>VMDO01000025.1:0-396093 GCA_007922755.1 Pedetes capensis | reverse complement strand
CTTAGGTGCCGTGAAGCGGGGCGTAGGAGCTTCCAGGTGATGTTAAAGGGGACAGAGATGTATCTGCTCACACACATGCATCTGAAGTCACACCTGAGCACTCTTGTCTATGCACTGTGAGACACACCCAGAAGTACAAAAACCTACACATAAAAAACGCTGACCTGCAGCTCCAAGGGGGCCTGGCCCACTGAAAGCTGTTCTTTGGGGGTCTCAGGGAGGCAGATTGGAGGGCAGTGAAGGCTTGGAGGTATGGTGTACTGCAGACCACCACCTCACAGTCCCAGCTGTCAAGGGAGGAAGGCCAGGCCCTCAGTAACATGCAGGGCCTGCTCTGGTTTCAGGAGAGGTGGCTCCAGGAGGCTGGAGTGTGAGGGTGGAAGGAGTTTCCCACTGTGGAGCTTGGGGTTCTAACCCCCAGGACAAAATGGCCAGTAACTGGACAGAAGGACTCCAGGTAGGTGGAGACAGCCACCTTCTTGCCTGGGGCCACGCGCGTGGGGACAGGGCAGGCGCTGGGGTTTCCCAGCCCTGAGTCATGGCTGAAGAATGAGCCATATAGCCCTCAGGAGGGCTCTGCTGAGAAACTGGGGATCCAACTTCCCCTAGGCTGCTGGGGTTTGCCCTGGGTCCCTTGGCCTGCCTGGAAGGTGGGCCCAGGATGCTGAGGTCCATTCCTGGGTGAGTGCCAGGCTTGGTCAGTGCGCAGTGGGGGGTGGCTGGCTGTGTCTGGGAGGAGAGCTGGGAGGCTGCAACAGAGACCTTCCAAGGCCAAGGAGCAGGTGAACACGCAGCATGCAGACTCATGTCCTCCGAGAGCCCTACAGGCAGTGCCGTGCCAGACCATGGCCGCAGGGGAGATGCACACCTCTTCCATGGACAGCTCCTGGGCCTCCACACTCCCTCACCTAGCAATGGGCACACACAGCCACGTCCGGCAGGCTGGAGGGGCGTGAGGACAATGCCACTGCTTTCTGATCTCTTACAGTCTCGGTTTTCCCATCTGTAAAGCAGGGATAGCCTGCAGCCGTACCCCTGTGGTGACCCATCCCATCAGATCGCAGAAGCTAAGCAGGGTCCCGCCTGGTTAGTCTTTGGATGGGAAACTGCCTGGGAATACCAGGTGCTATAGGCTATAGGGGATAAGGACCCAGCAACCCACTCCTAAAAAACAATCAGCCATTAGAAACCCTATGAATGGCAGAGAAGTACTAACAATACTGTTTTGCCTGTTATACGTAGGGTCACTATGAGTTGGACACCAACTTGACGGCACCTAACAACAACAACAAAACAGAGATCATACTATCCCAGCTACTTGTGCCCTGCAACTATGTGAGCACAGATGGTGGTGTGACTCAGCTTCTTCCCTGCTGTGCTACAGACGCTTCTCCACCTTCCCACTCCAGCCCACCTACACCACAGAGCACCAGGCTGGAAAGAGCGCGCTGGGAAGACAGCCCTGCACACAATCACAGGCTCTTGTGAGGCCAGCTGGGCGCTATATCTGTCTACTTAGAGACTGCCCTACCCAACCCCCACGTCACAAGGACCTAGACAGCCAGACAGGACTGTACTCTGCTCCTTGTGGTGTGGACTATAAAGGACCCTGGGCCACATGTTGCCAAGTGCACATTTGCCCTGTTTTATTACACTTCCCATAACCATGGGGAATTCCGGAAGTCCAGACTCTGTCCTTTCTTACAATCAAACTAGCTTTCTGGAGGCATGGGGCAGAGTGCTAAAGCACTGTCCCCAGATGGAGTGTTCTCCAGGGCTTCCTGCTCACCAGGCCAGAGCCACTCTCCCCCCGGGCTGCCAGTCCATGCCTGTTCCAGGGCGCTGACTCCGGGGTCACCACTGTGGTTGTTCACGAGGGTCAGCTTTGGACGTCAGGGCTCTTGTTATCCATCCTACCATCCTGGGTTTACAGAGGAGGTGGAACCCACACTGCAAGGGTTCTCAGAAGACCAGGCTCTACGGGGTGGACCGCAGCCTGGACAACTTTCCACCACATAGTGAACTCTGCCCTTTCCTCCGCGGCGAGTGGGTGGCCAAGCCCCTCGGGGTCGGTGCGTGACCACAGCCTGAGCCAGCCGGGTCCCGTGGGGCGGACACCCTCCGCCTTGCGCCCCTGCCCCGCCTGCGCCCCTGTCCCGGGCGCGGCGCCGCGGCCCCGCCCCATTGAGCCGGGCGCTGATTGGCTGAGGCGGGGCGCTATGCTAATGAGCCTGACCCTTCCTGCACCTGCCAGCGGTGCAGCCCGCGGGCGCCTCGCCGACGCTGGAGTCCGGACCCCGCTCATCTGCCTGTGCCCCACCGCTGCCCCGCACAGGAGCCGACCATGCCACGCTCCTTCCTGGTGAAAACGCACCCCAGCCACAGGGTCCCCAACTACCGGCAGTTGGAGACACAGAGAGGTAGGGGCTGCCCGGTTGCCCGGCTCCCTGCGCCCCTGTCCAGGACGTGGCTCCGCAGGAAGGGAGGGGTGCGGGAGGTCCCTGGGAGCGGGGGCGCACCTGTCCCAGGTGAGAAGGAGCTAGTTCACCCGCACGGCTGGGACCTAAGTGTCCTGGGCCTAAGTGTCCTTCGTGGCTGAGACCAGGGACTGCAGGGAGGGAGGTGCCCACCAGCGCTTTCTCCACTTGGGGGTCTCAGACGGCTTCAGGGCTCTTCTCCCCAGGTGGAGAGGTTTTCTTGGCCCCCTGCACTCCCTAGAGCTCTCCCCACGTGGACCAGCGTTCACCGCAGCACCCGGGAGTTATCCTCCCTGCACAGGAGGTCTGGGAGTGTCCAGACTTAGAAGGCTGGCTGGGCACTGTGTCCACGCACCCAGGGAAAGCCCCATCGGGTCCCAAAGTCATGAAACTTCCCCAGAAGGAGGGAGGAGGGAAAGCGAGAGCCATCTGGGGTGCTGGGAGGGAGGGTTCCTAGCTGGGGGCAGCAAACTCCAGGATAGGAGACGGACCCCTGGGCTCCCTCTGCAAAGACCGGGCTTCCAACCACCTTCTGATCCGCAGTGGCTTCCTTCCTTCCAGAGGCCTCTTTGCTGACTTGGCTGGCACAGGCTGGGCTAAGGGGCTGCACCCCTCTGTGCACCTGCAAAGGCCCTGCCCCTCAGAGGACAGCCTGCTGCTCAGGCAGAGTGGCCCCCACCTAGCTGGACCGCTTTTTTGGGAGGAAGGCCCACTGGAGGATGGCTGTGTGCTAGGGGTACTGTGGCAGCCAGGGCCCCCAGCCAATACTCCGGGCAAATGAGTCCGAGGACCCCAGTGAGGTGGAAGTCCTCACTGCCCCTGCTGCCACCAGGGGGAGCCATCTATGACCCCACTCTTGAACCTGCACTTTGAAATCAACCTAATGAGCCACTACCAGCAATTCTGTAACATAAAATAGAACAGAAATGATTAGAATGAGATGCTCACAGTACATGAAGCTTTTTGCTATTTGGATACAGATAGAGATATAATAAATTGAATTTATGTAGGTCATAGTTTTTTTCTTTTCTTTTTTGTGATGCTGGAGATGAAATCCAGGGCAGCATCATATATACTAGGCAAGCTCTCCACCACTGAGCTACATCCCCAGTTCCAGGTTACAGTTTGAAAAGTTTAAAACTGCTAGGCACAGTGGCGCCCACGGAATAATCCCAGTGACTCGAGAGGCAGAGGAAGGACGATCATGAGTTTGAGGCCAGAGGCAGCCTGTGTAACTTAGCAAGATCTTGTCTCAAAAAATAAAAAAGGCTGGGGGTGCAGCTCAGTAGTAGAGCTTTTGCCTAGCATGTACAAGTCCCTGAGCTTCACCCCAAGTATTGCAAAAAACAAAACAACAAAAAATATCCATGCTAGCAAAAGCCACAGTCACTAGTGTCCTGGAATCATGGGGTCCCTTTCCTGTCTCTGCCTGTGGAGTGACCTCAGACAATAGACAGGGTATGGTGCTGTGGTGATGCCTAGGGTGAGGGAAGGGCCAGGTCTCAGAGGTAGAGACTTATAGAAAGTGACTTTCTCCTGCAGAGATGCCCTAATAAAGCTTCATGCAGAGGCCTTGGGTCCCCCATGTGGTCTCCACAGAATTCCTGGGCCTCTGTCTTTTACCTGTCACTCCCACCCCCTCTGGAAGACTGAAACATGATGTGCTGATTTTATAGTTAGGAGAATTAGAAGCTGGGTGTGGTGGCACAGGCCTGTCATCTCAGTGACTCAGGAGGCTGAGGCAGGAGGATTGCAAGTTCAAGGCCAGAGGCAGCCTGTGCAACTCCGTGAGACCCTGTTTCAAAAACATTCAAAAAGGGGCTGGGGGTGCAGCTCAGTGGTGGAGTACTTGCCTAGCATGTGTGTAGCTCTAGTACTGAAAAAAAATTTGGGTGCAAGAGATAAGGTCAGGAGAGAGTGGAGGGTCTTTAGCTTTCTTATCTCTGTCCATGTCCTTACCAACATTTGTTGTCTTTTTTCCTTAAATTCTAGCCATCCTAGTGGTTGTGAAGTAGGTTTTTTTGTTTGGTTGGTTGTTTTTTGCAGTGCTTGAGAATTGAATCCAGGGCCTTGCACATACTTTGCAAGTGTTCTACCACTGAGATGCACCCTTAGCCCATTTTTGATTTTTTTTTTTTTTATTTCAAGACAGGGGTTTCATTAAATGGCCTCTGGCCTTGAACTCATCATCTTCCTGCCTCAGCCTTCCCAATCACTGGGATTACAGCCATGCACCACTGAGCCTGGAGTGGAGCAGCATCTTACTATGGGTTTGATTTGCATCTTCCTGATGGCTAATGATGCTGAGCATCTTTTCATGTACTCACTGGCCATCTGTGTATCTTCCATGGAGAAACAAATATTCCTCTCTTGCCTGTTTTTAAATTGTATTATTTGTCTTTTTATTGTCCAGTTGTTTTTATTCTGGATACTAGTTTCTAGTCACTGTCTGATTTGTAAACACTGTCTCCCAAAGGTAGAAGCAGGGTCAGAGATTTTTCTCAACACATAGGGAAGAAGAGCTAGACTGGGGGCTATCTGAAGATCTGGGCCTTGAGGAATCCAGAATTTGCCTCTTACCTGCAGACTAACATTCCTATTTGGGGTAATGGCATTATCTGGATCAAACACATGGTTTGCTGGCCACAAATCCAAGACAAGCCAGGCCAGAACTAGGTCTGATGCTGCCTAAGGAAGCAGCAGCCTGTGAGTCCCAGCCACATGCTGGCTAAGTGTTCATGCCTGTTCATGCACGTTCAAGGGGCAGTGTGTGTTGCCCATGGCAAAAGAGACTGCTGAGCACAGCACATCGTGATGCATGCAGGGAGACGCTGCAGGGTGACTGTGGGGTGACAGAGGCTAATTACTGTGGGGGCGGGAGGGTGCCTTGGGTTCTGACTGCACACTGTGGGAGCCGGAGGTGCTGGCCCAGGTTGCAGCCCACAGTCCAGAGGCAGGATGGGAGTTTCTGGTTCCTTTTTTTTTTTTTTTTTTTTTTTTTTTGTGGTACTGGAGGTTGAACCCAGGGTCTCACGCCTGCATGCTTTGCAAGTGCTGGACCCCTGAGCTGCGCCCCCAGCCCTCCCTTTTTTTTTTTTTTTTTTTTTTTACTTTTTGAGACAGAGTCTCGCTACGCAGACTACCTCTGGTCTCAAACTTGGGATCCTCCTGCCTCCGCCTCCCTAGCCACTGGGATTACAAGCGTGTGCCACTGCGCCCGGCTGGTTTTGGTTTTTGAGACAGGGTATTGCTAGGTACTGTAGCCATGAACTCATGATCCTCCTGCCTCAGCCTCCGAGAGCTGGGCCTGCAGGTGACACACAGCCAGCCATGGGGACTGCCTTACGCTCGGGGCACTAGGGGCCTCAGGAGATGTTTCTCTTCTTGACTTTTGACGAAGAACTGGGATTTGCTCTCTAAGCCACAGGCTTGTTCTGATTCCCACATTCCTGGCTCCCAGCTGCCATGTCATGCCCAACACAGTCCCCTAAGATGCAGAAGGCTAGGCCCCACAGCTTCCCTTTCCTGCGCTGCTGATGGCCGCCCAGTCAGGCTGTGGCTTGATGCACAGGAAGCTTGGATGCACAGGCCTTGTGGACTCAATTCTCACCATGCTTTTCTTCCTTCTGCCTGTCTAGAAGCCAATGGTGGATGCTCAGCATGTGGCTGGCTGCCGGGGCCTCCTTACCCACCAGACAAGGAGGCCCCTTCCACACCTGGGGGCCCTCCCCAGCCGTGGGGCTGTGCCTCCACCATCGCCTGCCTCTCCCTGCCCCTCCTGCCATGCCATGAGGAAACTATGGGACCCTTGGGACCAGACTCCCCAGAAACTGGCTGGGTAGGCCTGCGGGCTGCCCGGGCCCCCACTGCACCCCTCAGAGACAGCCTGAACCACCTCAACCTGCCCCCACCGCTGGTGCTACCCACACGGTGGCCTCCAATCCTGGGCCCAGATGGGGACGGGGCTCCAGGCAAACACCTGTGGGCTGAGGAGCCACCTCGAGCCCCGGGAGGCTTTGAGTGCATCCATTGCCACAAACCCTGGCCCACGCGGGCTGGCCTGGCCAGGCACCAACAGCTGCACTGCCACCTGCCGGCTGCACACATCTTCACCTGCAGGTACTGTGACAAGGAGTACAGCAGCCTGGGTGCCCTCAAGATGCACATCCGCACCCACACGCTTCCCTGCGTCTGCAAGCTGTGCGGCAAGGCCTTCTCCAGGCCCTGGCTGCTTCAGGGCCACATCCGCACCCACACAGGTAGGACGGGCAGGGCTGGGTGGGGTTGGAGGAGAGGAGGGGTTGATTTCAGCAACAAGACAGCACACACACCTCCTGCAGCCGGGGGTTCAAACAGCAGACATGTCCTCTCACTGCCCTCCAGCCAAAGCCTGAAGTCAGGCCGATGTAGGTGAAGGCTGGTGGGGAGGCCCCTTCCTGCCTCTCTCAGCATCACTCCTGGCTGCCTCTGCCTGCCTGGGACCTCCTCCCCTGGGTGTCTGTATCCAGGCCTCCATCTGTGATGAGGCCACCACGATAAGTCAGAAAGGATCGGGGTTCACCCTAATGGCCTCATCTTAACTCAGCTATGTTTGCAATGACATCATTTGCAAAGGAAGCCACAGGGCAGGAGTTGGTGTGCAGCTGTCTCTTGGTGGGGTGGGCAAAGTATTGGACATGGCCTCAGGTGGGGCTGTCTGTCCTGCTCCAAGACCAGGGAATCAGGCGAGGGCTGAGAAGACCTGGCCCCTTTGGGGACCCATCAGGTTGCACGGCCTGGAGGAGGGCAGAGACTCTGATTGGTGGAAATGGAGCCAACTCACCCAGCCTGCAGCCAGCAGGGATGCAGAGGCCCTGGCTCCCTCGAGAGTGGCTAGCCGGTGTCTCAGGACTTGCTGTGGCTGCAGGACTGGACAGAGGGTTCTCAGTGATGTCTCCCCTTCTACTTGGCAGGCTCATCCTGGGGGCCAAGGTTCCCACAGGAGGACTCTGTCCAAGTCCCAGTGCTCGACTGAAAGTGCTGCCTCCGTGGAGAACTGTGGTCCTCACACTGCCTCTGCCAGAGTCTGGGGCTTCCTGGCTGCCCCTGGCCAGTGGCAGGGAAGAGTGGTGAGAGGCTCCTAGCGTTCCCACAGCCAGACACTAGTGGCTGGGGCCTCAAGAGGCCCTGCCGCCTCTGCCCTCAGATGCCATGGTCTGGCCCGGAGTGACATTCTGCCTGTCCCAGGCAATCCAACTCCAGGAGCTGGAGCTGAGAAGCATGTGGCGGGGAGGAGCCAGTTCCTCATTGACAGACAGGGATGCTTACCCTTTGGCCACAGTCCATGGCATGGTCCTGCTCTGGTCACTCACCTGGCCTCCTGTCTTCCTCCTGCAGGTGAGAAGCCCTATGCATGCCCTCACTGCAGCAGGGCCTTCGCTGACCGCTCCAACCTTCGGGCCCATCTACAGACTCACTCTGGCACCAAGAAATACCAGTGCAAGAGCTGCTCCAAGACCTTTTCCCGCATGTCCCTCCTGGTGCGGCACAAGGAAGCCAGCTGCTGCCCTGGGCCCTGAGGGGTGGAGGGGGTCTTGCCCTGAGAGTTAAGGCCGATGGTCCCCTTACCAGTCCATGTCACCTGGGGTCCCCAGAGGTGCTGTGGCTCCTTGAGGGCAGAGGCTCAGCCCACTGCTGCCTGCATTCAGCCAGAGTCAGGAAGCCCAGCGGAGCCGCCAGGATCGCACCCATGGAGCCCTGTTCAGAGACTCTGTGCCAAGGGGACTCACTGAAAAGGGAACCATGCTTCCATTTGCAACCTGGCCTGTTTACATCCTCTTTTTCCAAGAGGGAGAGACTGTTGGGAGAGGGTCACCAGCACTGGATAAACTTTGACTGGACAGCGATGGACAGGCAGCCCTGCCCCTCTGCACACAACTTGAAATGAGCTGCTTTTCCTTGTGAGCACACGGCACCATCTGATATCAGAAGACACAGCTACCTCCCGGCCAGCCTCACCTGCCTTTGGTTTGGGGTCTGGGATGCACTGCCTCCTGCCCTTTGTGGGCATGTGGGTACACACACACCTTCCCTACCTCCCCCGCCACCTCCTAGGATGGAGCAGGGCCAGGAAACAGCAATGGGTGGTTTGGGATAATACCAGGCCCCACTGACCTCTGCCTCTGGAACGCGTCCTGCTTGGAGCGGCAGGCAGTCTCAGTGGTCACAGATGTCTCAGGGAAATAAAGAGGCGCCACACTCTTGTCTGGTATGTTCTCTCAAGTCCCCAGGCTTGTCCAGCGCCCACAGTCTGCAGAGGAGGTAGCCTCGGGGAAATGCTCGGGGACAGCAGGATCCTGGGCGCAGAGCAGGCAAGAGACAGTGGGAGCACTGCAGCACTTCTGTGGGCCTCCAGAGCAGGCGAGTCCCCACGGGGGTGCCGCACCAAACCGTGTAGAGGGACAAGGGAGAAGAGGCTACTGGAGCTGGCCCCAGGCTCCAGGGAGGAGGACCTAGGTGAGACCAGAGCTGGAGTGGCACGGCCACTGTGCACAGCTGCATGGTGTCATCAGTCTAGAGAAGAGTCTACGTTCCTCTCAGCGGTTCTAACCAGCTCCAGCCTGGCTCTGGAGGTGGCAACCAGGAGGGAGAAAGGCGGCCTTTGAGTCTACTGTAGACAAAGAGTCCCCAACACCCTCACCAAGGAGGATGGTGGGTGGGAAGTCCCTGGAGGGGCATCTGTCTGTCTGCAGGGAGGAGGGCTGGCCAGGCATCAGCAGCTCCACTGCTGGCCCTGGCCAAGGGACTTGAGTGGGCTGCCTGTGTCCAGCCCTGGAATGGTGCCGCAGGGCCAATGGCCAAGGCCTCCACCTCCCCTTGAGCTGCCCAGAGCCTGTGAGTAAACACTCCACACATGGTGCCTATGCTCTAGTCCCTTAGCTGCTTCAGAGTGTCCCCTGTCTGGCCTAGAGTGCCCCACCTGGAGGTCCAGCCTGTAAAGTGCCCTGGGTGGCTGGTTTGATGGTGGCCCACTGAGGGGCCCAGGGACACCCCAGAGGAAACCTGACCTTAGCTTGAGTTTGCGCTGTCTGGACGAAGGGTGATCTCTAGGAAATGGAGCAGTGGCTGCAGCCTGCCTCAGGCCAGGGGGGTTGTGCTCCAACAAAGCCACATTCTTGGTCCCAGACCTGGGCTGCTCCTCATGGGAGGTTTGGACCTGGCAGGGATTGTGCCCACTGAGCTGGGGCCAAACACAGAAATGCATGCTCTCGTGACTCTGGAGACCAGAGGTCCCCAACCAAGGTGGCCTGGGGCTGGGTTGGGTGGGTCTGGGCCTCTCAGCCTCAGCAGGTGGCTGGCTACCCTTGCTTTCCTTGGCTTATGGGAGCAGCACAGGGATCTCTGCCTTGGTCTTCACATGGGCTTGTCCTTGTGTCTCTTCCTCTTATAAGGGCACTAGTCATTGAATTTAGACACAGCCCACTCCAGTATGACATATATTTTTTTTTATTGCACTGGGGGATTGAACCTGGGGCTTCTTGCATGCTAAGCAAATGAGCTACAACTTCACCTCCATTTTTGGTTTTAGGGTTTTTTTGGGGGTACTGGGTGGCTGAACCCAGGGCCTTGTGCAGACTTTGCAAGTACTCCAACTAGGCTGTACCCCCAATCCATTATGTTTTTTAATTTTGTATTTTGAGACACTCTCCTAAAGTTACACCGATTGCCTCTGACCTTGAACTTGTGATCCTCCTGCCTCTGCTTCCCCAGCCGCTGGGACTACAAACATGCACCATCGTGCCTGGCTTCTGTTTCTCATTTCAAGATAGGGTCTCACTAAACTGCACAGACTGCCTCTAGCCTTGAAATCAGAGTTCTTCTGCCTCAGTCTCCTGAGTTACCGTGCTTACAGGCATGCACTATGGTGACCAGCTCAGTGTGAGCTCAGCTAAATCACATCTCAAAGACCCTATTTCTAAAATCTCATCTGAGGCTCTGGGGTGACATCAATATATGGACTTGGGGGACTGTCATTAAAGCCAAATGGCCACGATGCACCCGTGGTTTGCCAGAAGTTACTTGGCTAGGTCCTTGCACTTAGAGCTAAGGAGAGAAGGTGTAGTGCTCTTCTCTCCTCCCAGTCTATAAAGGATGCAGGGATAGTGAATTTTACCAGAAAAATAACTCTTCTAAGATTGGGTGAGCCCCCACCTCCCCAATCAGGGCAGAGGGAGGGTCGGGTGGGCCTTGAGGAGAGAACAGGAATTGCATCCTACAGTGCCTGGCTGCCCCTGCCACATAGGCCAAGCTGCCCAGGTGGAGGATCCCCTCAAGCCCAGTAAAGGCATGAGCTCCAACCAGCATGAGCCTGGGCAGTTCAGGGGAGCTCTTTTAAAATAGCATCCAGATGCCTAAAGGAAGCTATATTGTAGATTGTGTTCTATTTCTGGGTCCCCATGTCTAAAAGAGGCCATTGCACCTGTTGGGTATGAAGGAAGGGAATTTCGCAGGTCTAAAATAAAGCCGAATGTTTTTCCTCCTGTACCAGCCTGTGGAAAATGCTATTATATTTATAGCTGGCTGGCAGAGGACAAGGGTAATGGAAGGTGGGTTGGTGGAGGGGTAGAAGGCAGCACAGCCACCTGCCAGGGACCTGACACGGAATGAATGGAGGAGAATTTCCACTGAGCAAGTCAGGCTGAAGCCCAGCTGCAGTGGCCACCTGTGCCTGTCCAGCCAGCCCCGGGTTCTGCAGCTTTCTTCACTGTCCCCTTATCTTGCCTGGTCACTAGCAAAGTAGCCTGGGAAGCTCATTTCACACTGCATTTCTAGAGCTCTGTTCTCACACCTGCAGAATGCAAGTCAGGAAGGGCAACCCCAGGCAAAGTGGGTGTGGCTAGCCTCCCCCAGGGGCAGCTGCTTAGGGTCCCCCACCAGACTCCTTTTTCCTGCCATGTCTTTCCTTGTCAGCTCTGCCTTCCTACCTAAGAAGTCCTTTAGAGCAAATGTGCAGGCCAGCTGTCTGACCCTCTCTCTAAGGCAGGATGGGGGCAGAGGAGGGGCCAGGGGAGCTGGAGGCCGGGGTTTCAGTCACAGCCTGTGAGGTCTCGTGACAGCAGAGGCCTAAGAACTAAATGAGAGACATGCACGGTAATGTGCTCTGTAGGGCAGAAACTGTTTCTTCTTCCCCTAAGGAACATTCTAACCACTCCCCCAGGCCACAGGCAGGCCACCGCACTAGGAGAGCAGACACACAGGGCCCGTGCATGGCCGCTGCTCTCTGAATCATGGGGGAAGCAAGAGCAAGGCTGGGCTCCTGGAAGCAGGTGTGAGGGACAGCAGCCTCTGGGTGACCCGGGCCTCTCCCCACTCCCTGTTGAAAGAAACCTCTCCTGAAAGCCAAACAGGCACTAAGGTTATGGCTGTCGCTTCCACAAGTCCAGGGAGTTCTAAAAATATCATTTTGGCCCAGAATATTCTAGGGGGTTCTCGAGATGCTTGAAAATAGCCCACTTGTTACTATCTATACTCGGAGGGCCCACTCCTGGCCACACCCGTGTGGCTAAGTATAGCTCCCTGGCAGCACCCGATGGAACACAAGTTTCCAGGCTGCACCACCTCTGGACGCAGGACATCCCAGAGGGAGCAGCTCTGCTGCGGAGACTGGCAGCTTGCAGAGAGGCCACCCTGACCACGGGGCCTTCTCTCTCCCTCTTTAGCGGTCCTGTTGTGGCTAAGTTCATCATACAGCTGGGCTCTCCATCTGTAGAAGAACCACGCTAGGCTCTGTCAGAGTTCACGAGAACACCAAGTTAGCAGCGTATGGTGGCACAGGCTGAAACCCCCAGTACTTAAAAGGCTGACACAGAAGAATTAAGAATTTGAGGACCGCCTCAACTATAAAGTGAGATTCTGAATTACAACAAATAAACAAACAAAACCCACCAAATGAACATGGTAGGGAAGGAATCTTAGGACACCTGAAACACAATGTGACTGCAGCTTTAGGGGTCCTCTGAGGCCCTCTGTGGACCACCTCTGGCTACAGCCTCTCCACCCCGCTGCCCCAGCCCAGCCCATGGGGTTGCCTGGGCACTGCAGTAGCCGAGGCCTGCAGAGGCTGGAGCGGAGGCAAGGGGAAGTTCAGACCAGTGCTCGTGCGGAGGGACAGGCGTTTCCCACACTATCAGAGCCCAGACTGGCCCAAGGATGGTGGCCAGGGCTTCTCCCCCCAGCCCTGTCCGGGGATTCCTCCCTCCTTCCTCCCCCCGGCTCTCCCTCCAGTTCATTTGTTCCTCTCTCCTCCTACCTTCTGTCTTTGTTCTCGGCAAAGATGAGCCCTCAGCAAGGCCTTGAGGCCAAGAGACACTTGGGTTTTGTTTGCACAACTTGATGCTGAGCCCCATTTCCTCCCCTGGCAGCAGGCATGGGGGCTGAGCAGCCCCTCTGCAGGTAACTTCAGACACGAGGACATGAGGCAGAGAGAAGGGGTGGCCGAGTCAGAGGCTCTCCTCACCTGCACATTTACCTTTGAAACACAATTGCCTGGAATCAGCCAAAGCTTGGGGCTAGGGCAGAGGACAGCTGGCAGGGACTGACCGTGCTGTCCTACTGCTGAGCCCAGGGTGTGGTCACCAAGGGTGGTCATCTCCCCCCTCCTGCCACAGAACGAAGACCTTATGCCAGTGGTTCTGAAAGTTGTTTGCGGATCCCTCTTGAGGGGCTGTGTGGGGAAGCCTGTTCTGGTTTGGCACATGCCAGATGGTGCAGAGGCCATGGCTGGATGGAGAGCCCAGAGTGCCCAGGAGGCCTGGACCATTCCCCGACACACATGGAAGATGCATGTGGCCCCAGGGTGCCTGAGTCCACATCTCTTCGGATACTGAGGGATGGCAATGTGTGCAGCCCACTGCCCCTGACTGAAGTCCTAGGGCCTCAGGGGACAGCACCTGGCCACACTACCCAGGGCACTCCCAGTTACTTGGGAAGATGACCAACACATGCACCATGGCAATGCACAGACACAGCATGGCAATGTAGGCCTGAGCCCTGTGCACGAACAAGGTAGGCCTGCCACTTCCAGGACAGCTATGGACAGAACCTGTCATCAATGACAAAGGTTAACTTTCCAGTGAAAACAACACAGCTCAGTGGTAGAGTACTTGGGTACCATGCACAAGGCCATGGGTTCCATCCCCGTACCCCGCCCCCCCCAAAAAAAAAGATAATTTTGGAAGCTTTCATCTTCCACTGAAAGTCTGGTAGCTTCCCACACTTATGGATTTTCTGAGGAAAAAGTGACTATTGTAAAGTGAACTGTCTCAACATTTGGAGGTCCTGCCAAAGTCAGGAGCCAACACCTTCCAAATAAGTATACGGCTGTGCCACAATCCTGCCTGGGTCAAAGAACCAAGCAGAGAGGTGGTGGACCTCAGTGGACAGAGGAGGAGTTGTGCGGCAGAATGGACACCAGGTCCGTTGCAGACACCCAGTGGAGCTTGGGTCACTACCAAAGAGGACAGCATAGTTGCCTGCAGAGGCTGGGCAACATTGAACTGCAGGTCTGTGCAGCACAGACTTCTCTAGAGGTGGCCAAAGGGACAAAAGAGCAGAGAGACCCTAGTGATGGATGTCTTGGTCAGATACGAGGAGTCTGCAAAAATGCAAAACAAAGCTTGTTCCAGAAAACAAATCTGGCTGTGATGGTTACACACTAAACATCAAGGGAATGCAGGGAGAAGCAGGGAGCCTGAGAAGGCTCATTCTAAACCAGCTTTTTCTTTTTAATTTTAAAATCCAGTTCTGGGATAATCTCACAATGGCATTCTCCCCCCTTTGGAAAGGAATCTGCTTGCTCTTTGGTAACAAATTTAGCCACCAGTGTCAGTGCCAGAAGTTGTGAGTGGTCCAGCCCCCTATGCTGTCCTGTAGTGTGGCTTGAGCCCAGACAGTCATCTGAGACTCTGGGCTGCAGGGAATCAAGCCAGGCTCAACAGCAGGCAAGTCAGCCAGGTGTGGTAGTGTACACCTGTGATCCTAGCACTAGAAGGCTGAGGTAAGATGATCATGAGTTTGAGGCCAACCTGGGCTACACAGTGAGACCCCATCTTAAAAAAAGTTCTGGAGGCTGAGACTGCAAGGACCATCCCTGGCCCCACACCTGATCGTGTCCTCAAGATGGATCTCTAAGCATGATGAATAAACACAAGGAATTAAAAGGCTGGCAATAAGATCTCTTTTCTCCATTATCCCACTGGCAATGGAGAGGAAAGAAAGCAGTTCACACAGGCTGAGTCCTTGCTCCCTGCTAGTTATGTCACTTCATCACACTTTCTGCAAAATGGTCCAGGTGAGAAATAAGCTCAGGGGCCAGGGGACCCCGCCTGGTCAGTGGCAGAGCTGGGATTCCAACTGGGGCATGGAAGTTCCAGTGGAGAGGAGAATCCTGAGAACAGTCCGGCAACCTTGGAGGGAGGAACAGGCAGCTCAAGCCCAGACACCCCCAGGCCTGGGTGAAGGTGCTGGCAGAAAGGGTGGCAGGAGGCCTGAACTTGGCTCATGTTGGGCTGTCCTGGAATTCTTCATGCTTGTTTTGTTTTGGGGGGGTGTCTCACTTTGTTGTCCATGCTGGTCTTGAACTCACAATCTTCCTGCCTCAGCCTCCTGAGTGCTGGGACTATAGGATTTAGGTCCATTCCCAGCTCTTCATCCTTTTCCAGCAGAGGTTCACGTGTTCATTCTGCATCAGCTTCTGCAAATGATATTGTAGGTCCTGTCCTCAAGGGAGGGTTAACAAAGGCCTGAGACATCAAAATACCCATAGGTGGAAACCCCAATGCTTCATGTCCCCCAGACTCTGTTGTCCTTCCTCCAAACTCACCCTCACTCCCCACTTATTGGAACGGCATCGTGTGCGGCCTGCGCTGTCATTGGTCCTTATTTCAAAATTCCATTCTGGATGTGTTTGTGTCTGATTGGTAGGGTATATTTTGGTTCCAAATTTGAGGAGCACATATTTTTAGGTGAGCAGTTCAGCAAAACTGTGGTATCTAACTGCAAGGTGAGAACCACAGTGATCCCTAGACAGACAGAAAGGAACCGATCCAAGTCAGTAAATGTGTCACAGGCCACGGCACGGCCAGCGTGGAGTCTGCAGGTCCATGGGAACCTCACTCTGGGGAGATGAGGCAGTGGTGGTTTCCATGGCACCCTTTCAGCTCTCACAGGAGTGAGTTACAGAAGCCTGAGCCCCACAGACTTCCACCAGCTGCCCACACTCTTGCAGATGTGATGTCAGCCTCCATGAGGCCCTCAGTGCAGCTCTGAACCTCTAGCACTGGGAGCTGAATTCACCTCTTCTACTTAGGTATTTTGCTACAGCAACAGAAAATTGATGACTACAAGGCGAGACACAACAGTGGTCTGAGAATAAGAGAGGAATGTGGACAACTTCAACTGGCTTCAAAAGGGACTCAGAAAGGTCTATCACTTTATGACTATTAGAAAATTATTAAATGTTCCCTTGCAAAGGAGAAGATGGGAAGGATTGTCATAGAAAGTTCAAAAGTACAAAGGCAAGGGAGCAACCTCAGCCAGGCCCCACTCACATGAAGTGTGGATTGAGCCCTATTTCACCACCTCCGTGGCACATGCATTCTTTATTTATTTATTTTGGGTGGTAATGGAGGTCTAACCTAGGGCCTCGCATATACTTTCCAAGTGCTTTATGACTGAGTTGCACTCTCAGCCTCTTTCTTATTTTTTATTTTGAGTCATGGTCTCAGTTACACAGGTGGCCTCTGGCCTTAAATTTATGATCCTCCTGCTTCTGCCTCCAGAGTCACTGGAATCATAAGTGTGAGCCACGGCACCCGGCATATGCACTCTTTAAATTGTCTCTTTTTCCATTTCTGCTCTGAACCTGCTCTCTTGATCCCACCTTTCCTGGGATGCCAGCAGGTGCTTTTCCATTGAAAACGCTGGGCCCTAGCAATGATGGCTTCCCTTTCCTTTTGCTCTGGAGCTCCGTGACATGGAATTTGTCCTGCCAAGAGAGCAATGAATCTTAGAAAGCGAACTGTGTGTGAAAGCAGCAAGTCTTGGGAAGACGCGTATAGCATGCTCAGGATAAGACAGGAGAACAAGGCCAGGGCTAACCAGGAAGGCTAGATTCACACAGGTGGACGCTAGAAGAGGCAGATGTACATGGCGAGGCACAGAGGAGCTTTCAGAGAGCTGGCCAGAGAAGACTGGGTCTTACCAGGTAGCCCAGGCTGATCTCGAACTCACAATCCCTATACCTCTGACTCCTACTATGCAACCATGCCCCACTAGCCTAAGAAATTATGAGCCCATCAATGGCTTAATCCATTAGTTAGGTCAGAGCCCTCATGACTAATCACTTCTTAAAAGCCTGTCAGCTAACAATCAAGCCTTTGGGGGCCACTTTAGATCCAAACCATGACATCAGAGTCAGCCAACCATGGTCCATGGACCAAATCCAGCCACCACCTGTTTTTGTACAGTCCAAGAACTAAACATGGTGTGTCAAAGAAATCCAAAAGACAGGGCAGCACTATCCCCAGTAGACATCTTGTGGGAACAACCTGAATGTCCACTGACCTACAAATGGACATATAAAATATGGTCCATCCATGCAATGGAATATTAGTCAGCCATAGAAATGAACGAAGGATAAACACTTCAACATGAATGAACCATGAGAACGTTATGATAAATGAAAGAAGCCAGGCACAAAAGGACAAGCCCTGCATGGCTCCCTTACATGAGATCCCTGGAGGAGTCAACTCCCCAGAGACAGAAGTAGAAGGGTGGGTGCTAGGGCCTGGGGAAGCAGAGCCTCAGTTAGGGAAGATGGTCCTAGGAATGGTGGAGGACAGATGTACAGTATGAGTGTACTGACCACCCCTGGACAGGCCCTGAACACGGGCTGAGTGGCCAACTTTATGGCATGTATATTTTACCAAAAAAATTCCAAATATTAAAAGAAGACTATTTTGTGACACCCGAAAGTTAGATAAAACTCACATTTCAGTGCCTATGCTGCTATATTGGAACACAGCCACTCCTATTTATTGATGCATTGTGGCTGCCTGCAATCTACCACAGCAGACATGAGCAGCTGCAGTCAGCTGTGTGACCCACAGGCTGCAGTTCTTGCTCTCTGGTCCTTCACAGGAAGCCCTGGCCTCCCTTGGTCTAGCGGGAACACCAGACACCCTGGACTGTTAGGTCTTTGGTCAGAGTCTGAGCACTAGGACTTCAGAGATCACTCAGTCCAGAGGCCTTTAGAGACCAGTTTCAGGGCCAAATAGCAAGTGCCAAAGCAGATCCAAAGAATGAGTAAGTGGATATGTGAATTAAGGGGGGGGTGAGCCCTGAGGGGTCCTGGGCACTGGGCCAGCACAGCAGAGGGGCTTGGCCACTTCCTGCTGTCCCTCCAGGATTGGTCTAAGAGAAAGGAACTGTTCCCCTGGAGGAGAGGGCAAGGAATCTCCAGCTGGGTTCTCCCCAGAGGCCTGGCTGTGCACTGATCCAGCTGCCTCTTTACACTCCTTCACCACTTCCTGCTGGAGCTACGCCCAGGCTCTGCTCCTGCTCAGGTCCTAGGACCTTCCACACTTCAGCCCTTATTAAACATGAGGATGCCATGTGCCATGGTACAAGCGTGTAATCCCAGTGACTGGGGAGGCAGAAGAAGGAGGGTCTCAGGTTCAAGGCCAGAAGCACCCTGCATAACTTATTGAAACCTTGCCTCAAGATAAAAGCCTAAAAATGGGCTGGGGGAGCACCTCAGTGGTAGAGTGCTTGCATACCATATGTGAGGCCCTGGGTTGAACCCTCAGTACCACAAAAAAAGAAAAAGAAAAAATACAAGAGGATGCGCCTGCTTTCAGCCCCTGCTTGAGGGCACTGCAAGCTGTCAGCCTGGTACCACACTGTCACATGCGAGTGTGGAACTGTAAATCCCTCTGCAGAGAACACATGTCTCTGGGCATCTCTCCAATAACCTGGCTCAGGGCGGGTTTCACATTTGCCAACAGCTCTGGACAGACACTGTCCTCTGAGGATCTCCTGAGCGAAGAGGATTGAAATGGACAGAAAAACACAGAAAAACCCACAGACCCAGACCTTCCTTTCTGGTCACTTTCGAGCGTCTTTCATCCCTGAAGCATAGGCTGGGGAAGGTCCCTGCGGGAAACTCAGCTGCACCCTGATCCCTTTGGCTGCACTCTGGTCCCCTCTGCTGGCTTGTCCATGCAACGTTCCGAGGGCAAGCAGACTGGTGGTGCTCAGCCCCTGCACTGGGCTTCAATCACCTCATTTCTCACTTATCTGCTCCAACACCCGGCCCTGCTGTCTCACCCATGTGTACCCCTGTGCACAAGCACTCACAATGTTTCCTGACTAGAAAAGTGCCCTCACACTCCCTGCAGCGCCAAGGAACGTGTGGCTTGAGGGATGAGTCAGGTGCCAGGGACCTCCGTACTGGGAGGTGGCCCTTGGCCTCCATGTCCCAGCTCACACTGTGCCTGACAGTGACACGAGGATCTCCGCTGCTTCTCTTCTGTCCTGGGCAGCACATCGTCTCTCATTCTAACACTGGTGCACTGAGCACTCATTTACTCTGTCCTAGGCAATTTCTGCTGTCAATGCTCTCAATACCTCTGCAGGAAACAATGCTCCCATTTACACAGGGACGCCAAAGCCTGCCTGACTCCAAGGCCACATGCACTTCATCATCCATCTTTGATGGCCGCACTCAGTATGGCCCTCTACCTGGCATCAGTGTCCCTAGGCACTGGTAGAAATGCAGAAGCCTACAGGCACCCTCAAACCCAGAGTCAGAATCTGCATTTTAACAAGATCTTTGCCTCTTTTGCACATTAGTCTGGGAAACATCATGCTGCACCATCTCCATCTAGGGTACAAGGGCACCAAAAAGGGAAACTGAGGCAGAACAGGAGAGACCTTCATGTTGACTGAAGGGCAGTGCCTCGTCTTCATTCTGGCTATTTACCTTGAAATTCCAATCTTGACCTTCTCACTCCTGTGTATGCACCACCATCCCCTGTACACACTCTGTAATCAAACAAGCCAGAGTACTGTAAAGGAGTGTATTTTAAAGTTCCTGTTCTTGGTACTTGGTGTACACCCAGTGGGAGAGCATCTGCCTAGCATGCATGAGGCCTTGGGTTCTGTCCACAGCACTGCAAAAAACCAACCAACCAAACAACAACAATAAACTTTGCCAATTTTGGAGCATTTTGGATTTCATATTTTCAGATTAGGATGCTTAACACTTAATAATAATAAGTGTTATCTAAAACTTACACATGTACATTTATTTGGAGGATTATTGAGAAGAAAATAAGAGACTGAAAGTGACTGCCTTGCTAAGCTAGAACCTAGAGTTAGGCAGGTGTGGTGGTGGTGGTTGTTAGGTGCCGTCAAGTTGGATTCAACTCATAGCGACCCCATGTACAACAGAACAAAACACTAACCAACACTGTGCCATGCACACGACCTTTCTGTTTGAGCCCATTGTTGCAGGGATGGTGTTTCTTCTCTTTTTGAGTAGGGCCATATTCACAAATGGAGGTCCCAGGGCCTTTACTCCATTCCCAACATTAAGGTCAACTCTCCTTGGAGGAGGCAACTCTTTGCCAGTCATCTTTTGAATGCCTTCCAGCCTAGATGACTCATTTTCTGGCACTGTATTTGACAGTGCTCCCCTCTATCCATAGGGTCTTCAATGGCTAATTGTTTCAGGAGTGGGCTGCCAGGTCCTTTTCCCTGTGTCTTAGTCTGGAAGCTCGGCTGAAACCTCTCCATCATGAGTGGCCCTGATGGTATCATAAATACCAGTAGCATGGCTTTCAGCATCTCAGCACCAATGCAAGCCCCCATAGCACAACAAGTTGACAGACACGTGAGGCTGTTAATTGGCTTTAAATCATATATATGTAATACTGTGATTATAAAAAAGAAACCTGGTAAGGTACTCAAGAACTCGGGTAAGCACCTAGCCCAGTGTCTGGCACAAACAGACGTTTCATAGACATCTGTGTCTTTCTCATCACTAGCACAACAGAGCAAATTACTGAGGTCCATGGATGACATCTGGCCCCACCTGTTCCCAGGTAGCTCAGTGAAAGCACCAAGACTGCTATCTAAAGCAATCCACCAGCAGTCTGGAAAAGAAGTCTTGGTGGCTTTTTGTGAAGCAAATATGTAACTGCAAGAGAAATTAAAAATAAGAGCCATATGAAATGTAACAGTGAAACGAATGGTGAGACACCATCGGTCAGACATCAGTCTGCTAGGAAGTGCATTGTGCTAGCAAAGCCCTGTTCACACTCTCATACTTTGGTGGAAAGAGCTGAGCAATCGGTTCACCTTCCAGACAGAGGGCAACTTGCCAACAACTATCAAAATTACCTTAGGCACACACTACTTGGCTTGGTGACTCCGTTGCCAGGAATGTCTCCTACAAAGAGAGAAATATACTTGTACAAAATGTGTGGAAAGGCACTGGCTTATCGTATCAAGACCGGTAACAATTCAATTGCCCATCAACAGGGTAAAGGACAAACAAGGAAGTTCTTTTGGTATGAAATTAGGATGACCTCCAAGAAACACATAAGTAAAAAAGGTAAAACAGAAAAAAAACTTTTTTCTTTTATTACACAAAACATGTCAACTGAAAGACTGGCAAAGAATTGATAACACTGACACTCCTGGAAACACAGCTAGGTGATCGTGGCCCAGGGTGGTAGACTTCACATGGTTATCTCTTGTGTCTTCTGAAATGCAAGCCTTTCTAAAACTAAAAATAAAGTTTAAAAGGGAAAGGGGGAAAAGAAATGGGAAGTTGGTGTCTAATGGAAATAGAGTTTCTGTTGGGGATGATGAGAAATTTCTGGAAAGGCAGGGGTGAGTGGTTGCACAATATGAATATACTTTTTATTAGTAACTTTTTTAGTGTACAAATTACTGGGTTTCAGTACACTTTTATACATGGGTATCATTGCACATTGCTCCTGTTCACCCCTATTATCCTCTATGACCTCTTCCTCCCCAGACCCCTTTCTGCTTCCATCTTTATATGTACTTATATATTTAATCTAGATGCTGCATATGAGCTAAAACGTGACATTGGTCTTCCTTCTCCCATTACCTTTTCTTAGTGGACTCCCTTTGGTCTCTTTTCTCCCCCTAATAAGTCTTCCTTTTTTCATGACATTTTAAAATATATAAACGTGAACAAAATGTCACTGAACTATACTCTTTAGAAAGGCTGAAGGATAGTTCTTTTTGCTACAGGTATTTTACACACAATAAAAGCTAAATACGTGTCAACGTGTCGGTACACTTGAACTGTGAAATATGACAAAATACTTGCTTCTGCGGAGCCAAAAGGGGTGCATTTGAAACCGCCTATCTCGGACGCAGTTCATTCATTCGCGGACCCCAGACACCCCAGAGGCCTTGGTTGGCGCGGACCGGCCGTGTGCACCCAGGATGCGGGCGCGGGAGACCCCTCTAGGAGTCGCTGCGAGGACCGTGGGCTGAGGGCCAGGGGACCCTCGGGTGGCTGGGCCCAGGGAAGATATCAGGGTAGCGGGGAGACCTGGGGCTGGGCCGCATCTCCTCTCTCTGCACCCACCTCGGGGTCCAGGTGTGTCCAGCCAACGAGCGCCCACCGGAAAGGTCCGCAGCAGGCCTGCGTCCGCCCACCTGCCCTGAAGGGTACCGCCCCGCGCGTGCGCACACCCAGCCCTACGAACTCTTTGCGCCTGCGCAGATCCAGCCACCTGCGCAGATCCTGTCCTGCGCCTGTTCATTTGGGCCCTGAGGCGAGCCGGGGCGGGCTCAGAGTCGGAGGCTGATCATCCGATTCGGCTCATTGGCTGAGAGGTGGAGCGAGGGCCAGGCCCGTCGCTGATTGGATCAAGATCGAGCCCGGTCCACACAGGCCAATCGCTTGGCAGCGCGTGAGGCCGTGGCACCTTCGGCTAGCACCGGATCGCTTAAGGCTTGCATCTGGGGACCCGGGCGCCTCGGCCATGGCCTCCGAGAAGCCCCTGGCGGTCGTCACCTGCACCGCGCCGGTCAACATCGCAGTCATCAAGTACTGTGAGTGCCTCGGCCCGCACCGGGGCAGGGCGGGAGTCGCAGTGCCTGGGCGGTGAGACAGCGCCGGGGGGTCGCGGGGTGGGGCTGAGGTGGCTGAGCCAGGACGCGGGCGCGCCGTGGACCTGGCGGGAGTTACTGTCAGGAGGACGGGGCCACCGTGCGGGCGGTCACGCGCGGGCGGACCCGACGCGCCTGTCAGCGCCCGGCCCAGGGCTCGCGTGGGGATCTGGAGTTGACATCGTCGCAGGTGCCCCAAAGCCACCTCCTGTGTGCGGCGGGGTGCGGTGGGCGTCCCGGCCTGGCCGCGGGACCTGCGCCCACCTCGCTGTGGCTCGCAGTCCTTACCGGTGCCGTAGCCGCGGACCTACTCTCCTTCCCCATCGTTCTGTTATTTCCACCACGTCCTGTCAGTGGGATCGTGCAGCATGTTTGGGATCTTGAATTTCATTCAACGTAATTTTCTGGAAGGCCATGCCAGTTGATGTAGCCAAAGCTCGTTGCCTCTTGTGGCTGGGCCCTGGTCCGTGGTGTGGAGACAGCACGTTCCTCTGAGTGGTTTCCAGTTCGGTATTACCAGGAAAGCTCTTACACACATTGGCTTGCAGGCCTTTGCGTAAACGTAAGTTTTCATCCTTGGATAAGTGCCTAGGAGTGCAATTGTAGGATCATGTAGTATAGTTGTTAGGTGCCGTCGAGTCGGTATCCAACTCATAGCGACCCTCATAGGGTTTTCAATGGCTGACTGTTTCAGGATTGCCTTGGGAGTGGGTTGCCAGGTCCTTCTCCCATTTTTGCAGTGCTGGGAGTTGAACTCGGGACCTCAGAGACTGCAGCACAGCGCTCTACCAACTGAGCTAAATTCCAGCCTTAGTATAGTTAGTTGCTGTTTATTTTTCTAAGGAATCCTCAGTGTTTCCTGTACCAGGTTATGTTTCTACCAGCTTACTGATCCCACCTTTCCTATTCTCCACTAGCACTGGCTGTCACTATTTTCCACTTTAGTTTTTCTGACAGATAGGTGGTCAAAGGTCATTGCACCTTTTTTTTTGGTACTTGAGGGTTGAACCCAGGGCCTTGCACACACTTTGCAAGTGCTCTACCCCTGGGCTGTACCCCCAGCCCAGTTTTTATTTTTTATTTTGAGTCATTGTCTGACTATGTTGTGCAGGCTGTCTCTGGCCTAAAACTCATGATCCTCCTGCCTCTGCCTCCCAAGTCCCTGGGATCACAGGTGTGTGCCTCCGTGCCTGGCCTCATTGCAGTTTCAACTTGCATTTCTCTAATGGCCAGTGATACTGACCACTTTTTCTGTGCCTGCCTGTATCTGTATGTTGTCTATGTAGAATATCTCTCCATACCGGTTGTCTTTTTTTTTTTTTTTTCCCCTGAGTTGTATGGTTTTACATCTTACATTTAAGTCTGAACCATTGTGAGTTTTTTGTATAAGGTATGAGACTTGAGTTGAGATTCCTTTTTTTCTTTTTTCGCAGCATGGGCATTCAGTTATTCAAGAACCATTTGCTGGAGAGTCTGTCCTTGTCCCATGTAATTACTTTTGTGTGTGGGCATCTATTTCTGGGTTCTCTGTTTTGTTCCTTAGATTTGTCTGTCTACCTCTGCTGTGCTCCTTGGGTTACTGTAGCTATGTAGAAAGTTTTGAAGTCAGGTAGGGATGATTCCTTTCACTTCATTCTTCTCAAAATTGGTTAGCTACTCTAGATCCTTTGCATTTCCATATAGATTTTATTTTTATTTTGAAACAGGGTCTTGCTGAGTTGCACAGGTGTCCTCTAGCCTTGAACTTGAGATCCTTCTGCTTTAGCCTCCTGAGTAGCTGGGATTGTAGAATGCACCATCTCGCCTGGCTTCCATATAGATTGTAGAATAACATTTCTATATACGAAAAGTCTTTCTTGGACTCTCATATGTCCTGCATTGGATTAAACCTGCATAATAATTTGTCAATAATTGACCTCTTTGCCTGCAGCGGTAGCCCTGTGGCATCCGATCCTGTCAGATCTCAGAAGCTAAGCAGGGTCGGGCCTGGTTAGTACCTGGATGGGAGACCGCCTGGGAACACCAGGTGCTGTAGGCTTGGGAGAAGGACCTGGCAACCCCCTCCCAAAAATCAATCTGCCATTGAAAACCCTATGAACAGCAGAGAAGCACTGACAATAGTGTTTCCCCTGTTGAACAGAGGGTCGCTATGAGTCAGATACCGACTCGACGGCACCTAACAACAACAATTGACCTCTTTACCATGTTGAGTCTTCTGATCCATGAACATTGTACTTCATTCATTTAGGTCTTTGATTTCTTTCATCAGCATTATGTAATTTTCAGCATACAAGTCTGTACATGTTTGTTAGATTTACATCTTTTTTTTTTTTTTTTTTTTGGCTGGGCCACCTCTGCACCATCTCGTGGCCAGTGAGTGTCGGCCTTGGCTGTCTGGGCCTGTTGGCAGCTTGAACTCAGGTAGCACATCACTTAGCTGGAGAGGTTCTGGGCTCTGCCTTCTCTCACCTGTGAGTCTCCTGGTTTATGTCTGGCTCCTTGGCCACCTAGAGGACAGGGCATCTGCTCCATCATTCTGAGAGCTGATGTCTTCCTGGTCTTTGGAGCAGCCCCTGTATCTCCAAGAAGAGCAGGTCAGCTGTATGGGAAGGTAACTTGTGAATCACAAAATGTGTCCCCCACTGGGTGTCAGCGTTCTTGTCTCCTGTCCCCAGGGACCTCAGAGCTACCTGAGCACAGGTGCACATGTTTGCGTTTGCTAGCACTCCAGCACTTCCCAGGACCAGCCTTTCCACCAGGCCTTCCAGAAGGCTGGCTGCATCTGCCCTAACTCTCTGGGAAGGGCAGAGGTGGGTGATTCTGAGTGGTGCCCTCTGAGGAGGGGCAGACACTGGGCTCCTCGGGGCAGACACCAGTGCCCAGCCGACACCTGGTGCGACTGTGGAGTAAATCAGAGGTCAGATGGCAGCCACAGTGCCAGGAGGCCATGCAGGGAAGAGGGCTGGCAAGAGGTGCTCCTGCAGCCCACAGGTCCGGTCTTTGCCTGTTCCAGGGGGGAAGCGAGATGAAGAGCTGATCCTGCCCCTCAACTCCTCTCTGAGTGTCACTTTACACCAGGACCAGGTGAGTGTGTTGCACGGTCACCAACATGAGCAACTCCCAAGATTTTGACCAAGAACTGGCAGCATCCTCCCAAAGGCCAGGATGCAGTGTTGCATGGAATCTTGGCCACACCGTGGCCTTCCACCCCCGGTATTGGAGTGCCTGGCTTCCCACTGTCTGACCAGGGCTGGTCTCAGCCGCTCCATCCCTGCCTGGGTGGGCACCAACCTTGGCAGAAAGGGCATGTGGTAAGCGCTACCTCAGCATTGGCCCTTGAGATGACCCTGGCTTCTCTTTTGTAGCTAAAAACTACCACAACAGTTGCCATCAGCAGGGACTTCACAGAAGACAGGATTTGGCTGAATGGCCAGGAGGAAGAGGCAGGGCACCCACGGCTCCAGGCCTGCCTGCAGGAGAGTAAGTCTCATGCCTTGTCAGAGTGAGATTGGGAGAGGGTGAGGCCTGGGGCCAGGCTCTGTGGATGTGGACGGACACCCACAGAGAAGTCTAGGGCAGAGGCTCCGGTCTCAGCTACCCTCTCCTGACCCTTGGGCAGGTGAGATGCCCAGAGCAGGCCAGGTGGGCCTGCCCAGCAGTGGGACCGCTCACTGTGTCCCCTTCCCTGCAGTCCGCTGCCTGGCCCGGAAGCGCAGGACCACAGGAGATGGGGACTCACTGCCCCTCTGCCTCAGCTACAAGGTGCATGTGGCCTCTGTGAACAACTTCCCCACAGCCGCGGGCCTGGCCTCCTCAGCGGCAGGCTATGCCTGCGTAGGTGGGTGCCAAAGGGACCCCAGGGCCCCATGCAGTGGCGGGAAGCACGCAGTCAGGCTCTGCTGCCTCCCTGGAGCTCGTCCTCTTCTCAGAACTCACATCTGACATGGAAACCTTCCTCCTGTACCATGTGCAAGTGAATAAATGACAGAAATGCCTCACACTGGCCCACACCCAAGGCAAGGGTGATTCCTTGGGTCAGTCCCCTGAGAATTCCAAGGGCTGTGGCTCGCTTCAGGCTCAGCTGGATCCAGGCTGTCTTGACAGCATCATCTGGAATCCGCTCCTCTCCCTCCGAGCCTCCGCTCTGTTCTCCTCTGCCTTGGGCTGGTCCTGGCAGGCTTCCCCAGCTGGAGGCACAGCCAGTCCCCGAGGGGCTGGCCTTGCTCCACCCATGTCCCTCAGGGCCAGGGACGCTGCCCACTTGTCCACCTGGGGCTCTGTGCCCATCCTGACCCAGCCTCATGACTGGTATGGGTGAGCCGGGCTTGGAGACAGGTTGCCCTTCAGAGACCAGTGGATAGGGGAGGCTCCAGTGTGGGCCAGCGGCAGCCTTGCCTCCAGTGGACACATCCCCCAGGCTCCATGCGCTTCATGGCTCCCTCACCACCCCCCACGCCACCTAGGGTAGCTCCTCCGATGGATTCTCCAGCTCTGGGTGGCTCCAGGCCCCAAGGCCAGTTTCTGTGCTTTTCTAAAGGGTACTGAATGAGCAAGGGAGGGAATGCTGGGAGGAGGCAGGAGCCTGAGCTCTGACACCCAGCTCTGCCTTGTGTTGGAGATGGTCAGGGAGAGCGAGGTGCTAGGCCTTCCCCTCCCCTCCTGTCTCCACAGCCTACGCCCTGGCCCAAGCCTATGGTGTCGAGGGTGACCTCTCCGAGGCAGCTCGCCGGGGCTCGGGCAGTGCCTGCAGGAGCCTATATGGGGGCTTTGTGGAGTGGCAGATGGGGCAGCAGGCAGATGGGAAGGACAGCATTGCCCAGCAGGTGGCCCCTGAGTCACACTGGCCCCAACTCCGAGTCCTCATCCTTGTGGTAAGCAGGGTACCATGTGAGCTGGTGGGGGTGGGGGATTCTGTCCATCAGTTAGGCCAGGCTGGTTGGAGGAACAGTGTCTAGTCCGGGCTTCCTGGCCTCCTGGGCCTGCCAGGGGCTGGCGAGCCAGCCGAGGCTGAGCGCTGCTGCCCCGATCTGGGGGTGGCACCCAAACCGAGGCCAGGAGCCCCCACAGTCAGGAGGTCCTGACTCCTACCCAGCTGCCTCCTGGGTTCCTCCTGCCCAGGTGAGCACTGAGAAGAAGCCCACAGGGAGCACGGCCGGCATGCAGACCAGCGTGCAGACCAGTGCCCTACTCAAGGTAACAGGGCTGGGAGGGCGGTGGTGGAGCCCTGGCGTCCCTGGGCCTGGCTTGGGAACCCAGGCACCTTGGGAAAATCACTACGACTTACAGTTCCGCGCAGAGGCGGTGGTGCCTGCACGCATTCGGGAGATGACCCGCTGCATCCAGGACCGGGACTTCCAGGGCTTTGCCCAGCTGACCATGAAGGACAGCAACCAGTTCCATGCTACTTGCCTTGACACCTTCCCACCCATCTCGTACCTCAACGACACCTCCAGATGCATCATCCAGCTGGTGCACCGCTTCAACGCCTACTATGGGCAGACCAAGGTGACAGGGCTGTGGAGGATGCAGGCAGACAAGGGGACCCTGGCTTGAGCTGCTGCCCCAAGACCTGAGGGTATTTCAGCCAAGTTTAGGTACAAATGAGCTCCGCCCTCCTGTGTGGAAAGCATAGGGCAGTTCCCGTCTGGTCTACTGTGTTGTTTCTTGGCCAGTATCCTGGGTGCATGACCCCCAGGCCGCAGCCTCACCGTGTCTTCCTGAGTTGTGGGCAGAGATGATTTGCATCAGGGCTCCAGGCACCAAAGCTCTCTGGTTTGGCCCCATAGGCCTCACTCAGCTCTGGGAGACTCCGAGTCCCTCTGGCAGGTGGAGGGTCTGAACTCAGGGGTCACATATGCGCAGTGACTGACGCTGTGGGTTCCAGGTGGCGTACACATTTGATGCGGGCCCCAATGCTGTGATCTTCACTCTGGATGATACTGTAGCTGAGTTTGTGGCTGCCGTGGGGCACAGCTTCCCCCCTGCAGAGAACGGAGACAGGTGAATGTGGGTCCCTTATCCCCAGGAGACAGCCTCTGGAATGTCCTTCCTGACAGGCTTGGGTGGCAGCTGTGGCTCCAAGCCTGGGGGTCCCAGCCACAGGCTGTCCCCATGTACGGACCACAGCTGTGTCCTGTGGCTCCGTTGCACATCCTGCCTGTAGTCACAGGTTGTCCATGTGTGAAAGATGCCCATATCTCCACCTCCTAAAAGTCTGCCTCTCCGGCAGCCCAGGGACCCCCTGTGCCCTTCCCTGGTAAATGGCGCCTTCAGCTCTTGTTAGTAAATACACCGTGGTTCGAAGGAGCCCCTTAATCATCCGACACTTTAAAGAATTCAGACAAGGCTGATTTCCTTCCTGCCAAACCAGGGCCCATTGGGCAGTCTGATGTGGTCACTGACTGGGCCTGGGGTGTGTGTGCTGGACACCTCTACAGTGTCCCACTCCTCATAATCTCTGTCAAGTCCTGTAACTTTCTCATAACCCCTAAAAGAAACCTGTTCCCCATTCATGGTCACCTGCCCGCACCTCCCTGACATCTGGTAGCCCTAATCTGTCTCAGGGCAGTTCTGAGGAGCTGCCACACATGTGAGTCACAGTCGTACTCCTGTCCTATTTTCCCCAGGTTTCTGAAAGGGCTGCATGTGACCCCTGCTCCTCTCTCCGATGAGCTGAAAGCTGCGCTGGCCATGGAGCCTGCCCCTGGCAGTGTCCAGTACATCATTGCCACTCAGGTGAGATCTGGGGCCCAGTGGACATCTCCTGTCCTGCCAGGGGAGCCTGGCAGCTGGGGCCCCACTGTGTCTCAGGCAGGAGGCAGGATGCCAACAATAGCAGTGGCACAAAGCAGCAGTGGGCTATGCTTCAGCTTCAAAGCACTTGTGCACTGTGCCCGCTCCTTTGCTCATGAGTGGACACTGGAGGACGATTGCTCGAGTGGGGATGAAGGTGTCGGCGGAGCTGAGAATGTGAAGACCAGTCAGACCAGACCCTAGGGAGACAGTGGGTGAAAGGCGGCCCCTCTCTAGAGCAGCTGGCTCCTGGGGTGGGTGCTGTGGACCCCTTTGGGCCTGCCTAGCACAAGCAAACCAGGGTTTCTGCATCATATCTGGACCCTACTCACAGTGGCTAGTTCCAAGTCCAGTGCTCATGCCTGCCCGAGCTGTGGTCCCTGCTCTCCTCACCAGGCTGGCTGTTGCCATGGGCCTGTGGCCTGCTGGGCACCTGGGTCCTGGGCTGGCCAAGTGGCTGGGTGAGCTGGGTGTGGGCATCACCATCTAGGTCAGTCAGGACACACCTGGAAGGGAAGTGGGTGCATCCCATCCCCTTAGGCTGACCACCCTTGAAGGTGCTGGGGCAGGGCTGCTGCGGTCACCAGTGACCTGATGCCTATTTCTCCACTTCCAGGTGGGGCCAGGGCCTCAAGTCCTGGACAACCCCCATGTACACCTCCTGGGCCCAGATGGCCTGCCAAAATCGGCTGCCTGATCCCCTCCACATCCGATTCCCCACCCCACCTGGAAGAGGGGTCGCTCGCTGAGACTACGGAGCTGGTGTGACAGTCGGGCCATGCTTGGGGCTGCTTTGCTCCAGGCACAGCCTGGTGGTGCCACAGCTGGGGAAGTGAGGTGACGACCTCTACACAGTCGGGGCAGGTCCCCCTGCCAAGTGCCTTGCTGTCCGCAACCAGCACACAGTGCTTTGCTGGGATGGGAGTGAGGGCCCAGCCAGCTGCGGAAAGGCTCCCTGACCCCAGCTCCTCAGGGAGTCAGTGTCCCTCCCAGTGGTGGGCACTGCAGGGTGCAGCCTTCGCAGCCCTCAGGAAACCCACCAGGTGCTTGGAGGACGCTGTGGACAGTGCCTCTGCTGACCCTGAACTGCCATGGCCACAGGTGTGGATGGAATGAGTATGAAACACCAACCAGCCCTCTCAGCCAGCGGAGGCACTGCTGAGCCAGGCAGGGCTGGGGCTGGGGCTGGGGCTGGGGCTGTGGGGCTGGGCCCCAATCCTGGCCACTCCAGGAATAAACCCAGTGCTGCTGCTGCAAGCCTCTGTGGTCTTGCCTCTGGAGTTGCTGTCTGAAGGTTGTATGGTGGCGGGCAGCACCCACGGCCAGAGCCAGGGGCAGCCACTTCCCCAGCTGCCCCTCCCAGTGCCAGGAGGCGGGAGGCAGGTTGCAGTTTCCAGCCTGCCTGCAAGGTCCGGGCAGAGGGACAGAGGGGCGGTAGAAGCAGATCTTGCCCAGTGAGTTCCTGTCACCTCTAAACTTGGGAACTGCCAGCACCTGCACACACACGCGCGCACGCGCACACACGTACACAAACGCGAGACCACCTCCTCCCTCTCCCACCCTGTGATGCCCTCCCAGGGAAGCCACTCCAGCTGCTGGCAGAGTGAGGAGACAACAGAGGCAGGACTGTGCTGTCCTAACCTTGCACATCTTGGCTGGCCAGTCAGTCGTGTGAGCGTGAGACGCGCCCCACACTGAGCAGGGGCAGGGGTGCCCACCCCATGCTGAGTCCCAGCTCGAAGAAGCCAGAGCCTGAGGCCACCGGTGCAGTCCTAAACTGCATGGCATGGGGCGGGGTCAGGTGTGGAAGGCCGCCAGAGGATACCTAGGGCACAGGCAGGACCTGCCCTTGGGCCACTCTGCCCATTTTGCGTGGGAACGCCCTCGGAGCATGCTTCTCCACCCGGGGTCACATGGGGTAAGAGAGGCCCTGGGGTACCCGCTTCACCACTTCCCACTTTCCGGGTGGCCACCGACTGGGGGCGGGGCTGGAGAGCGGGGCGGGGTTAGAGGGCGGGGAGGGGTAGGGCGGGCCGGCAGTAGAGACCTGAGAGGACCTGCCAGGCGCTGCTGGCTGCAGTGAGCGTCCTGGCGGCAGCGGGCTGTGAGCGGCCAGTGGAGTCCGCGCCATGGGGCAGATCGAGTGGGCCATGTGGGCCAACGAGCAGGCACTGGCGTCCGGCCTGAGTGAGTGCGGCCCCGCGGGGGCTGGTGGGCGGAGGGCCGAGAGCGCTGAGGCCTGGGGCTGGGTGCAGGGCCGGCAGCGTGAGCGCGGGCTGTGGAGCGCAGAGCAGGGCTTAGGGACTCTGGCCGCCGGCCCCCTGCACTTCCCCCTGCCCCGGACTGGACGTCTGCTGAGGAGGAAGTTGCAGCCGGGAAAGAGGGTGAGGGAAGAGGCGTTTCACCTCGGTGGTTTCCGGGGAGTCGCTGCCCCCGCCTGGCTGAGGAAACTTGCAGGACGACCCCCTGCTGCCCTAGAGTGGGTGCTTGGGCTTTAGGGTCACGAGACTCCCCTTGGTCTGGAGCCAGCAGAGGAGGCTCCTGGGTGGGAGGAGGGCACACGCCATGGGAGAGCAGCCTCCGCAGAGCTGGCATTTCACAAGGGTCTGGAAACCACCAGGGTGACTCTGCCGTCCCCGTCCCCGCCCCCACTGGGCTAAACTGCCCAGGCATTTGGCTTTGGGGCAAGATAGCGACCCCTTCACCTTGCCCTAGCTGCCGGAGAAGTGTGGGGGGAATCCCATCGGGCCCTGCCCCAGGAAGGGAACCTTGTCCAGACCAGGCCTCGAATCCTGAGGCTGAGCCTGGGCTGGGTCTGAGGCCAGAGGAAGCTGAGGAAGCCCCTCTGCAGAGTAGGCTAGGAAAGACCTGCCCTGTGTGTGCCTGCGTAGGGCTGGAGGGCTCAGACCTGCCACCGCTCACCAGGGGACTGGGAACAGTAGAGGGCCAGGGAGAAGAGATGTCCCCAGCTCTGCACCTTAAGCTTGCGGACTAGGATGGCAGCCTGCACCCTGTGGACTACTTTGGGTCAGCCTAGCCTCCTCTTCTTGGGCTACTTGGTGGCTGGGAACCCAGACCATTTGGACAGTTCTTCCCTCCAGGAAGTAGAGACGACAGAACCTGCCACTGAGAGCCAGGAGATCTGAGCTCATGTCCCCACTGCGGAGACAGCAACTGCCCACCCAGTGGCCCACATGTCTTTACACACCGTGCTGGTCTCAGCTCCCTGCCGCAGCTGACCACATATTTAGTTTAGGGATGGTGCAATGGAGACCTGGGAGTCTCAGCAGACACCAGCTTCCACATCAGGGAAGGATTGCTAGGGCCTCCCAGGTCTGCTGCACAGAATCCACACTTTTGTGACTTTCCACCATGACTGGAAAGTGCAGCCACCTGGTTCAGTCCAGCCTATGCAGGCCATGCCCCAGGCTTCCTTTGTTCGTGTGTGTGTGTGTGTGTGTGTGTGTGTGTGTGTGCGTGTGCGCGCGCACGTGCACATGCTGGGGTGTTGAACCTAAGGTCTTGCGCATTCTTTGCAAGTGCTCCACCAGTAGGCCACACCCCCAACTCCTTTTTTAATTTTTTATTTTAAGACAGGGTCTTGCTAAGTTGCACAGGCTGCCTGTGGCTTGGAAGTTGTGATCCTCCTGCCTCTGCCTCCTGAGTTGCTGGGATTACAGCTGTGCCCACAGCGCCTGACACAGGCTTCCTTTATATCACAGAAAATCCTATACTCAAACCACATCACCTCCCTGCTTTCCACCCTCCAGTGGTTCCTGCTGCAGAACAAAAGCCTATTTCTGACTGCTAAAGACCTCTGCCCACCTCTGGGCCACCTCTGCCCTCCTCACTGCAGCCACACAGCTTGCTTTCTGTTCCTGAATCTCCTGAACATTCCCCAGGGCCTTTGCAGAAACCATTTCTTCAGTAGATCATCACCAGGGCTAACTCCTCCCTTCATCTCTCAACTAAGACATCACCGCCTCAGAGATATCTCTCTGGCGTACCCAGCCTGAGGTACCTTGGTCTCCTTCAGTCACACCCCTGTGGCTGAGTGCACCACTGATGCTTGCTTGTCTCCTTCCGGCACCCATGAGCCTCTGTCTTGTCCCTGGCTAGGTCCCCTCAGAGTCCCTGCACATAGTAGGTGCTCTGTGTCAGATGCTAGAATGAGTCCTTGGCCTTTCTGTTGGAGCCAGGGCTGTCCCTGCCTCTTGCTGATGGTAGGTGGCAAAATGGAGGCCAGGGATGGGGATCTGGCACCCCAAAGACAAGAGGACAGCATGCTACGTGAGCACATGAAGACCTGCCCTTCCCTTGTCCAGCATGCACAGATGCTGACCAGCAAACCAGAAGTTAATGAGTAGCTGAGCTCAAAGCCAAGGGGAAGAAACCTGCACGGAACGGCATGACGAGGTTTCCAGGTGGAGAGCAGGGGTGGGAATCCAGGGACGTCAGGGGAACACATGGGCTTTTCCCAAGACATTTTTGGGGTCTCCAAGTGTGGAAGGAACCAGAACTGAGCTGTGTGCTGGAACCAGGGCCAGGAAGCCCTGCCTGAGCAGGACTCACACTGGACACTGGCTCCTCCAGCTGCTGCAACAGCAGGGAAGCTTCTGTCTGCTGCTAGGGCCATGGGTGGAAAAGGTCACCAAGCCCTGGAGACTCAAGCCTCTGTGAGGCAGTGTTACCTGCAGATTCAGAGAGTGAGATAAACTAGATTCAGGATGGAGAGCCCTCAGGCCACCAGCAGAGGCCAATGGGAAATTTCTGCCCAGCATTTTCTCAGCCAGAAAACACACCCTGCTGGTGTGAGCTCCCGGAAGCCCAACAGTTTGAGGAACTGAACCCCATGGGGGGAGTCAGCACCCTGTGAACAGGAGCACGTGCACCCTTAGAGCCATACGCGTGTGTTCCATTTGAAAGGAGCCTGAGAACAAGCATGTCTGAAATGTTCAAGGAGAGAGAGGAATAGAAAATTACACGGCAAAAACAGGACATGGGAAAAGATAATTAATGTAAAACGTCTACAAATAACAATACGTAAAAGTCCCTGACAGGTAATGGATGAACTGAAGATTGTTCAGCGGTAAAGACAGAAGTGGAGAAACAGAAGGTGGATCCAAGGAACCACACAGGATGCAGCCCAGTGGGAACAGGTGAGATTTCTACATAGGACTCTCATCATGGACGTTGTAAAAGAACCAACATGCAAGTCAGAGAAGTTCCAGAGGAGTCCATAGCATGTGGGGAGGCCGGATAGAAGGGAAGATGGGCAAATACTTTCCAGAAATTAAGAAATCTAAGATTGACGAGAAAACAAATGAAAACAAATTCCTCCTTGGACACATTGTAATGAAATTAGATCATTAAAGAGAAAAAAATGGGTTAGTACAGACATCCCCTAACAACAACAACCAGAGTATAGACTCCTCAACATTAGTAATAGCGAGACCAGAAGACAATGGAAGAAATACATATCATTCCTCAATAGCCCAATGAGCTGTAATTCAAGAATGAGGGCACTGCCAGGTGTGTAGAGTTGCTGCTAACGGACCTTAACTGCAAAGACTACTAAAGGACATACGTCAGCAAGAGGGAGATTGAATACAGGAGAAAGAACTAGGATGCAAGAATGAAAACACTGGTAAGTAAGTATCAACTGTAGCTGGGTACTTTGCCATACACCTTTATCCCAGCACTATGGAGGCTGAGGCATTAGGATGGTGAATTCAAGCCCAGAAGCAGCCTTTACAACTTAGTGAGACCCTGTCTCAAAAATAAAAAATGAAAAAAGAGGCTGTGGGTGTGGCTCAATGATGGAGCACTTGCCTAGCATGCACGAGGTCCTGGGTCAACACCCTAGTACTGCAAAATAAATACATAGATAAGTATTGACTATAAATAATAATCATGAGTGATTGGGGTGAGAATCAAGCTAAACGTTCTAAAGTCCATTTGTAGTTCAAAAGGAGCATTTTGAAATAAATTGCTATAAATATTTGGGGGAATTTATCTTCAGATGTCAGGACAAAGAATGGAGCCCTTGACCCTGTGCACTGCTCAGAGTGAGGAGTGAGACTGGCAGCCTTTGGGAGTTCTTGCCAGAGGTGTTTTTGAGTCCAAGTAAGTCATAGCACTAACTTTCAGAGTAGAATTAGAAAGAAAATGATACTCTCTTCATTTGCTTTTTGAGACAGGGTCTCACTATATAGCCCAGGGTGGCCTTAAACTTGCCATCCTCCATCTCTGCCTCCTGAGTGCTGGGATTACAGGTGTGCCTCACCACACCCAGTCAAACATGATACCCTAATAAATAACCAGGAAAATCCAGAATGGGTAACATTTTACAAGACTTTAAAAACTCAGTGCCATAAAAAAATAAAAAAAGTAAGAGTTGGGCATAATGGTGAACACCTGTGATCCCAGTAACTTGGGAGGCAGAGGTAGGAGGATCACAGGTTTGAGGCCAGAGGCATCCTGCACAACTTAACAAGACCCTGTCTCAATTTAAAAAGTAAAAATTCAGCTGGGGGTGCAACTCAATGGCAGTGCTTGCAAAGTATGTATGAGGCCGTGGGTTCAGTCCTCAGTACCACAAAATAAAATAAGGTAAAATTAAATTAAATGTAAAAAGATGAAAAGAGATTTACTAGCCAATTGCAACAGACTTGATTAGAGCCTGGTTAAATGACAAGTCTCAAAGCAGTTCTTGGGATGGTTGGGGAGGTATGACCATGAACTTGGTGACCGAAGGAAAAATGGCAGCACACATCCGATGACAAGACTCCAGACGGCACCAGAGCTAGCTGTCTGGGCTGGGGTTTATGACTGCTCATTGTACGACGCATCCAACTTTGGATGAAAATTTCATCATAAAAAGAGAAGGAAGCATCAAAGTATGACCAAATATATAACTTCCATTCCTGTGCAAGAAGAGTTAAATAAAGTTTGACAAGTCAGCAGTCAGCACAGAAGCCATGGAAACACTTCATGAAGAAAAACCACAGATAAAGATAAATTCAAATGATCTGCAATCTGTTGATAAAATATCTTAAATTCAGTATCACATTGGTTAAAATAAACCAAAAAATTAACTGTATCAGCTTATTCATAATAGCCACAGACTGGAAGCATCAAGATGGCGCAAAGACAAAAGACTATATAAATACAAGTTGTGGTTACCCTGCAACAGGAAACTCCTCAGTTAAAAAAAGATAAAAAGGGAGCTACTGTGCACAGTGTGGATGAATTTCTACTTCCTGTTGGGCTCTTGGCGGAGGAGGAGGCAGTGACTGGGGCGGCTCCACAGGTGCCCATGTGTAAGTCACCCAGTCAATGCTCATGAATTTCACTGTGTGACGTCAACATCCCTCAGTGGTCATGAGGAGTTGGCTGGTGGTGACAGTTGCACAACATTGGGAATTTCTTTTCCGATGCTGGGGGTGGAACCCAGGGCCTGGTGCGTGCCAGGCTTATGCTCCACCACTGGCCTGCACCCCCAGCCCAGTATGAATGTGCTTAATGCCACTGAACTCTGTACTTTTTCTTCTTTTATTTATTTGTATTTTTTTAGTTCTGGGGGTTGAACCCAGTGCCTCACACATGTTAGGCAAGCACTCTACCACTGAGGCACACCCCTAGCCCCTTCTTTATTTTTTGAGAAAAGGTCTCACTAAGTTACATAGGCTTGCTCTGGCCTTGAATTTACCATGCTCCTGCCTTTGCCTCCCAACCTCCCAAGGCACTGGGATTATGGGATTACAGGCGTGTGCCATGGCACCTGGTTTGAACTGTATGCTTTCAAATGGCTACAATGTTCAATTTTATTTTCAAAAAAATTGCAGGAAAAAATTTAAATTACAGGGGAGAAAACACTGAGGTATGTGCTACTTCCAGGAGGACCGAGGACGTGAGACCCTAGGCACTGAAAACGCAGGGGCAGCATCAGGCAAGGGGTGTAGTGACGGCAAGGCAGGAGCAGGGCTGGAGGAAGACCCCATCATGAGGACAGATGCAGATGCATAAAGCAAAACCCTGAAGGCCACATTGGCTGGTGTCACCTGGGGTCTGAGAGCCACAAGTGATGGGTCCAGTGTGGCCTCTGGGCCGGGCTGTCCCTGTAGCTCCTGGGACCCTCTTCATCCCCACCAGCATCCCCTCCATCTGCTGGTGGTCCCCCTCCTAAGCCCAGTGGTCTCCTTGCTGAGTACCCTGGCTCCATCACTCTGGCAGCCTATTTTCTGCAGGGGAGCCACATGTGGCCTGATGGCTGCCAGTGGGTGGAGAAGGGAGGTGGCCAAGGCTCTGGGAGGAGGCCCTGCAGGGTCCAGGCAGTGGCCTGTGGTCGTGCTGCCTCCTGACCACCTCCCCTCATCTACAGTCCTCATCACAGGGGGCATTGTAGCCACCGCCGGGCAATTCACTCAGTGGTACTTTGGTGCCTACTCCATGTATCCTTGTGCTGGAGACCCAGGGATGGGGCAGGGCCAGCGCCTTGCAGGTTGCACAGCACTACCCAAGTCCTGCTGGCCTGCAGGCAGGCAGGACAGCTCCATCGGTGGTTTGGGAAGCCAAGGCCAAGAGCAGTGGAGCCATCTGCCAGAGGCCACGGGGTAGTCGGCAGCAAGCGCAGGGGCTAGTGTCCCAAGGCTGGCACTTGGCCTCCCCTCCTGCCTCTGGTTGAAGCCCTCAGCACCTTTCACACCCTGCTGACCCAGCTGACTCTCTGACCAGAAGCTGAGGACAGGCGAGGTGCAAGGGTGGGTGCTGCACAGTGGCCCAGTGACTAGGCCTGTGGAACCCATGTGGCAATGTGTGGGTGTTTCCTGGCTGTGTGTCCTCAGGGGGCAGCCACAAATCCATCTTCCTATCAGCAAAGGGGGCTCACTATGGCCCCAGACTGAGCAGGCTGTTCCTTAACCAAGCGCTGCAGCGCGGCGGGGGTGTTGGTCTGCCTGCTGGAGTACCCTCGAGGGAAGAGGAAAAAGGGCTCCACCATGGAGCGATGGTGAGTCACCCCTGGGCTGGGCTGGCCAGCCTGAGCACCAAGGATGGGGTGGGCCCATGGGCCTGGGAGGAAAAGCGCCTGGAGTCTGGGTGGCAGGTGGGGAGCGAATCGGACGGGCCCTGACGCTGCGGTCTGTCTTCCCTCCTGCTCCTAGCGGACAGAAGTATATGACGGCCATGGTGAAGCTGTTTGGGCCCCTCACCAGGAATTACTACATCCGGGCCATCCTGCACCTCCTGTGAGTCCTACCCTGTGTCCCCAGGGAGGGGAGGCCGGGAGAAGACCCCTCACTGGCCCCCACTGGCCAGGACAGCAAGAGCCCAGCCAAGCCCCACCTTCCCAGATGTTTTTCCAACATTTGGTTCTGGCAGAGGGCCCCAAACTTGTGCCGAGGGTCCACTGTGTATAATCACCCCAAACCTAGTAGCTTAGACAGACAATGTCATGGCCCTGGCGTTCCCTGGGCTCAGCAGGTGGTTCCTGCCTGGGCCTCCTGTGGTCACCTGCAGGCCTCTTCATGGTGACTCTGGTGGCCTGTGAGGGGCCAGGGTGGGAATACACATCCCCATGGGGCCACACTGTACCTCTTGCACTTCCTCCCAATATGGTGGCCAGGGTCCGGGAGTTACTGTCCAAGAGCCAAGGTCTAACTCAAGACACACTGAAGCTGGACCTTTGGCAGAGCTGGACCTCCCCCTGGTTGGGGGCCCTGGGTATGGCACCTTCATCCATCCTAGCCTGAGATCCGTGGCCTTGGGGCCTGAGACCCCTCTGATGGCCTATGTCTGCTTCCTTCTGTCTTCTCTAGGCTGTCAGTCCCTGCAGGCTTCCTGCTGGCCACCATCCTGGGGACCGTCTGCTTGGCCATTGCAAGTGCCATCTACCTGCTGGTGAGTGGAAGCCTCTGCATTCAGCCCCTCGGCCACCCCCAGCCCCGGTCCTTGGCACCCATGGCTGCACCAAGGCCAGGATCTCTTGTGTTTGCTGCGGGAGCTTGAGCCTCCATGCTGGCTCATGTCACATGGGCCAGATGATGGCTACTGCCATCTGTGGGGCATCTGATTTGCTGGGCATGTCCCTGTGCTTTCCCTCTGAAGCTGCACCACAGCCATGCTCAGTGGGTGGATGAGGAACTGGAAGGTCAGAGAGGTGACACGGCTGGCCCACGTCACACAGCCAGCTGGTAGCCGAGCATGGATTGGGGTCCATTTCTCATCAAAACTTCCTGCTGCAATTTGGGGCCATCTCAAGCACACCCCCTGCGAGCTTGTGACAGAGTGATCTTTTTTCTTTTTTTTTTCTTGAGACAAGGTCTCACCATGTAGCTAAGCTGTCCTGAAACTATGTAGTCCAGGATGGCCTCAAACTCATGTTGATCCTCCTCCCTTAGCCTCCCAAGTGCTGGGATTACAGGCAGGTGCTATGACACACACCTGGCTATTTATTTAATTAAAAAAATTTTTTTTGAGACAGAGTTTCACTATGTAACCTAGCTGGCCTTGAACTTTTGATCCTCTTGCCTCTGCCTCCTGAATGCTGATGTTACAGGTGTGTGCCACCAAGCCTGGCTGTGACACAGATTTTTTAATCTGTCAAGCATTATGGGATTCTAAATTTAAAATAGACATTCCCAGGCCCATCGGGCCTGTGGCAGTGGAACCTTGATGTGGACCCAGGACTTTGAATTTCCACCAAGTTTCCAGCAATTGGATCTCTGTTGTGTGTGTCTGCCCCCACATGCTGCAGAAACACGTGGGTGCCCTGGGCTGTGGGCCAGGGCCAGGCTGGAGCACATGGGTGTCGCCTGCCAGGCAAAAGAACCCTGTGCTCTTCTCTGGCTCTTCTTCACTTGAAGGAGGCCTGGGAACCCCATGGGTCTTGGAATTTACACCTTGAATTGTCTTCCAGGGGACCTTCCAGAAATCTAGGGGTTCTGAGCCCCCCTTCCCCTTGCTGACACTCCTGCCGTAGTGAAATGGCTGTGTGGCTTCAGGCCGGTGATTTAGCCTCTTGGAGTCCCCTCCCATCATTCTTAGGGATTTGGACTTATGTCCCTCCTAGATGCTTTAGTGGGGGTGGTCGCCCCAGGGAGGCCTGAGGTGGGTGCTGGCAGCATGGCCCAGGCCTTCTTTGCCCCCAGGCTGCCATCCGTGGGGAGCAGTGGACCCCCATTGAACCCAAGCCCAAGCAGCAGCTGCAGGTCGGAGGCACAATCAAGCAGCCGCCCAGCAACCCACCGCCTCGTCCTCCTGCAGAGACCCGCAAGAAGCCCAGCGAGGTGGAGGAAGAGGCCACAGCAGGGGGCCCCCAGGTCAACCCCATCCCAGTGACGGATGAAGTTGTGTGATCTTCGCCACCTGCCCAGGGTTCTGGCCAGTGCTCCCCAGGGCAACTGCCAGGGAACAGTGACACCCACTGCAATAAATCCAGTGAACCACTTGCACGAGCCTTCAGCTCTTCCTTTTGGAGGGTTGAGCCTGTGGTGGGGTGTCCAGGCCTGGTGTGTCTTCTTTCCCTTTTTTTCTTTTATTTACGGTACTGGGGGGTTGAATCCAGGGTCTTGCAAGTGCTTTACCACTGAGCTGGACACCCAGCCCATTTTTCACTTTTTGAGACGCAGTTTCTCTAAACTTGCCATCCTCCTGCCTCTGCCTCCTGAGCCACTGGGATCACAGGAGTGCACCACAGCGTCCGGCTGGCACACACCCCTTCTGTCTCATCAACAGTAGCATTGCCTTTCTCAGTGGTCCATGAAATTGAGTGTGCTGTATATTCTGTGAAATACGGTACCTGGAATTCCCTTGGATGTTTACTCCCAGGCCTAGGAGGAGCCAGCCCAGCCAGGTCCTCCCTCCCGGCTCTGCAGGCCCTGATCACTGCAGAGGTGTGGATTCCAGTGCTGGTGAGCCTTAGAGAGGTGCAAGGACTCCTGGGAGCCCCTGGCCTTTCCCCTTCTGCCTCTTTGAAGAGGCGGAAGGTGAGGCTGGCGGCCGACGCCCCTTTGTCTTCCCACACAGTCCTGAGGACACCCTGTCAAGTAGCTGAGGGCCTCTGCCTGCGCCTCCACTCTGCTGAGTCTTGCTTGCTCACTCACGCCAACCCCGCAAACTTGTCTGGCTGCCCTCCCTCATGGCACCCACTGCCCCTGCGCCACACCCTGTTGTTGACCACCTGCTCTCTGGGCAGGTCATGCTCTCACAACTGGGCTCCACTAGTGTTCTGGGGTCCCGAGTCTGTGGCCCATCTCAACCCTGGCAGCCAACACTTAGCACAAAGCCAGCTGCTCAGCCCAGCCCAGCCCCAGCACACGGAGACTCCATCCTTCCAGAAGGCAGCCAGGCCTGGCCCTGCCCCCATCACACACACCCTGTCCCCATCCAGCCTGGCTCTGCCTCCAGCACGAATCCCAAATAGGCCACTTTTTGCCCCAACAGTCTGGCCTGGACCACCTGCCTCCCAGTCCTGGCTCCTGCCAGCACTCAGCCAGCCATTCAAACCAAACCAGAGTGTCTGCTCTGTGCAGAACCCAGAGGCTCAGCTCCCTGCAGAGAGGCCTCAAGCTCCCCCCTGCCCCAGACCCTCTGCCCTCTGCTCCCAACCCGGCACCCTCCCTTCCACTGGGCTCCACAACACTGACCCCGCTCTGACCTCGTGCTCCCCTGGGTGCAGGGTGCTTCGTGGCTCCGTCCTCTTTTCAGGTCAGCCCAGTGTCCGCGGAGGCCTCCCGAAGCTCACATCAGAGGGTGCCTGCCCCCACATCTGCTGGTTCGCTGCTCATGTGGGCCACCGTGGGAGGCAGAGGTCGTAATATTTTGTTCAGCGCCCTGATCAGTGCTCTGTGCTCAGCACTTCATGGAAACTCAGTTATTGTCCTTTTGGGCTCCTGGGCTCTAGACAAAGGCCTCCTCCCTGGCTCCTGGCCATGCCCTTGCCCTCTGGGCCTCCTGCGTGCTGTACCTGGTCGACATCAGTCCATGGTCATGGAGGGGAGACCTATATAGCAGTCCTGGCCACCGCCAGCTGGGGGCGGGCCTAAGGGCGTAAGCAGCCGGCTGAGGCTCTGAGCTTCCCCAGGCCTGCCTGCTCGCTCAGGGCCCCTTCACCAGGGGACCCCGACCAGAGGACAAGCTTGGCAGCAGTCCTGGCGCCCCTGGCCTGGCAGGAGGCCGAGTGGGAGGCCTCCCCAGCGCTGAGCCCCTGCCGGGGAGCTGGCAGTGTGCTTCTGGCTGTTCATCATGCCGGAGAGGTTGGAACGTCAGGGACGCCCATGCTTGGAACAGAGGCTGTGCCCCCAAATGCTCAAGGTCGTGACAAAGGATAGAGATCACGGCTTTGGAGAGCATCTCCTGCGTCTGTGCCCAAGGCAGGAGCTGCCTCCAGTAGCATCAGGTGAAACCTGCATGGGGCTGACAGGCTCACCTGCGCTTCTACAGGTTCAAGCCCACCCCAGCTGTGTACCTGCACAAGGCGCAGAGACCTTCAGGAAGGAAATCTGTGGAGGGTGGCGGTCCTTGCGGACCTACCTTCCTGGAGTGGGCGGGAATGAGCCGAATGAATGAATGAATGAGTACATCACTGAGTCATATTCATTCAATAACACATAGTCACAGTTAAAATAAATAGTTGTTTAAGAAAATAGGTACTTTTTCCATTTGAGAGCCTGAGAAGAGGAAGCTTGGGGCTGGACCAGTGACCAGGCAGGGAGCTCAGCCTGGGACAAGGAAGTGAGCTCCTGCTAGCCGGCTGTCTCTTGGCGAAAGAGTAAACTGAGGCTGGAGAGCTCAAACCAGAAGTCTTGAGCTGAGCACCAGCCTTGGCACGTAGGGGAAGGTGGGGCACAGCCTCCCACCACAGCCCTGCCAGCCAGATGGTCCTGGCACATAAATAACCAATAAATACACAGCAGTGGGAGGTGCCCCTGGAGGGCTCAGGGGCAGCGGAGGCCAAGGTCATTGTGCTGCCCGGGGCAGGACGCAGGTGCAGCCCACCGGCACTCGGATGAATTCAGCATGGAAGGTGAAAGCCCCGGGCGCAGGGTTCCCGGGGTCAGAGCAGGGTTGGCGGCGCAGTACCAGCAGGCTCTGGTGCAGCCGCACGGAGTTGAGCCCCACTGTCTCTCGGCCTGTCTTGGCGTTGATGCAGCCCCGGCACAGGCACTCGGCGACAGCCAGCTTCTGCGGGTAGCGGTTCTCGTCTGTGTCGATGCTGCGGGAACAGGGCTATGAGGGTTCTCACGCCAGCCCAGTCTAGCACGCCAGCACATATCCCCTCCCAGGGGCTGGCAGGGGGCCAGGAGGGTGGTATGGGCAGAAAGAGGGGTGGCATACAGTTGGTGCTCAATAAATGGTAGTTATCCCCCCTCTCCTCAACCCTCTGAGCAGAGAAGCAGGGGCAGGGCCTTCCCTTGGGGGCCCCAGGAGCCAGGGTCTGGGTTGGGATGGGCAGGAGGCCAGGACAAGGGGCCTGTGTGCAGGTGAGGACCATGAGGCTCTGGGAAGAGCAGCTGCCCTCACCGGTATCTCCAGGGTGAAATGGAGCGCTGGTGGGTGTCGGCCTCCAGCACCTCGTCCGGCCGCAGCGTGGGGCACTGGGTCCCAGCCTGGCCCCCCTTGTGTCTCCCCCGGTGGCTGGCTGCCTCCAGGCTGGACACCAGGGCCACTGGCAAGGCTTGTTCCCACTTGGCACTTCGAGCCAGCAGGTGTGGGGGCGGCTGGTCATGGGGCAGTTCCTCAGCCGAGTAGCAGCGCGGGGTCCCGTGGCCGTGGGGGGGCCCCCAGAGAGGGAGGCCTTGGTGGGCCAGGCCTATGGGCAGCCAGGCTAGCAGCAGGGTGCCAGGCCCAAGCTGGGAAACAGGCAGGTACGTTGTCAGGGACGCCCAGAGACAGGGTACATCCTTCCTCCCCCGCTTGCCTGTCTCCAGGGGAAAGATGAGATGCAGCCCTCCCTCTGCAGATGGGGAGCGAGCCCTGCCGCCCCCCACGAGTGCCCAGTGCACCTGTCTCTAGGATCTGGGCAGTCTGTTTCTCCTCTCCCCAAGTTTGGGGGCTTCCTAGACCCCTTCCCAGCATTCCCCTCTGGGGGCTTGGGCCCTGCCCTGCTGAGCTGGGGCTGGGATGGCGCCAGGCTCACCATCACCGCAGTGGTAGTGGCAGTGGTGGTGGCAGTAGGCAGCATGCAGCAGCCTTGCACCTGGCGACTGTCCCAGGGCAGTGTCTGGTGGAGCCCTGACTGTGAAGTTCTTTATATCTGGGGCCACACCTGGGGAAAATCCGGCCATTGCTTCCTCCTCAGGACAGGCCTGGCCTTCAACGCTTCCTCCTCTGGCCCCGTCCTGTCCCCAGTGCAAGGCCTGCCGTGCCCCACCCTGCCATGCACACCCCACACAGAAATAGGCGTCATAGGCACATGTGAGGCCCCACTAGGCCCCCTCCCTGGCAGAGCATCTGCATGGAGCCACCGATCCTGCCTTGTCTGGCACTCTGGAACCTTCCATAGGGGCCTTCAGCTTGAGCGTCCATCAGCAGCTTGCCTCTTTGATGACATGTGTGGTTTGTGCTGTTTCCAACCTGCTGACCAGGGGGCCTTTGGGTGTGGGGGGGTCACCGAATCTACAGACCTGCCATCAGCCCACCAGGGTCAGCCTCCTGTCTTCTGGATAGATGTTGAGGTTCAAGACCAGGTGACCATCTTGTGCCCTCCCCTGGCAGGTGGGAGAGATTGGGAGCTCAGGTCTTGGTGGGGCTCCTGCAGTTTTAGCCAAGCAAAACCCAAGCTAAAGGGCCTGGGCTGGAGGAGGTGGGCGCCCTGTGGAGACTGGAGTGTGGCAAATGGTGGGAAGCCATTTCAAGGAGTCCTATGGCCACCTGCAGTCCTCCACTCAGTGCCCTGAGTACTGGGTGCCCAGCTGAAAAGGGGAAAGCTTGGAGCTGGAGCTTGGGGTGTGGCTGTCATCCCAGAGGTGTACACCCTCTGGGATTCCACAGGGTCTAGGCCAGCCCCAAGGCAGAGGGACTTGTCTGCGCTGGTCCTCAAATTAAGAGTTTAGGATGACCAGCTGTGGGGCAGGCCAAGGTCTGAGTGCACAGAAGTGGTGCCCGGATGGCACCAGGAGGGTGGCATTCTCTGGGCAGCCCTTCAGGGAGGAGGGCATAGAGATGGGCCTGGCTCTGGGCCCCATCCCTGCCTGGCCAGCAGCCTGGAGAGGCAATACTGGGTTATGTGCTGAGCCCCACAACTGCTCCTCCCTATGGTTCTGGCCCAGGCCATCCAACCTCTGCTCACACACACCCAAGACGGGGAGCTCACCATCTGCTCTGATTCCCTAGAGCTGTCCTAGCAAAGTGCCACACATGGGGTGGCTGAAATGAACAAATTCCTTCACAAAGGGTTCTGGAGACCAGAGTCTGGCATCCAGGAATCCAGGGCTGGCTCTGTGGGGCATCATGGGGAAGCTGCCCTAGGCCCCTCCAGCTTCTGAGTGTATTCTTGGGGCCCTCTGGGTTCAATGTGCTGAGTCTGTGGGCCACTGGAGTCTCCTGAGGTGGGAGGAGCAGGAGAGGTGGAAGATGCAGGTGGGAAGAAGAGCTGGGGCTACTGCAACCCACAGGGGACCTCTGTACAGTGAGAAAACGTTTCCCAGGGGCACCAGGGCAGGAAGGGAGGACCAGCAGATTTCAGCCCCCTTCCTGGGCTGGGAGCCCTCATGCAGCCATGCAGTATGAAACCTGGCCAACCATATGGGGTATCCTTGGAAAGAATGGAGACAGAGGGCGGGGAGGAATGAAGGAGGGAATGTGGAGGAAGAGGAAGCAGGGGATTGGAAGAAGTGGGGGAGAAGGCCCCCATCTTAGAAGGCCCTAACCAAGAGCCAGTGACTCATCCTGGAGCAGAGCCCTGGGCCCTGGGGCTCCCCGGGGAAAGCCCATGTCAGGGCAGTGAGTGCCTCAACAATGAATGAGTGAAGGTTCTATATGAATTGGGGGGCCGACGAGTCCCCCCACCTCTAGCCCAGGTTGTGCCCTGCACAAGACACCCCCACGGAAGGCAGCAATTGGGAACATGCAGGACTCCTTGCCGTCCTCACGACCTGTGAGGAGCACCAGCTAATCCCACTTCACAGGCAGGGAAACAGGCCCAGGGACTCACCCCAGAGTTGGGTTGAAGCCACTGGGGACTAGCATGTCGGTCCAGCTGTGACCCTCAACTCCAGCCCTGTCCTTTCCTCATCCCCACCCCTCCCTGGAGCAGATGGATTCTGAGGTCGGAGGACTCTGAGGTGTTAGGGTGGGGGCCCTGGGGAAATGTACCTGCCTGGTCCCAGGTGAGGGACTTCATAATGGCGGAGCCAGCCCAGCAGCCAACCAGGGCCAGGACTTCTGAGGCTGGAGCTGCATGGGGAGCATGGGACGTGGGGATTCCCTGCTGCCTTTCCACACAGTCCAGGCAGAGGTGAGCGGGCTGGGGACAGAGGCCTCTGCCTCTGCCTCCTCTCACCAGGCTGCTGGCCTTGTGTTCGTGCTGGGAGCTGATCCCATTGGACAGCTTCCTCCCTGACTTTCTCAGGCCCACAGTGAGACAAGAGCCACCCAGGCAGGAGGACTGGCAGTGCCCAGCCTGTGGGCTGCCAGGGGCAGATGGAGAAGGCAGTGCTGTGCGGCTCAGGGACTGCAGCTGGACTCTGGCCAAGCTCAGCCCCAGCCCGTGTCCTGCCACCTCTGGCCTCAGAGTCCACCTGCTCTGGCACCTAGAGGCTGTTTCCTATTTTCTGGTGGGATTCTTTCTGCAGTACTTGGGGTTGAACCCAGGGCCTCAGGCATGCTAGGCAAGTGCTCTATCCCTGAGATGCACCCCAACTCTATGTCTTTTTTTTGTGTGTGTGGTACTGGGGGTTGAACCCAGGGCCTTGCTCTTGCATGCTCTCCAAGTGCTGGACCACTGAGCTGCACCCTCAGCCCATTTTTTACTTTTTGAGACAGGGTCTCGTTAACTTATGCAGACTGCCTCTAGTCTTGAACTTGTGATCCTCCAGCCTCCACCTCCCGAGCCACTGGGATTACAGGTATGCGCCACTGTGCCCAGCTCCCTATTTTATATCTTGAGGTAGGCTCTCGCTGAGTTGAGCAGCTGCCTCTAGCCTCAAATTGTCAACCTTCCTGCCTCTGCTGCTGGAGTCGCTGGGATGACAGGGAAGGGCCACGGTGCCTGGCTGCATTTTCTGTTTTATTAGCACCGTGTGTGCGCGGTCTGTGTGGCTGCAGAGGCCAGGGCCGGTGCTGCCTGAAGTCTGAATGCCAGCCCCAGGAGATGAGTGGGGGAGATGCAGGGCAGGGCGCAGGGCCAGGAGGTGGTGGCCTTGCTCCCCAGGCGAAGCTCAAGCAGAAGTCCCAGGTTGGGCAAGACTGGAAAGGAGTTGGAGGAAGGATGTGGGGTGGCTGGGCACTGGCCCAATAGGCCCTACCTTCACCATGCCCTGGGCCCCAGGCCCCGCCCCAAGTAGGCCCCTGCAGTGAGGTGAGAAGGGGCCACTCATTCTAGGTGCCTGAGTGGGAGGCACACAGGAAGGTCTTGTCTCTCTGTGGCCTTCTCTAAGGCCAATGCCCAGGCAGTGGTCCTGGTTGGCCTATCCACCTGGGCCTTCCCTGGGCCTGGAGCCTGGCCAGTAGCAAAGCTGACCACTGCCCTGTGGCCACACAGTAGTGGCCCAGGGGCGGGGCTGAGACTGGGGTGCTGAGATGCTGGAAGAGTCTGGCAGCCATGGAGCTGGGAACCCTGAGGCTCAGGTGGCTGGAGTGCGCTCCCCAGAGACCACACGTTACCCGGGAGGCCCGTGCCCAGACGCCTGCCTGGAAGGTCCTCCCAGCAAACCCGTGGGGAGTTAAGCTGGAGTGTGGCCTCACCCTTCTAGGATAGGGCCCAAGGACTCTGCGGGACACCTGCCCCGGCCCCAGATGTGTGGACAGCCCGAGTCAAGAGTTGTGGTTACCAGTTTCACATTTGAACCCAGTTTGGTCAAAGGGGCCCTGGGCGTCCAGCTCCAGCCCAAGAGCCTCAGCAGCTGGGGTTGGGTGGCCTCATGGGGTCCCAAAGAGGCTTTGGGGACTCACCCTGGGCTCATGAACTCTAGCTCCTGTCCTCAACAGCCACACCTGGAATCTGGCTTTAACTGGATGGCAAATCAGAAAGGCATCAAAAAAGTCCTGAGCACACGATCTGGGCTGTGATGAAAGCAAATCATGCGGCTTGTGACGTGGGCATAACATGGACAAGAGCCACTGGCCAGCCCAGCAGCAGGGTGTTCCACCTCACACCTTAATGACCTTGGCAACATAGATCCACGTGGTAGAGCCAGACGCCAGAGCCCTGCCCCACTCTGGGGGATCCTGGGCACTGTTGCTGGAGCTGAGAGCCGGGTAGGGCAGGGCAGCTGTGCTAGAGCCCTGGGCTGTGCTAGAGCCTTGGGCTCTCAGGCTCTCTGGGGCTCCACAGGCACAGGGCCTGATTCAAGTGTTCTGATGGTGGGGGCAGCGAGCCTGTGGGCAGTACTGGCCCTGGTCCCTGCAGCCGCACAGACTGCACTAGGCCTGAGTTCCTGGTTGGGAGCACGAGGCTGTGACCTCTGCTCTGGAGTGAGGTGTCCCAAGTTTGTCCAGGCCCCGTGTGTCTTGGGACTGAGCACATACACCTGGGTCAGGGCCAGTGGTAACACCTGGCTTTGTGGCTGGAGGCCAGCCTGACCTGGTCCACTATCCCTGCCCGGCCTGGGGATGCTCCAGGGAAGGTGGTCATTAGCTCATGTCCCAAAAAAGCTCCACCAGAACCAAGGAGGGAAACTAAGGCACAGCAGTCCCTGGAGGCTGAGACTGAAGGCAGAGCCCCCCCACCCCAAGGGCTCCTGGTGGGGAGGTGGAGTGAGCAGGAGCTGCTCCAGGTCTAGGAGTGCCCTGCTGTGCCAGGGCACACGCAACCACCACTATGAGGGCCAGGAAACTGTTTATCAAAATATTTTATTTTAGGAGATCCCGCAAAAAAAGACCCTCCACATTAGACAGACGCCCCAACAATACCCTTGGCCTTTTTTTTTTTTTTTTTTATCTTTTTTATCTTTTCTGGGTTTTTTTTGTTCCTTTTTAAATCAACTAAAACAATTTGATGTTTAAAATAAAAGACAGGAAATATTTCCCAATCAGACTCTAGTCAAGAATATATATATATATACTTCTGATCCGGGGTGGTGAGGAAGAGGAAGGGGAAGATATGGCCAGTAGTCCACAAAGTACTTGGCTTTTTGTCTCCTTCAGGGGATGGCTCTGCTGGAGACCACACAGCAAGGGCGGCTGTCTTGAGGAAGGAGGTGGAGGCCAGAGGGAGGCAGAAAAGCATCAGGGCGGGGCTGTCTGGGACTCATAATTTACATAAAACTGGTGCTGCCCTCCCAGCGCTGGCCTGTCTGTCTGGCAAGACTGCTCTGGAATGGGCTGGTTCAGTCTGCCGGGGAGGCTGGGACGCATGTCATCTTCATTTTTTATGTGGCTTCTTTTCCAGCTGAGAAACTTTTTTTTCTTTTTAATTTTTAAAAAGAATCACAGCCAAAATAAGACATTAACTGCAAAATCCAAAATGGCTGCGCTTACCCTATTTATAAAAACACATAAGAGTCTACTCCAGGAGTGAGCCAGACCCACTACACTTTCCCCGGGATCTTGGCTCGCTTGCGGGCGATGGCGTCCTCCACTGCCTTGAGCTGTTTCAGGAGCTCCTCCCTCCTCGACAGCGTGCTGGCCTTCCCAGCCTTGGTGCTGGCAGGGGCCGTGTCTGTGGTCTTGCCGGGCACACTGGTGACCTTGCTGGAGCTCTTGGACTGGGGAGACAGCTGGCGTTTCCTGCAGAGTGGGAGGCATTAGGCCAGAGGGGCTTCTCCAGCCCAGACTGGGCTCATCTAGCTTCTGAGGTCTACCTCAAGACCTCTCCATACCCTTTGCCAAGGATGCCAGGGGAGGCGAGATCTTGCATTCTTGCCTCAGGCTGAACCCTGAGGACATGGGGTCCAGGGCCATCCTGGGGCACCAGGCTCAGACTGTGCTGGCTGTCCTTGTCCCTCCCGGGCAGCCCGCCCCTCTCCCTGCTGGTACTGGAGACAGGACCTCAGGTGAATCTTGCTGAGATGCAGGAGTCCAGCCTCCCTCTCGCCCTCTGAGCCAAGCAGAGCCTCGTGCCTGGGCCAGGGCCAGCCCTGCTTTCTGCTGGCCTCCCCAAGAAAGGCCCGGTCCTGGGCAAAGGCAAGAACTCACCTGTCTGCTGGGGCTGCAGGGACTTTCGAGTTCTGGCCTCTCTGCCGCTCCGGCTTCGGAGAGCCCAGCCTCCCACCTGACTTCCGGTCTCGAGAACCTGATAACAGGGGACAGAGTGAGACCACCACCCACCACACAGGAGCCAGCAGTGAGAACAGCCTCACTGCATGCCAGGGACCTGGGCAGAGTCTAAAGGCAGCTCGGCACACTGCCTTCACTTTCACAAAGGACATAATAGGAAGAGCGAGAGGGAGCACTGCCACCTGAGAAGGCAAGACCTGTGCTTTGCGGACACAGAGCCCGGAACTGGTCTCCAGCTCTGTGGAGCGCCAGTCTAGCCTCCCTCACTCTGCAACGTCTGGGAATGCGCCACAGAAGATGACTTCTCAGAACTCAGTGAACCCAAGGATCTAAGGGTTTCCACCAGCGTGGAGGCCCAGCATGGAGTCAGGAGTTTGAGAACTGCAGGACAGTGCCTGGTGCAGGCCTGATTGAGAACCCACGCCAGGTGACCCCTGATGGTCTTGGCTCTGACTTGAGGCAAGGATGGCCCTCCAGGGTGCTCAGAGGCCAAGGCAGTGTCTGGCAGGCCCAGAGACCTGCCTGGAATGAGTTCCTGGCCCCGGCACACAGGGCCAAGCCCCTCACCCCCTACTTCAGGGAGGAAACTCAGGTTTATGCTCTATCCATTAATGCTAGTCAGGAAGAGCCCTGTCTTTCTGTCTGGGTTTGGAGCTCTTCAGGCATGGTCTTGGGACAGCCAGATGTCCCTGAGACCCCACTAGCCTCTGAGGTTAAAGAGTAATTGGAATCCACAGGGCCTTCTTGTCTCCAAAAGCCTAGGTACAGAAGCCACAGACACATTGGTTCCGGGACTAATGCCCAGCTTCTTTCTGCCTGCCAGACGCTTAGGAGACCATGCCAAAAGGAGAACGAACCAATGCAGTTCTGCTCATTTGCTTTGGAAAATATGGTTGTTTACTACTGTTATTAAATAATATTTGTGTGTGTTTGTGTTGTGCTGGGACTCAAACCCAGAGCCTTGCATATGCTAAACAAGTGGTCTATCACCGAGCTACATCCCTAGCCACTGTTATTTTAAAGTAAAGATTAAAACATTTTTTCAAGCCAGGCATGGCGGTGTACACTGTAATCCCAGTACTTGGGAGGTGGAGGCAGGGGGATTGAGTTTGAGGCCAGCCTTGGCTACAGAGTGAGACCCTATCTCAAAGAAGAGTGATAATTAAAAAAAAAAAAAAAAAATCCCTGTTTTAACTTCTAATGCTATAAATATCAATGACACAGCCCATGAAATTACAATTCCCATGGGGTCCTCATCAGGAGCTCCTAGGAGCTGGTGGGTGCAGAGACCCCACAGGCTCACCTCGGTCTGGGGATAAGGCAGCTCGCTTGGCCGGAGGGCTTTGCCTGTCCTTGTCCGATGGCTCATACCGCTTCCTGCTTCCTTTATCAGCAGCCTGAAACAACATGCACTGTCAGGGTGGCAGGTCTGGGCTACCAACAGTGGCCTATTCTTTACTCCCACAGGCCCCTCCTCTGGGTCCTTACCACATCCAGGACGTCTGCAGTCCCTGCCAGTGTGAGCGTGGTGCTCTCGTGCTCCCTGGGGAGGTGCCCTACAGGATCCCACTGTGCAGGCCTCCACCCTTCCAGCCACCCCTTCCAGGAACCTGGGCAAAGCCCTGGGTATGTCTGGGGCTGGGGGAAGGTCAAAACCTTGGGGCTCTGAGGACAAGGACTCAGGACCCTGCCTGCTCTGTCCCCAGGGTGCTTGGCAGGAACCAGCTAGGCCAGAGGCCCCAGAGGCTCTGAACTCCTGGATGTGCTATCTGGACCCTTCCAGGCTGTGCTAATACTTGCTGGTCTGCACCTGGGCTGGTGAGGAGGGTGGACCCCATATATCTCCCCAAGTTCCTGCCACCCAGGCCCATGTCCAGCAGTACCCCAGGCCCCTGGCCTCACCTTGTTCAGGAGCGTCAGCTTGATCTCCTTGTGGGCGACGAAGGATCCCTGCTGCGGCTGCCCTGGGGGCGCCTGCTGGGGGGCCGCAGGCTGCTGGGAGGACTTCCCGCCCGCTGGGGGTTTGGAGGACTTGGGTGGCTGTGCCGATGCATCCCTTTTCCGCTTCTCCTCTTTAGCACCATCTTCTTTCTTGGATTTTCCTGCCAATGACAAGCAGGCTCCTGTGTGCGCTGACGGCCAGGCACATCTGTCCTGACAGGAGGTCCCTGAGTCTGCACCTGTCCCCGGGGCCCTGCCCTGGAGCCGTGCCCTAAGCCAGGGGCTCTGCCTACCTCTCTCCTTCTTGGCCTGGGCAGGGGTAGGGGACCGAGAGCTAGCTGAGGACACAGGGCTGGCCAGGTCTGCATACATGTCCTCTGAGTCCACACTGTGCACTGAGCTGCTGCTGGAGGTGGCGCTGGACACCGAGGAGACGCTGCTCACACTCAGGGACCTGGACACACAGACACAGCTGTGGCCCCTCAGCCCTGAAGCCTGACCACAGCTGGGCTGTGGCCGGAGGCTGAAGGGAGGAGTGGTGGTGGGTCTCCATGGCCCTCTTTACCCAATTTTCTTGTTAATGAAACATCACCCACGGAGAGTGACATTTCAAAAGACTCCAGGGGGTCCAGGGGTGCTATACAATGAAGGGATAGCCATGTCATGAATGAGGCCCCCCGCCTCATGAATGCAGTGCTCGGCAGGGGGTCATGATCAGCTAAGAGCCACCCAGCAGCACTGAGGACAGAAGTGAAGCTGGCTAAACACACAGAAGGGAGAAGAACCAGGGAGTGGCACATGTGCAGTCCTGGCTCTCTGGGAGACCACCTGAACCCAGGAGCTCTCTGCCACCTGGGCAGCACAGTGACACAGCATCTCAAAACAAATGAACAGACAGAAGGGAGATGGCAGCTGGGCAGGGTGGCCCACGTCTGCAATCCCAGCACTCAGGAGGCTGAGGCAGGAAGGACAGAGTTCAAGGCCAGCTGGGACTACACAGTGTGACCCAGTCTCAAAAAGAGGTAGACGGTTTTAGACTGTGACAAACTTGAAAAAGACATGGTGATTTCACTTCACACCCTGTAAATTGTGGAGCATGGAAGGTGCACCGGGACCACAGCCCTCTTAATCCTGCCACAGTGCGGGTTCGGGTGGCATCGAGTGGCATGGTGGCCCCTGGCACTATGTGACTTGCCTGTCACAAATGCCAATCAGTACTTCCTAAGGAAGTCAAGTGCCACAATAGGGGGCGGAGGAGGAAGGAAAGCCAAATGTTTTCTACATGTTTAAGAAGTTAGGTCTTTAAAACATTTCAGACCCATCAAGAAAGATTTGGACAAATGTATAAACCACCTGCTGCCCAGGGATAAAAGCCAAAGCTGGACACGAAGACCTGAAGCACTGATCTGATTGTCTTCTTTTTGACAACAGCACAGAACAGTCTTTTTCCCTTCTTAACTCTGGTGTTCTTTGTTAGCTTCCCCAACCCCTGACTTCCTCAGGGCTCTCTCCTTCCACCAGAGAGGGACAGGCCCAGGGAGGACCCAGTATGTCCTCTGAGAGGAGTGGACAGAGGGCCTGGGCTGCGCGCTTCCCAGCTCCGCCCCTCAGCCAGTGCTCTCAGGAAGGTGGGCCATGCTCTCCACGCTGGAGCTGGGCAGCCATTCCCATGGCTCCCATCACAGCCCATCTGTCCAGGCTGCATCAGCTTTGCACACTCACAGAGGCCCACAGTATGGCCAGCTGGCCCAGGGGAGGGGCAGACACAAGGTCAACAGGGAAGGGACCAACGGAGTGACCTGGATCGGGAACTGGAGCCGCTGTAGCTGCTGCCACTGCCGCTGCCACTGCCACTGAGTGTCCGCCTGCAACACAAGCAGAGAGCCACCCTCAGGGTAGAGCCAACCTGCAGCGGAGCCGCCTGAGGTGCCCTCCTTGGCCTGAGAGAAATTTTCAAACTGGCAACTTGCTACTGCCATGGAACTTGGTATGGTTCTATTTTCTTTTATGGGTGTCTTTTTCTTAAAAGAAAGTAAATATCTGCAAATAGCACCTCTCAGTGCCAAGACAAAGGGCCCGAGACCTAGCTGGGTGTGGCTCCTGCCTGTAATACCGACCCTCGGAGGCTGCGGCAAGAGCACGGCTGAGTTCCAGACCAGCTCTCAGGAGCAGACAGGCCGGAGAGGCTCGGCAGACCAGGCAGGCTCGGCATGCAGCTACCTCCACCATCCTCTCTTCAGGGCAACTGGCCCTGAGAGGATGGTGGGACAGTGACTGTTCCACCCATCATACTCTAGGAAAACAGGCTCAGCAATGGGATGTGACCAGCCACAGAATCAGGGATGGGGTTTCTGGTCATTGCTCAGTTCTCTGGCTTCTGGGGCTTCATGTGGGAATGTCCTCCCCTCAGTGGGCTCTGGATCCCAACACCCTAGGTTTTTATCAGTCCTGCTTCCGGGTGGCACCAAGGGCCCATGCAGTCACCTTCTTGGGGGGGTCCTGGCTTGCCGCTCCTTCCTCCTGGCTTCCCGAGGGTCTCCTGGCTTGGCAGGCTCCGGGGCAGAAGCAGTGGTTTTGGTGGCTTGTGGTAGAGCTGGGGGTGGGGCTGGCTTCTTCACCGACTTCTCTCTGTGAGGCAGACAGGGAGAGGCAGGGTCAGGGCAGCGTAGGGACCTGCACTGTCTCCATTAAATGCACGGCCCCCCAAGGCTCTAAAATACAGAGATGGCAAAGAGATGTGGCCAGGGGCCTCCGCCCACCTCCCAGGAGCCACAACTGCAGCCCACAGAGGCCACTTTGCTCCTTGTCACAAGCACAAGATGAGATGAAGACAGACAGTAGGAAGAGGCTGGAAGCCTCGGAGATCTGAACACAGCACAGGGACTGAGGTGGCTCGGAACTCACCCTGCTTTCCCAGGAGGTGGGGCTGGCTCCCCCTTGGTTCTGACAGGTGGTCTGTGTGGGGAAGGCGTGGGAGATGGGGACGGGGACGAGGAGAAGGACCGGGACCTGGGGAATGAAGAGAGCGTGAGGAGGAGGGCCTGGTGCTGGGTGCACTCCTTCACCGGCCCCACAGAGAAGGCCTCTGACTTAGACCCGCTCAGAGCAGGCAGGAGGGCGGGAAGTGGCTACATGCGCCTGCACACTCCCACAGGACAAGCAAGAATAAGGCTCCATGGCCGGAGGTGGGCTAAGGGGAGTACAGGCTCGGCATGGCAGCACTACAGCTGGGAGAGTTATGGCCAGCAGATTTCAACACAGGCTTCAGGTTAGCCGGATGGACTAAGAGTCCCAGAAAGGGGGCCTGTTCTGGGCAGAGTTCCCAGGGCAGAATTCAGAAAAGTGAGGTTACACTTGAGGCAAGAGGGTGAAAGGCTCAGGGTGTGCCCAGGTTTGTGCCTAAAATCTATCATGTGGGATTCCCACCATTCCCAGGTGGGAGAGGCCAGCAGCCAGAGTGGCAGCTGCGCAGGAGAAGCTCCTGCTCACTCCCATGGCCTCCTACATGCGTCACCTCAAGGGGTGGCCGCCATGGGAGGATCAAGAAGGAGGTGCCACCAGAGGTGCCCCTGAAGCTCCCATGGGGTATGTGGCAGTCTGCAGAACCCCCTTCTGTGCCCAGCCTCAGATGGATACCCCGACTCCAAGAAGGACAGAGGCAGAGCCAAGGCTCACACACCAGGCCATCCACAACACTTGGCAGAGCCCCCGGCTGCCTGTCTCTGGGAGGAAGCTGGGTAGCCGAGTCAAGCAAACCTATCATGAGAAATGGCCAGGAAGTTCACAATGGCGAGGACATGAGAGAGCTTCCAGAACAACCGAGTGGAACCTGTGTAGAGCTGGGTGATGAGAAGGTGAAGTGTCCCCCTTTGTGTCCACCTGTGATGTGACCTCATGCCTGCCGGGGTGCTGTGTTCTGCCTGCCATGGGACCCGCTCAACTTTCCCTCCTGGGCTGGGCTTAGCAGGAAGCATGCAGACACTGGGGAAGAAGGTCTACCCCTATCTGAGGGCATAGCCACTCCCCATATCCTGCTATCATGTCCTATCCTGTCAGCTGCACACTCAGGGCCAAGATCATAAACCTTCTCCCCATGGCGCTGTGGCTTCCCATGTCCAAAATTCCCAATATCTCGGCCTGGCCTCTGGGCATGTGCTCGTCTCGCCAGCCTTGGTTCTTACGGGAGGCCTGTTGAGTCTCTGATGTGGATGAGTCTGCCCTGCCCTCCTGACCCTGGGCCACACAGGTGAGTGCGCATGGACGTGGAGGGGCTCCATTTGGAGATACCTCATGCCTAAGGCCCCCTGCTAGGTTTAGTCAACATGCGGCTGCACCTGGGACCCTCTCAGAAGAGCCTGATGTGTCGATGGCACTGGAGCAGCAGCTCAGGGCCAGCACCCTGGGCCTCCACCCTGGCTTGAGTGAGGAAAAGGGGACCTTCTGGTGGCAAAGTAACAAGAGGGACCATTACCCCCAGGTTTCTCTGTGGGCAGGTCAGGCTGGACGTCAAGTGCTATGTGTGCTGGTAGAATTTTGTCTGAAATTATAAGTGTCTGTTTTCAATGGGGAAAATACAGCAAAATGTAGCCTAAAACTCCTAGGTCTTTCTGGGAAGATGGAGGCAACTTATACCCAAAATTTGCCCTACAGCAGAGCAGCCACCAGCCACATATGTGTGGTCACTGAGCACCTAGCATGTGGCCTGTGCAGTTTAGCTGTAGCCCTCACAGTGAGCAGGTCGTTCAGGGGATGTGGCTGAGCTGATGCTTTCCCACACCAGGCCTGGCATGCCCACGGAACAGACCAGCGGAAGGCCATCTCTGTACCACAGCTAAATTCAGGTCCAGGAACTGCCGGCACCTGCAGTTGACACCATCTGGCATCTCGGCCCACACTGCTCTCTAGAGTCAGCAAAGCTATAGTGAATGCAGGCACCCGGGAACCCCAGCCTGTGCGGCAGGAAGAGGTGCGAGCACACAAGCCTGTCAAGAGCGCCCACCCCACCCTGCCACCCCCAGCAGGCCAGGCGCACCTGGAGCGGCTGCCTGAGAACGAGCTGTGTCTGGAAGAACGGCTGGAGTACGAGCTGTACGATGAGGACCGGGACCGGGACCGCGATGAGCCAGAGCCGGAGTAGGATGAAGACCGGGAAGACGACCTGCGGGGCAGAGCGGGGAAGGGCCCTCAGCACCTCAGGACAAGTTTCTCAGTGTAGACAGGGACAGCATGGCAACACAAAGCCACGCACGTGGACAGACACTGGCAGACAGATGCAGACTCCCTTTCCAACACCCAGAATGCACTGCAGCCTAGGCCCCTCAGTAGAGTATTGCAGAAATCAAGACCGCACTGGCTGTCCATCACCACTGAGCCAGTGACACCAGCCCGAGTGGTGCAGGAGCCAGAGTGCGAGTCTATAGTTTGCGGAGAGATCCCTGTGCACATGCATCTGTGTCTGTCCATCTGCCTACCACCAGTACCTCCGGTTCCTGATGAGCACCGCAGGTCCACCAGGGGCCCCCAGCTGTAACTCCACCCTGCGGCAGGGAGACGACTCACTTCCTCAGGTGTTCACACCTAGTATGGCCAGCGTTCAGAGCCACTAAGGCACACTCCCTGAGAAACAGCTGTCTGGATCCCAGTGTCCAGGGTTCCTTTTTGCAGCCCAGAGCCTCTGCCACTGGGACTTGGGGGGTTCCCTCCCCTCCTGCAGAGTGTGTGGCCCTGGGCAGAGGGCTGGGATGTTATGTCCATTCTGGCCATCCCACACTGCCTGCTTTTGTTTGTCTGGGGGGACGTGAAGCCGCACCACGGTTCTCAGCATTGGTACCACTTGGCGCCCATCCCATCCTCAGGAAGGGAACACACACACACAGTCTGGGGTGAGTGGACATCCCCAGGTGAGCTGTCTTCACAGTTTGTCTCTTTACCTGGAGGAATTAGAGGCAGAGGCTGATGAGGCCGAGGTTTTTCGACGCCTTCGTGCCCGGCTTGGGGAGACTGACACCCCAAGTTTCTTCTTGGGAGACTTGGATCGGCGCCAAGGGTCCTTCCACTCATCAGCTCGCTTCACCTGTGGCCCCACGGAGGTGGCTTCCTTCTTTGGTGGCTCAGCTTGACGGCTGGAATCACACAGGAGCTAACAATAGCTCAGGCTGCCCCCCTTCCCAGCAATGCTGCTGGGAGGCAAGGATATTATGTAACTGGCTTACTTAGGGGAAACGTGAAGAACAATGTTAGTGGAGGAGGTAGCAGATCTTCTACTCACACCTCACAGTCTCAGCCTTTATGTCTCTTTCTCAGGGCAGCACTCCTATTTCTTCTTAGCCATAATTGTCATTGCTTTTTGGGTGTCATTACTTACTATCTTTCCAACTGTACTGTCAACTCTATACTGTTAGTTGGGGACAGTTCAACATGCTTTTCTCTAGGGCTGGCCCACAGCAGGTGCTTAATAAATATTCATGAAACTAAAGGAACGAAAATAACTCTTAGTTCGCAAATGCTTATTAGTAAATTTTGAATTAACAAATCTAAGCCTTAAGCATGTTCTTTGTCTCCCACTTATATTTAAAGAGATTGGCTTAATCTGCAGCCATGGACCAACCCCTAAGAATAGCAAGCAGCGTGCTCTAGGCCTCCTTCAGAACAGTGCTGGCCTCAAGTGTCCAGTGAGGCTGCAGGCTGAAGAGAGGGGCTCTGAGGAGTCCTTCCTCCAGATCCCAGGAGGCTGGCATCTGTGGTCACTGCAGGTGGGCACTGATGTTACTGATGTAGCACTGAGGGCTGTCCTGAGAAGCCAGGAGACCTCCTCTGCAGGCAGGGCCATGTCAGGGGTGGGTGGGAGGTGCTGGTCAACCCAGTCCTGAATTTATGACCTTTCTGCTCTTGTCAGAGCTTGTGCTGGGGGGTGGGCAGGAAGAGAAGGAAGCTCAGCTCTCAGTCATGCCAGTGCCACAGAGAGGCCCTATAGGTCCAAGCACATCTGCATCCAGAGGACATCAAGCTCAGGGCTCCAGACTAATAGCAAAGAGGCTTTATTTCAATTTTAATTTAAGAGAAAAATCTGCTGGGCACAGTGGCTCATGCCTGTCATCCCAGCAAGTCAGGAGGAAGGAGGATAGCAATTTTGAGGTCAGAGGCAGCTGCATAACTTAATGATGATAAAAAGAGGGGCTGGAGGTGCAGCTCAGTGGTAGAGCACTCAAAAAGAATGCGGGAAACCCTGGGTCCAGCCCCCTAGTACCTTAAAAAAGAAAAAAAAGGAGAAGCTAAAAATGTAAATGTAATAGGAAGTTATCTACTGATTTTATGAAATGTGTATTTTTAGTAATTAAAAAAAAAAAAATCACATAGCTGGGTATATCTAACAAGCCCAGCACTTGGGAGCTGAGGATCAAGAGTTCAAGTCCACCTCTGCTACATGGTGAGTTTAAGGTCAGCTTGGGGTACATAACAAGACCCTGTCCAAAAAAAAAAAAAAAAAAGTCACAGGAGTTGTTTAAAATCTCATCAGCCTGTGCCTCATTCTCCGTAATGAACTGACTGACTGTCTCCCCCATGGCAAACAGGACCCTGGGGGTGCTGCACTGCTGGCACTGAGAGGGTTTCCCACATCATACATTTACTGATGTGGTCTTTCTTGACCGTGTAAGTCACTGTCAGATGTCACATGACCTAAATATTTCTATATGGTTGTTTCTAACTTTTTAAAAACAGAAGATATTAAAACAATCCTTTAACCATAAATGTTTGTGGCATCTTTATTTTGGGGGGCAAATTCCTAAGAAATAAAACTGCTGGCTCAGAAGTGATGATCATTTTGCAGTTTTTTTCTTGGTAGGTTGTGAAATAATTCTGACGGTGAACCACTAACCCTGGGCAAGCATGGTTTATTCTACCTCACTCCCAGCAACCTGGTGCTCCTGTCCTGTCACGTAAACCCAAAGCATCACTCAGACAAAACCTAGCACACCAGAAATTGTGGCAGCTGCATGACAGAAAACGGTTTCTCCTGTGCTTTCCCGGACACCTTTGGTGACTGGCAAGGGTGGTTTGTTTCTGGGTTACTTGTTACATTGTCTCCTTTCCTGTCTGTGCAGCTTTCCAGCAAGCTGTGCAGGGATCAACTGCCAAGCTGCACTTCCCAGACTGCTCCTGGGCCGCCCTCCAGGCCAGCAAGCTGCCCTCCCTCCTCAGGCAGGCACTGGCCTCCCCTCCTATATGACCTGCACACAGCCCAGTCCTCTGTGTACTGGGAACCTATCTGCCTCAGTGCGGGCCCCAGAGGGAGCCCCTTCCCTCCCAGCTGGCAGTTTCAGTGGCCCTGGCTGGCTAGTTGCTTTTGCCCTGTTTGTGGGGCCATGTGGGACATCTACAAGTCCTACTCTAAGGGGGCTGCTCACAGGCCATGCCCTCCACTAACCGTAACTACTCTGTACTAGAATCTTGTCTGCATAGTGGGCTGTGATAGATTTCCAGATTCCTTGGCGCATTGTGCCTGTGCACTCTACATTCAGGAGACCTTTGGCAACACTGTCACGTCCTGCTTTCTCAATCCCACGTTTCAGAGTAGAATGTTATTAAATTTATTGATAGCACCTCAGTATTTAGTCCTGTCTTCTTTTGTGGGTGCAATAAGGGACATCAGTTTTCTTTGTAAAAGATCCTGCCTTTATTTTTATTTTTTATTTTTTTCAGATTTTCAGTTACTGTGTTATTGAGAATGGGATCCTCCACTACTAGCATTTCATTTATGCCTGGCTTTGCTGTGACCAACATCCACGTTACATGATTACATATAAAACCCACTGCCGCCAGGCGTGGTGGGACATGCTCACAATCCCCACCCTCAGGAAGCAGAAGCAGGAGGATTGCAAGTTTGAGTCCAGCCTCGGCTATACAGAGAGGCTGTCTCAAACAAACAACAAAAAAGTAAAACAACTTCACACCCACTGATAGCAACACCCCTCCAAACACCACTGCGTGTTTATATTTCCAGCTCTTGTTTTGTCACCATGCACCATGCCTATTACCTGCTGATGAGCCCAGCTGGTAGCAACACCCAGTGCTCAAACCTGCCCCAAGGACACACTGTTATCTCAGTCCAAACTTCTAAGAGCTAAGGTCACATGCACATCCGGGTGCTGCCTGGAAAACAATCCAGGAAGGAAGAGAAAACCTGCCTGACAGTTCTGCATCAAAGGCCACTGGGCAGCTGCTTTCACCTTTCTACTTCCTGGTGACCTCACCCTAGAAACTCAGGAGGAAGCGGAACATCGTGGTCACCAAGCTCTCTGAGAGTCCCTTCTCACACAGGGCGGGGACAGAGGGATGCCACAGCAGGGGCACAGGACTCCTTCCTACTGGAGCCGTGACAGTATTCAAAGTTCTGTGGTATGAGGAAGGAGAGTGGAGTGTTTAGCGGGCCTCCATGGTGGCAAGGAAAAATAAAGGCAACAGGGGCCAAAGAGGCAGGCAGGCAGGCAGGTCTCCACGCCCTTTGGAACGTCACCGTTCCCTTCCCCGGAAGACCCTTCTATCCCTCTGGAGACGTTCTCGTGGGGATCTACAGAGCACGGCACATCTAGCAGGCAGAGCGGCCTTGAGGGAATCCTATGACCTCTCCTCTAGGGTGGTGCGGAAAATGGGCCTCAGCAGTATTGCCTCCATCTGGGCCCACCTGGGCCCAGGCCCCACTAAGCAGGAAAGCTGTCTGTAAGTCAACATTCCCACAGAATGGCAGCATGGGGTGCTGACTTTTGTTAGTACTCGGACAACCATTTTTGTATCTGACTTGCTGTGGCATGTGATCTGATGCCTGTTTTATTGTTGTTGTTGTTGTTGTTGTTAGGTGCCGTCGAGTCGGTATCCGACTCATAGCGACCCTCTGTACAACAGGGGAAACACTATTGTCAGTGCTTCTCTGCTGTTCATACGGTTTTCAATGACAGATTGATTTTTGGGAGGGGGTTGCCAGGTCCTTCTCCCAAGCCTACAGTTTCTGGTGTTCCCAGGCGGTCTCCCATCCAGGTACTAACCACGCCTGACCCTGCTTAGCTTCTGAGATCTGACGAGATCGGATGCCACAGGGCTACGGCTGCAGGCGTTTTATAGTAATGATGTAAGATTTCCTTTCAGAAGGTGGTGGTGCTGTTAGGTGCCGTCGAGTTGATCTGACTCAGAGAGACCCTAAATACAGCAGAACAAAACACTACCCAGCACTGTGCCATGCACATGATCTTTTTATGTTTGAGCCCACTGTTGCAGTCACTATGTTTCTTCTCATTATGAGTCATGCCACATTAGCAATAGGAGGTCCCAAGGCTTTTACTCCATCACTGTCATTAAAGTCGACGGGCTGGGATTTAGCTCAGTGGGTAGCACTGCGCTGCAGTCTCTGAGGTCCCAAGTTCAATTCCCAGCAGCGCAAAAATGGGAGAAGGGCCTGGCAATCCACCCCCAAGGCAATCCCCAAACAGTCAGCCATTGAAAACCCTGTGAGGGTCACTATGAGTTGGATACCGACTCAACACCTAACAACAACAACTACTTAGAGGAGGCAACTCTTCCCCAGCCTTTCCTGAATGCCTTCCATCTGGGGGCTCCTTTTCTGGCACTGTATTTGACAGTAATTCTCTGCTATTCCCAGGATATTTTAGAAGGTACTTAAGTTTAAGAAGTGAAAATACATAAAATATACAAGTAAGTAACATAGGTGGTATGTGGAAATGGAAACCCCAAGGGGGGCACAGGGACTGTGTTGTGTATTACAATTGTATTGTGTTACAAAACCACACGGTCCAAACCATGAGTCGGACTTTCACCCGCCAAGCCTTAGCTATCTCCTTTGCCAAGATGTAAGGGACTCAAGCCATGGGCACACAGCTGAAGTCACCAATGGTGAGGGAAGATGCTTGGGGGGAATGGCTGGTGAAACATCAGTAAAGAGCTCATTACAAAATTTCACTTGGGAAAAACATGCACGTAATACTGAGAGGAGAAAAGTGGCAAGACCGATATGCCACTACCAGTGAGCTTGGCCACAGTCCATCCCAGGACTTCATGGTCATGAGAGGAGCCTCAACCATGACCTCATGTCCCAAGGTAGCCAAATGTATGCTCCTGGGCTGACGGGCAAGGACCAAGCAGCTAGCATCTGACTGGTGAGGCTCTAGGCCAAGAAACCTGGGGCCAGAACCCTTCTCTCTGTGCAGAGACATCCCAATCACTCCAGACACCCCAGACTCATAAAAGCCACACAGACAAAAGGAGGCAGAACACAAAGTCTCAGGTTCACCATGCTTCCCCAGGTATCCCCAAAGCCTGCTGTGTGTGGGAGTGGAGGAAGAATGCAGTCCAGAGCTGGCCTCTCAAGACGCTGGATGAGGGCAGAGTTGGAATTTGCACAGACACATCTTTTTTCCCTTCTTTTTTCAGTAAGGGGGTGGGCGCGGGGTTGAACTCAAGGCTTCGTGTATACTAGGCAAGATTCCATCATTGGGTTGTACCTAACCTCTTTTTTATATTTTATCTTGAAACAGGATCTTGCTAAGTTGCACAGGTTGTCTCTGGCCTTGAACTGGTGATCCTCCTACCTCAGCCGCCCAAGTGGCAAGGAGGACAGGTGTGAGCCATAAGATCCAACAAAAGTATGTTTTTGGCAGTGCTGGGGTTTGAACACAGGGCCTTGGAGATGCCAGGTGAGATTTCCCCTCCCCGCCCCCCAGATACCAGACACTTCTAAAGCAAGGAAAAAGCCCCAAGGTGCTCTCTGGTCAGGGTTGCGGCCCCCCACAGCCACAGCTTGCACACATCTGCCACCACTGTTCCTCATCCAAGGCCACAGATGATTCTGAGGGGCAAAGGCCAGGCAACCATCGAAGCCAGCAGCATGGAGGCCCTGGTAGTGCAGGCCACATGAGGATGCATGAACTATAGATATGGCACAGTGGCTGCCCATGGGGCCTGTGAGTTCCAACCTGGGCGGATGCCAGCTTTGGGGCCAAGAATAAAGAAAAGAAGATGGTGGTTCTCTTCTAAAGTCAGAGGGATTAAGCATCTAATAAAGGCAGAAGAAGAGGGAATCTCAGCATATGAATCTTGCTCTGATGAACTTGTCCACAGTCATTTCTGCAGAAATCCAGGCCTTCCACAGCCCTCAATCTCCCCACCCCAGTCTGCATACCGTGGAGCTCATGCTCTGCTCACCTCCTGGGAAACTGAATGGGAAAGGCCCAAGGCAGCTCCAAGGGCTAGTGAGGCTGTTCTGCCTGGCCACTATGCACCACAGCAGCCTTGCCTCGGTGGACAGATGCTGCCACATCCCTCATGTCCACATATCAGACCACATAAACCCTGTGGCAGTGCCACGTCAGAGCACGTTTCCCACCTGCTAGCTGAAGAACTCTGAGCCAGTGATCCTCTCCTCCCTGTAGAGTGTCCCCCCCAACCCGAGTGGAAATCCTGCATATCTTCCATCCAGGCCTGGCCTTACTGCTTACGATACAGCCCCTCTTCCTGACCTCCACACTTGCCACATGGTCCTCTCTCAGACCCTTAGGAAGGAATGGCAGCATCAGACAGCACGTGATATAACCTGTATCTGCTACCTCCATTTCTCAACCTGGGATGTGAACAGAACACAGAAGAAGGCCAGCAACGTGTGTAAAGTGCATATCACACCATGAAAACCCAAAGCAAAACCTTATCCATGTGCTCCCCTTAGCTGGAACTCCTGACAACCCCAAGAGGCCTGAGTCCATGTCCTGACCTAGAAGTGCTAGAAGGGAGCAGGGCCTGCCCACAGCCCACTGAGTCCATCTCTGCACAGGAAAGGCTGCCATTGCTTGACAGATAGCCCTTCCAAGTGAGGGCTGAGAGAGCACAGGCGGACAGAGAGGCCTTCCCCAGCATGAGGGGACACTTCATGATCACCAGACCCATCACTTCAATCTAGCGTTTGAAAAGGTTTTGAACTTACTTATTTATTTTTTCTGTACTTGGGGGTTGAAGCCAGGGCCTCACACATACCTTATGAGTACACTATCATTGGGCTGCAGTGCTTGCCCATTTTTTATTTTTTGAGTCAAGGTCTTGCTAGGTGATGCATGATGCCTCTGGCCTCAAACATGTGATCCTTTTGCCTCCAACCTCCCGAGGTGCTAGGATGATGACAAGTGTGTGCCATGGCACCGGGCAGTCTTTGAACTTAATCATAAGCAAGCAAATCTGAAAGAAACAGAACTGCTAACAAGGGCAGCACAGACACTCCCACTTCTTGCATTTGAAGTCTGGATGAGCATACAGGAAAAAGCCATTTGTACTATTTCAAGTCACAGGCAAGCATGACTAAAATACATTTTTGAGATTATCAATACTGCTTTAGCTCTTTGTATCAATTTTCTACTCCCGACCCTGGCTACCCTACTATGAATAAATAGGTGGAATTTTAAAAGAATAACTCAAACAGGCCCAGCAATAACTTTTCTAATCCATAATTATATTTGTAGACATCTCTATGTATCTAATATCTATAGGTATCAGATACCTCTAATTAGATTTTAATACATTGGCAAGCACTCCACACTTAGTATCTGTCTATTCGTCTCTATCCAATGGCTGGGCAATGTATGGAGCAATTCACTGCTTAAGTAGTTAAGAAGTTAAAAGACTTTTCCTTGAAAATACCCTGGGCAGTGTTCTTCTCAGAGCCAGGCCCTTAAGCAATGCCTAGGACAGATCAGAAAGGTGAAACAAGCATCATTAGATCCGCAGGGGAGTTTCTCTGTGGCGACACAGGCTCAATGACTGCACTGAGAGTGATCCCACAGTGTGGGGAACTCTGGCTTTGAGCAAGCTCATCCCCAGGTTCACCAGGGAGCATTCCGCGCAGTGATGGCAGGAGTGGAGTGGGTGGCCTCCAGACACTGCTGGCAGCTCCACAGTGTCACGCACATCCCACCATCTGCTGACTGTGCCCAGGTGTTGTCATCAGGTCCACTCAGGGTCAGCAGAGGCAGACACCACTTGGGTGTGACAGGTACAATCTATTCCCCCTCACGATGCCCGAACTCGTGGAGTCAGTGAATTCCACCCTAGAAGGCATGGACAGCCCTCGGAGGTGGCGGTGAACCCTGCTGCACTCCAGGTGCAGTGCTGGGCAGGGCTGAGGGAGGCTGGCTGCATGAGAAGTCGAGGAGGGGAAGCCACGCGAGGGCAAGGTGACATGCACTTTCCACAAAGACAGGGAAGCCAGTGGTTGGCCATAGAGACTGGAGTGACCAGGCCCCCTCTCAGTGGCCTCACTGACATCGGTGAAGGTACATCATGGTGCAGAGCAGAGACAACAAAGACAGTTATGCCACGGTGAATTAAAGTGCGGGTTACAATCCTGAACCTTGGTCAGGCCCTCACCCTTTCCCAACCCCAGGCTCAAGGTTGGCCATCTCCACCCAATGTCTGGAGACCCCTGGGGCACCTCACACTGGCAGACAAGATGGCTCATCCCCATGTGACTATGGGATGAAGTAAAGGCACGAGAAACAGGTACTTGCTGGGCAGGGCTGTGCACAGATGTGGGTACTGAGGAAATCAAAAGCCCTACCAGGAAAGAAAGCAATGTGGTTTCCATAGAACGAAGAACCAGGATGGTGAGCAAGTACCAAAGGGCAGACGATGCCTTCATAGGGAGTAAGCTCACTTGCTAGATGGAAGCCTATCCCTGCTGGTTCAAGCCTCAAAGGGCACCAAAAGCAACAAAGTCCAATGTGCACGTTAGTGCACAGCTCTAAAGATCACCAGCAGTCCAGGTAAATCCTACAGGAAGTCCCCAATTACTACTTGCATCGAAATTACGCAAACCTGACTGTGCCAAAGAACACTGTGGCAGCTGCCTCAGCTCCTGCGCTGAACACACCCACTGGCCATGCCATAAAGATCCTTTGCAAAAGCAGGTTTCGCAAAGGAACTTCCCCTCCTATACAGACACAGCTTATGGGACTGGAAGGAAGCCTCTGCTCTAGTCTAAAATAGCTCCAGGACAGGAAGAGGCAGGGCTCAAGAGGCTTAATTATGCAAAACCAACCTGAAGAAAGGGACATGAGATCTGAGCAAGGCAACAGAGAGGTGATCTGGGAGGCAAACAGGAGCTGGTTACAAGCCCTTGGAAGAGTCTGCTGGAAGACAGCTAATTAGCAGCCTCCCTCAGAGAACAGAGTCAGGCAGGGACAGCCACAGGAACAGCCACAGGAAAGAGGGGTGAGGAAAGAGGGGCTCCCCCAAAACAGAGAGGAGAGCAGAATGCTAACCCCCTAAAGTCTGGGGGTAGAGCTCTTGCTGGGCGCAGACTCCATGGAGAAACCGCTCCTTGCCAAGTCTGTCACTGCTGCCATGTGCCAGCAGCCCCACAGGGCCATACCCATACAAATGCCACACAGATGTTCTGTCCAAAGCCTGCCAGGGGGGTCTCTCTGGACCCAAGTCTCTGTTTTCCTCCGGCTTAGGTAAGAAAAGCTCTCTTTATCCACCTGATTATAGACCACAGCCTGCTGGAGGGTCACAAGAGGAGGCCACACACACATCCCACTGCCAGGAAGACTCAGCTCCTAGGAAGAGTGGCAGTGCCCATTCTGGCTAGTCAAGGAGAAAGGAACTGGAGCTCTACATCAGAATTCTGCCCTCGGACCCCAGCCCTTGGCTGGCCTAGGAGAGAAAGCAAGGTAGGTGCTGGGCAGGGTGGCCACAGAGGCATAGGCCAGAGCTTTGGGAAGCACAGAGAAGGGCTGAGAGCCCAATGAAAGGTAAACAAACTGAGTGAGAAAGAGAGGGGACGTGGCTCTGCCAGCTTGGTAAGGACAGCTGAGTCTGAGTCTGGGATGGACTCCATTTGTCAGTCTACCCAGGACAGACAGCTGCCATGAGCAGAGGGGCCCTCATCCTCCAAGCAGTGATCCATTGAAGAACGCAGCCCAGGACTGAGCATTTTAGGGGAAAGGGCTTCTATCAAAGAGGGTAGAAGCCAGGTACAGTGGCACTGTGCCTGTCACCCCACCTACTCAGGAGACTGAAATGGGAGAGCACTTGAGCCTTGAATTCAGGGCTGGCCTGGGCAATGGAGCAAGACTTCATCTCTTAAAAATAATAATAGTAAAAATGGGATGGGGCCTGAGAAGGCTCAATGAGATAGGATGCACTCTTTTCTGTTGAAATGACCACAGTGGCTTCAAAATAACTTTAACAGTCATGGCCAACCAATGAAAAGAATCACTGAAACAGTTTTTTAAAGAATGAACTCTGGTCATCTAAAATAGGTGACTTACTGTGAACATTCTTTACAAACATGACAGCCACTGCTGGGCAAGTATGCAGTGCAGCACACCGGGGGTCAACCTACTGTGGCCGAGAGTGAGGATGAGCACTGGCACCCGGGAGGACCTGCACACCTGGGGTCCAGCAGCAAGAGCACAAGTGCTCACAGAAGGGCAAAGCCCAGCTGTGAGGCCAAGATACGGGGACAAGCCTGAGGAGAGGAGAAAGCATCTGGGCTCAAGGCCAGAGTGGTAGGTCCATGAGGTCCCCTGCAGCTCTGAGTCCAGTGGAGTGTAGCTGTCCTAGCAGGTGTAGGCTAGGATTCAGATTTCTCCTTCTCTCCCCATCCTCCCTCTCTTGCTTTCTTTGTTTTTATGGAGCTGAGGATCTTACCTGGGCTTGCACATACAGACAAGTGCTCACCACTGAGCTACAAGCCCACCCGGAGATTTGGATTTCTGAGATAAGTCAAAGAAAACAGGGCTGCCGTACAGGGACCTTTGAAAGACTTTAGGTCACTTTCTGATAAATACTCGCTCAGATCTGCTCCCTGTATTTTGCCCTCTGGGTGGCTACTGACACCAGTGAAGCATGAGATGGCTAGCTGTCATTATTAGGCTTCCTATAATCTCTTGAAACTTAATCCTTGATTTTGACAAGGGTACCAAAACCTTATTCAGTGGGGAAAGGCCAATGTCTTCAATAAATGGTGTTGAGAAAACCAAGTATCTATATGCAAAAGAATGAAGTTGGACTCCTACCTCATGCCGTATTCAGAATTTATCTCAAAATGGGTCAAAGGCTTAAATATAAGAGCTAAAACTATGAAACTCTTAGAAGAAAACAAGAATTAAACTCTGTGACTTTGGATTAGCCAATGGTATTTTAGATATGACACCAAAAGCACAGTAACAAAATAAAAATAGATGAGTTGGAATTCTGCACTTCTAATGACATTACCAAGAAAATGAGACACTCACAGAATGGGAGACTATCACAAATGAGATGTGTGACAAGTGACTTGGGCCTAGAATATAAAGAACTCTTACAACTTAATAATTGAAAGACAGCTAACTTAAAAAAAAAAAAAAGCAAAGAATCTGAATAGATATTTCTTCCCAAAAGATACACACACGGAAAAAAGAAAAAAGAAAACAAGAAATAAAAGAAAAAGAGAAGATACACAAATAGCCAGTAAGCATGTGAAAAAAATGCTCAATATCACTACTCATCAAGACAATACAAATCACAACCACAGTAAGATACCATTTCACGCCCAGTAGGATGGCTATTAATAAAACAGTAACAAGTGTGACAAAAACATGGGGAAGCTAGAATCCTCACACACTGCCAGTGCAAATGTAAAATAGTGCAACTACTTTGGAAAACAGTCTGGTAGGTTCTCAAATACAGAATGATCCAGCAATTTCTCTCACGTATCTACTCAAGAATGAAAACCTGTGTTCACAGAAAAACATGCACACAAATGCTCATATTCACAACAAAAGGTATAAAAACACAGTGTCCATCAACAGATGAACTAATTAACATGGCAAAGCCATAATTTTTTAGTCAGCTATAACCAGGAAAAAAGGATGATACAAGTCATAACAAAGATGAACCTTGAAAATACTATCCTAAGTGAAAAAAACTAGACATGGAACACCACATATTGGATGGTTCCATTTACATGAAATGTCCTGAGCAGGCAGAACCTGTCAGGACAGCTATGCATAGACTGGCGGCTGTTGGGAGCTGGAGGGTAGGGAGCTGGTAATCATGGGGGCACTGCTAATGGGTGTGAGGGTTCCTTCTGGGAGACAAAAACGTTCTAAAATTTTGATGACGGCTGCACAACTCTGTGAGTATATAAGAAACCACTTATTGTACACTTTGATGACTATATCTCAAGGTGTATAAATCATATCTCAGTAAAGCTATAAAAACACTTGTTAGGTGCCACTGAATCGGGTCTGACTCATAATGACCCTACCCTACATACAACAGAAAAAAACACTTCCCAACACTGCACCATGCCACGCATTATGTCAGTGCTTCTCTGCTATTCACAGGGTTTTCAATGGCTGATCATTTTGGGAGTGGGCTGCCAGGTCCTTCTCCCGTTTCTGTGGGGCTGGGGATTGAACCCAGGGTCTCACAGAGTGCAGAGAAGCACTCTACCAACTGAATTAAAGCCCAGCCCTGTAGAAACATACATGCAGAAAACTGCACCCAGTTCTCTCTCCCTGGAGAACCATCCACTCTAAGTATATTTAAATGGCAAAAAGGCTGCTGAGGTGCTGGTCTTCCCCCAGCATGCACCCTGTAGTGCCATGCATACCAGTGGCATGCATTGGGCAGCAGATTGGAGGCCCCCACCCGTCTTGTGGAAAGGTTGGTGGTGCCTGTGTTCCTGTCCCTGGGGTCCTGCACTGGCTGCCACTATAGGCCCAGTGGGACGCTTCCTAGCCGAAGCCTTCCTATCCAGGCCTGGCAGGCAACGCTGCCCCACGGGACGCGCAGCAGCACTTGCCCATCACAGCACACCCTCTTTTGGGCAAGGCTGCATTTCCACTAGTCCTGGGGAGAATGAGCGCAGCCTCTAACCGGCCAGGTGCAGGCTGCTGCCTGGAGCTTCAGGTACCCCAGGTGAGCCGGACACGGGCAGCCTACCTTGGTGGCTGCGGTGAGCGGGGCTTCGGCTTCTCCTTCTCCTTCTCCCGCTCCTTGTCGCGGTCCCGGTCCCGGTGCTGGCGGTCCTTCTCATCGCGCTTGGCTCGCTCCCGCTCCCACTCCTCCTTCCTGCGCTGCCGCTCCTTGTCTCGCTCCCGCTCTCGTTCGCGCTCCCGCTCTCGCTGCCGCCTCTCGCGCTCCCGGTCACGCTCCCGCTCGCGCTCGCGCTCTCGCTGCCGGTTCTCTCGCTCTCGGTCTCTCTCCCTTTCCTTTGTTAAAAAGCCAAACACACACTGCAGTTAAGTGCTATTTGGTGGAGGTGCAGAGAAACGGGGAACAAGTGGGAGGACGCACTCAAGGATGTGCACAAGAGGACATTTTATTCCCAAGTGTCTCCTTAAAACATGTTTATAAAATGGAACAGGTGCTCACAACCTGACAGTTAAGACACCCCAATCACTCAGTCTAGAACTCCGCCATCACTGCGCGAGCTTGCACCACCAGCCCTCCCACGCGTGACCCAGAGGTCACAGCCCTGGACATGGCTCCTACTGAGGAAGGAGGTCACAGCGGCTGCCCACAGGGGCAGGTACACACAGCACTTCGGGGAGCAGCGCCGGGAGCAGAGTGAGCAGCCCACCAGTACAACCCTCCACTGCTGATTTCAACGTTACAGACAAGTATAGTTCAATCACAGTGTACTTGGCAAGTTCCAGGCTTCTGGTCACCCCGGGAAACATGCCGTGTGCACTTGTAGCCTTCCTGTTGCCTGCCCACTGGACGCAGCGAAGGACTTAGAGCTACTCCGCCCAGAGACAAGGCACCAGGAGCCTTCCGCCCAACTTGAGGAGGAAGCTGCTCTACAGGGCAGCGGGGCACGAGGGTCAACCTGGGCGTCTTTCTGGGGTTTCGGGTCCTCTGCACTGGTCACCATCCATGGCCTCCTCAGGCCACCACTTCTCTTTGGTGCTGAAAACTCATAGCTCCATCATACGAGTCACTGCACACAACCTGCCCAACTGCTTCTAGTGGGTATCTTCCGGAGCAGCCTCTGCACGTGGACCGGAGCACATGTCTGTGGATACACTAGGCTCTCAGCATCAAGAGTAACATGGGAGGAGACACTACCTCAGATCACATAGCATGGCACCCCGAGGCACGGCCTCAGCCAGCAGGTGGAAGGGTGAGAACGTGCTATAGCATAAATGGCATTGCTAAGGAGACTTCCAAGAGCAATAGCTCAGGAGGGTGAGACAGTCCCTTGAAAACTGGCATCAACAACCTTATGAACAAGTCTAATTTTACAAGACCATGGCAAGAACAAATTTTCAGGAAAGCCCCTGTTCAAACTACCACAAATTTAACCAGTGGATCCATAAACAGTCAATCTGGGCATGAATTCAGGACTTTGGGCTCACTTAGTACATTGGGCCAATAGACTAAGCTCATATGAAATCATACAAATAAAAAGAGGTGACTATTGCTGAGTGTGGTGGTGCATGCTTACAATCTCAACACTTGGGAGGTTGAGACAGGAGCATGAGTTTGAGGCCAGTGTGGGCTACAGAGCAAGACCCCATCTCAACAAAAAAGGAGGGGGTAGTTAACAAGTAGAGCAGTGACATTCATATCTGCATATTTGAGTCATACTTACTCGGTAATTATGATACGGCTCTGTTTCTGTATATTGCACCCTGAAATTCTCGTACTGTCCACCGCGCCAAAACCGCTCTATTTCATAGTCATAATAAGGATCTGCATAAGGCTCAAGTCTGAAAAGAGAGCCAATAAGAAGGACATCTTATCACTCAGGAACACAAGAGCAAAAACTGTACATAAAATGCAGCCAACAGAATCCAACAGCACATTAGGGAAATAACTCCTGGGGCTGTGAGGCTGAGTCAGTACCGGGAAATCCATTAAACACCACATGTATTGACAGGCCTGAAGAGAAAAGCTATGGGTCACAACCACAGGTGACAAGAACATCTCTAACAAAAAGTCAATACCCGTTCCTGGTGAAAATCCTCAACAAACCCGAACTCACACTTTGTCAACAAGACAGAAGCACACTCAAACGCTCTAGAACCGAAGCTGGCACCTGACACCTGACTTCTCGAGAAAGCAGGGGGGTGGTTTCCCTGAGGATCAGTACAAGACAGGACCCACATCTCCACAGCCCCCTGCCAGTGCAGAGGCAACACCAACAAGATGCACAAGGGAGCCTGGGCAGCATGGGACATGAGCACCAGCAGCTTGATGTGCACAGTCTGTGACACTGCACCCAAAAACCTAGAGCCCCGAGGAGAAAGCCATCGACATCCACGAGGACCCAGTGAGGCCAAAAGATGAATACCAGCAATGGAAAGCAAAGCCCTTGGATCTCTGTTAGTCAACAGACAATGAATAGGGGAAGCCTCATTTACAACAGCAGGAAAGAAGAAAAACACTCAGGAATAGGATACACTGAACCAGGAACATGCAGAGCCTATTTCTGGAAGGCACGAAGGACACGGAAATAAATGAGGCTATGTGATAGGGTGCTTAACGTTGACAAGCCAGTCCTTCCTACGCTGGCTCATAAGCCTAAGGCAATCCCAATAAGAGTGCAGTGAGCTGCTTCATGGGGATAGACAAATGGATACCCAGATTCACACAGAAAGAACTGTGAAAAGCGATAGAGAACATGTTCTTTGAGACATGGTAACCTCTGAAGAGCCCCATGACCACGCCTGTGTCACTGTGGCACAATAAGAACCCAACAGAAGAAAGTAGGCAGCCAGGGACAGACCTAAGGACACACAGCAGGGTGACATCTCACTGAGAGGATGGTCAGAGAAGCCCACCTTATACACCCGCAGGGACAGCCCTCACCACACTTTTCCAGAGGTGGGACCACATCCCTATTCCTTCCCTGTGTGGGACAGAGAGCAGCAGAGGGCACCAGCCAAGACAAGTCCCTGGGCAGCCTTCAGGGCAGCTAGTTGCTGGCAGGGCACTCTCTTCTACCGGCTCTCAAGTGTCCGGCAAGCAGGCCAATCCAAAGCAGGCTCTGCCAAAGGACACAGCTTTTTTCATTCCAAAGAGGCAGACACTGCTCCGTGTAACCTGTACAGTGATCAAGTAGCATCCGATTACAACCACAAGTAAACATCGTAGGCCCTGTGGGGGTGTGCAACATGCTACACAGACACATGGGGAGAAAACGAGTACTCTGAAATAGGCTCTTCCTTCGGCAGCGGAAAGTGCACAATGAGTCAAGTCTCCACAGCACGTGTTCGCCCACAGGAGGGCAGGCCCAGCAAACTTGATTTTGGGAAACTGATTAAGCCAATGAAAAAGGCTGCTTTCCTGTAGGAGTTCTCAGACCGTAGGACAGGCAAGACAGACACAGTGTGTGAACAGGACAGTGTGTGCACATGTTCTCAGCCTGGCTCCCTGAAAGCCACGGCCGCAGTGGGGATTAACACTGCTGTGAGAGGTTTGCTGCTGGCCAGACTCCTCACCACCGGCTGCAGAGGCTCCGAAGAACATCTGAGATGAACTCAATCTGCTCAAGCTAGTGCTGTAAAAACAAATCCTGAGTCAGGTGTGCCAGTGCAGGCTGTAATCCCACAACTCAGAAGACTGAGGCAGGCCAGACCACATAGTGACATCTTGTCTCAACACAGAACAAAAACAAAAAGCTAACCCCAAATGACAAAAACACCCAAATTCTACTCAACAGTATCATGATCTGCATAATTGCTTCCTAAACTGTGTTTTGGGGGACCTGAAATGTTAAGGGTACCATAACGAAAGCAAATTTAGGCAAAGCTAGCCACACCAGTCCAAATGGCTTGTGCACATCTGGTCAGGAGTGTGTGATTAACTGATCAGCATGACACAGCCAGGGAACAGCGCTTGCAGCCACAGTCATCTGAACACACCCCAGCAGACAGCACACACAGGCATTCTGCAGCAAGGTCCCCAGTGCCCAGAGCTCGGGGGTCGGGGCGGGGGGGGGGGGGGCAGAGACCCTACCTCTCTGAAGAGGAGCTCCAAGATCCTGGCAGAGAAGCACCTCTTAGACATACCCACCATGGGTGGCGGAGGTGGCTTCTGCCCACAGCCCGCCTAGGAAGGGCTATAGTAGGTGGAAAGCACACTGCTGGAGAAGGTGTAAGAACTAGCAGTTTGGAGCCGAAGCTTAGAGAGCATTTAGTATAACTATCATCTCAAGGTTGTGGAAATTGAGGCCTAGAAAGCAGTCAACACTAGGGGAAAGTTTTAGAATATGCACCCACACTTACCCTCTTTGTCATCGTGGGGACAGAACCCAGGGCTTTACACACACTAGGTGAGCGCTCTAGTACTGAGCCACACCCCCAGCCTGCACCTCCAACTCCATCTCAGGGCCATGGAGTATTTCTCTAGGAAGCGCCTTGTGTGGATAGCACCTGAAGTGCTTCTGCCCATGAAGCAGCAGCGCCAGCCCCAAAGAAGGGGCTCACTCAGCCATATCACTCAGCCTGCTCCCACCAGCAGCACCATATGCAATGGCCGCACTCGCCCTGACAGTCCCCTCCCCTCCCAGGCTCTGCTTCTCTGCTCATAGGCCAGCTGGCATCACCTAGGCAGGAGGGTCCCATCCCTGCTCCACTGGGCCTCCTCCTTGCTTCTCAGTTGCAGCAGCTCCAACCAGCACTGGCTCCCTGAAGTCCCCAGTCTCCGTCTGCCTCTGCAGTCAACTGGTCAACACTCCCTCCCGAACTGGATACTCTGCCTCAGTACGTGGTGGTCTCTGTCTCTGGCAGGGACACTCGCTGACATAGTCCTCCCCTAAGGTCCATGACATGTAGTGGATGCTTTCACAGAGGTCCCACACCAAGTCTCAGTGAGTGCCAGCACAAAAGTCCCCAGGACAACTCCAAGCACAGAAAATGTTAAGAAACAAAGCTGGGCATGGTAGTGCATGCTTTCCTAGCAACTGCAATCCCAGCAACTCAGGAGGCAGGGGCAGGAACACTGCAAACTCAAGGTCAGAGGCAGCCTATGCAATTTAGCAAGACCTTGTCTCAAAAAAACACAAAAAACAAAACAAACAAAACAAACAAACAAAAACCAAGGGGATTGGAGGTACGGCTCAGTGGTACAGCCCTTGCCTACTGGGCTCACCCTTCCAGTGCTGCAATACTCACACAGCTACAGAGCAAAGTAAAAACCTGGCTCCCAGCTACAGAGGCCAACCTCAGTCCCGCATGTGGAGCCTTTAGCTACAGAGGGCCCTGTAGCACAAACATCTGATCCTGGCAGGGATGGCAGGGTTAGGAGCCAGCTTTTACTGCCAGCACCAAACACAAGGGCAGAATGGAGATAGGGCTTTGGCACCAAGGTGAAGCATGCCATGAAGCAGAGGGTGCCACAGAACCTTGACCACCAAACCAGCCAGGCACACTTCTCAGATCCTGGGTCTAGCCAGGCAGGTTTCAAGGACCAATTCTAAGGTTCAAAGCCCTTTCTCTCCCCAGTCAAAATAACCATACCAATCAGAGTGCTCAGGGCTTTGTGCTTTTCCACATGCTCCATGCCCACTAGCTCTCTCTCTTACAAACATCCAGCAAGCAGGAAGGACAAAGTCATCATCTCCTTCTACACAAGAAGGCAGCCTCTCAAGAGCCAGCAACTCACGGTGGGACCCAGCAGAGAGCAGGGCCAAACCCAGGTTCTACTCAAATGCCTCTGTAATCTGACACTGTCCACACATAGAATTTAATTAAAAAACATAGTTTTAACTGTAACAGTCCCCCGTCTTTGTGGAAGACATGTTCCATGATGTTCCTCATATAGTACCAAACACTGAATGTCCTGTTTTTTTCCTTCATACCTATAATAAAGTTTAATTTACAAATTAGGCACAGTAAGATATTAACAACTAGTAACAAAGTAGAATAATCAGAACAATATACTATAATTAATCTTTTTGAATACTCATGGATTGCTTACTTCTGGAATTTTCATGCGTACTTTCAGATGTGGTTAACTGATCCTACAGAAGGCAAAGTCATGGACAAGGGAGAAGTGTTGTGTGTTGTGAATCTCTCCCTCCTTGCCCTTTGAGCTGGTCCTGCCTGGACAGGCGTGAACCCAAGGTCCACCTGCCTTGTGCCCGCAGAGCCCTGCAGAGGGCCAGGACGCACACATACCATGCACCTTCCTTCTGCACCTTTACTGTTATTTCAAAAAGAAATCAGACTGATAGGACTTTCTGCAGCAAATGTCATTGTACAAAATGTTTCTCTAAGACCAAGACAGTGCTAAGGGCAACACAGCCCACTGACCAGATTGCAATTCAGTTCCCATGACCTAAACCCTCACCTTTCTCCCTCCACAGGCAGACACATGGCTCATTTCCTTCCCCCTACCCGGGAGAACCACCCCTGGTTGGAAAGCAGGCAGAGTGGGGCAGCATGTTTTAGGCCATAAAATTGCTCAGGATCTGACTTAGTCTCCTCGACACCATGTGCCTCCTCTATCGTGACCTCTACAGATCAGCATTAAATGCCTAGGGAGCAGAAATGATACAGACGGTGTTGATGGCAAAGAAGGCCACAGTGGCCTTGCTCCTGGATTACAGTGACAAACTTCGTTTCTTGGGTAACCAAGGAAGGAGGGGAAGACAGAAACAGATTTAAAGGGTACCAGGGCTCCCAGACCAGCTATAAAAGCCCTCAGAGCTTGTAGGAACTACAGGCGTGGGCGGTCCGGCCATGAGGCCCACAGCACAGAGCTCAAGCATCTGCTCAGAAGGTGAAGACCGAGGACAGGTGATGGCAAGAAGGACTGCATTGGCTTTGGGATGGTGTTGAGACTCCAGCAAGTGTGGTGGCACCAGCCTGAGGGTACCCTGGGGACCTGCATGTGGCTGCCCTCGCCAAGTACAGGGGAGCTGCGGCAATTCTGTTCTCCTTCAAAAGGGAGGAAGAGGCAGAGCATTCCTTACGCTGTATCTCTGACATCTCTCGGGACCCGAGAATTCCAGTCTCGGAAAATTTCATTTTCTTTGTCAAACTCCCGTTCGTCTTCACCAATGGTCACTGTGAATCTTTTCTCTTCAAAATCAGGCTCCTGTTCTTTACGAATGGTTGCTTTTTTTAAAACCTACCATTGCAGGAAAAAAGAAGTCAGAGTGGAGCTGGAACATTCCAGGTCACTGCGGGGACACAGGGAACCTCAGGAACTCTGCAGCGGCAGAAGAGGTGGGGGTCAGACCCAGGGCCCTGGTGCCTTTCTGGGGAAGGGCCTAGAGGAGGCCAGTCTGCAGGAGTAGTGCATGGCTCACATGTTTAAGTGGGCATGTGGACCCAGGACCAAGGAACCCCAGAGGTTCCTGGGCCATGAGATGGAGTGCAGTGAGCGTTGTGTGGGCATAGCTCACGTCTCAGAGGGTGTGTGGAGAAGGGTTTTACTTCTCCCGAGAGAACTTGGTACTGAGAAAACAGGGCTGGATAACAGCAAGTACTGGTCTCAGACTTCAGGTGGGGCACCAGGGGCTGAGTGGGCAGTCAGAGGAGGCCAAGGGAGCACTGGACCCTCTTCATGGAGAGCAGCTGCTGGGTTTCATGGCTCAGGGAGTGGGGCCCTGCAGAGAACGGGCCCTACAAAGAACAGGGGCCTACAGAGAACAGGGGCTGTCTCCACAACAGGCTAGGGCAGTGGTCAGAGACAGCATCTCATCTTCTGGGTGCCCTAAGCACCTGAAGATAGTGAGTCTGTGTCCTGAGCTGGTTCCCCCTAGCCTACTAGGGTCTGCTTGTAGCCTGGCCTTGTGGGGCCAGTGAGAGATCCTTCCCATTGTGCGACTCTTAAAGGAGCTGTAGTTTCTGAGGCTTCACCGAGGTTCCACTACATGCCAGCTCAGTGCAGGGACCACGGCTAGACCGCCCTTGTGCTTTTCCTCGAAGGGTGCGCCGGACTGTTACCTCCTTCGCATGCCGGAGTCCTCGCTCCCAGGCGCTCTCTGTTGGAGGTTCTGGAGGGGGTGGAGGCAAAATTTCATCAACTACTGGCCCACCCTATTAAAAGACGAGAAAGGAGATATTGAGCAAGCAAACAAAACTTTAACAACCATTAAAAAAAAAAAAAACATGGATGCAAAAACACCAGGACAAGCATCCAAGGGGACTTCTGTACAGGGACAGCGGAAACACTGCAAAGGCAGCTCCTTGGCTCGCCTCGGGTCTGAGACACTGTTTCCACCAGGCATATTAGTTTGTCTTGAGCCTGGGACTCAGGGTCCGAGCTCAGATGTCTGACTTGCTGGCAACTAGGGAAGAGGAGGTATTCACGCACCCAGGGGTTGGCAGGCATCAGTGGGTGAGGTCCGAGAGGCGGGGCACCGTTGGGCGGGAAAGGCTCGGCTTTGGTGATGAGGGAGTAGTTCCCCTTGTCGTTCACGCCTGGGTGTATAAACCTACAATTCATTCCCCAGGTACAGTTCCCTGTGGAAACAAGAGTTAGGTCAGCAAGGTCGCTGAGGGCTGACCTGCCTGGGGGCAGCAGCCAGGTGGGAAGGCAGCTGCACTGGCCCAACAGCTTGCAGGTGTTCCCATGGGCCATGGGGCCATGCTGGGAGAGGCCCAGGGCCTGGGCTGCCCAGCCTCCCTCACCCTCTGCACACGGCAGGCCCATGGCTGACAGGCAGGCAGGACAGTCCATGAAACAGTACTCCCTAGATGAGGGCCCCTGCTGAGCACGTACAGATTTTTTTTGTCAGTATTCCCTAAATAATACAGAATAACTATGTAACATTTCCATTGTGTTAGATACCGGAAGTCACCTAGTGACAATTTAAATCACAGAAGGATGTGCACAAGTTCTGTGGAGTGCTGCACCACCACCTCGTATCAGGGACTTGAGTACTGTGGATTCAGGTCTCCACAGCTAGGCTGGAACCAATCCTCCAAGGATACTGAGGGATGAGTGCAGACATCAACTGTCTGAGCATTAAATAAAACCAAGTCGGAGAGCGTCATAGGCCCTGGGCCCAGTGCAGAGGCAACACTGCAGCCTCCAGGTAGCTCAGGCACCCCTGCATGGTTTTCACTTTGACTCAGAAAACGCTTGTACTAACGTGGACACCAACAGGAAGCGCCAGGATGACCAGAGCTCTCTGCATGTCTACTAAAGAGTGATTTCATTGCCTCTATAAGCCTGTGTGTCCCTCATTCAAATCCTCACTGAACACTTTGGGATATTTCTGATACTTAAAATTGTATTATAAGTTAAAAATACACAACAATTATAGTAAAATTGGGCTTTTATACTTTGCTCACAAATAAATCAAAAACTGATCTTCAGCAATAGAAAACCAGATCATTAATGCTCAGCACAGAACATCAGCAAGTATCTCACTTACAATCTAATATCCGAATCTATTCTATCTTACATCTTGCACACAGTTCAGAAGCACATATGGCACTCAGCACCTAAGTTGTTTTAAGAACGTTTTTAAGGAGTTAACATGTAGTTAGATTTTAAACCATTTAAAAATACATTTAATCCTAAACACAATATTCCATTTGAACCATTCTGTTGACAAATCATGTTTTCCTTCATTTAATGTAATAGAAATAATCATTTGGTATGTAGGAAAAAGCCAAATTCTGCCTTTGAACATTATAATCTAAATTAAATAAAAATACCTCTACCATAGATTTCTGGAGCTGTGACCCTAAATAAATCTCTTCCTTAGAACTGAAGAAAGTGAAAATAAAATAAAATAAAATAAATAAAACAAAAACAAAAACAAAACCCCCCCACACAAAATAAAGCATATCTAAAATTGCTCCTCTGGAAATGCAAAAATAACACAGTAACCTTTTAAAATTCTCTTTAAGAGGAGATCACAAGGACGTCAAAAAAGGTTGGAAACAATATTCTACAGGGGTCCAGAATCTTGTCTTAGAGAGTTTCAAAGAAAGAATGACTATACAGTCACACATCCAAAGAAAGACCCGAGTCATCAACACTTCATGATGTGATTTTCCACAATACTCATGTCATATTGAATTTTCTATAATTAAAATGTAAGAAAAGTGCATTGTTGAAAATTTGCAAGTACAGAAAAGTATTAATGATACAATTTATACCTTCTCTGTAATTTTTTGAACCTAAAAAATATACATGGGCGGTAGATAAGTGGATATTTGTTATTTTTCTATATTTACAAATTTCTCAAAACAAAGCTACCACCTATGGGCACACCAATGAAACATTTTGCAGCACTCATATAGGCAGAAGGAAAAAAGAGGAACAGCAAATGCACGAGAAGAAACAAATTAGCAACAAGAGGAACATAAGAAGGTGGGTGTTGGGTGTCCCTAGAGATGCTGAAGTGACAAAGCCCAGCTGATGTGGGCCAGCTTACTCTTGGGTGGTAAGCCATGTCTTGATCCTTGGCCCCTAAAGTCAAGAGGAAGATGGCTCCTGGAAGGACAGGTGTCCGACCACACAGCCAGAACAGTGTCCAGCAAATGCGAGACAAAGAGAAGGAGGGAGCACTGTAACCTCATTGTCCCTTTTAGAAGTGACCCTTCCTGTGTTGAAGAAATCTGAGAGGATACATACCAGACTGTTGGCTTACGGAGAAAGAAAATCTTTTATCTTTTAATAGGTGCCCTCTTCCCCACCCAATGCTGGGGGATGAACCCAGGCAAGTGTGATACCACTTAGCTGCACACCCAGCCCTAGCTTTTATTTTCTTGACTATCTGCCAGCACATACTACTTTCATAATTAGAAGTGATTTCTTAAAAAAAAAAAAAAAAAAAAAAAAGGGAAATGGAGGCAGAAGTGAAAGTGAATGTTAGAATGGAAAGGCCTTCTGCTTTTAAATGAGTTTCACTAAACTGGCATGGACAATGACTCTGAGTGTGCAAAGATACATGCTTGAAGTGCTGCATGAGGACTTCATGACCCAACCTGGAGACAAGACAGAGGGCCAGGAGGGCAGTAGAGACTGTCAGGCTGGGTGGTCAAGAGTTTCATTCCTGAAATTTCTAAGGGCTATGTTTGGTACATGGGGCTTCAAAAGTTTTTTTTTTTTCCTTAACTGGATGGTGGGTACCTTGGTGATTGTTTTTTCTTTTGCAGTACTGGGTGCTGGGCCCAGGGCCTTGCACATGCCAGGCAAGTGCTCTACCACTGAGCTACACCCTCAGCCCCTACTTTGTTTTTTATTTTAAGACAGGATCTCACAAAGTTGGGCAGGCTGCTTCAGGCATTCATGATTCTTCTGTCTCAGCCTCATGAGCGGCTGGGATGACAGGCATGTGCCATGGTGCCCAGCTTTACCAATTCCTTTATGAATCTTCATGCCTGTGTAAACACTATTATTTTATATATCTGAAAAATTCCTTCCTTCATACTTAGGAGTTGAACTCAGGGTCTCACATATACTTTGCAAGTTCTGTAGCCCCATCTCGTTTTTAATTTGAGACAGGTTCTCGCTAAATTGCACGGGTTGCCTCTGTCCTCAAACTCAAGATCTTCCTGTTTCAGTCTCCCGAGTCGCTGGAATCACAGACATGTGCCATCGCGCTTGGCATGAAATATTTCATAGTAAAACAAATTGGAAGTGAGAATATAGGTAAATAAAAGGTATCCATGCCATAAAAGGCTTATGGGGAAGTCTCTCCTCTACTCCACGCCTCCAGGGCCCTCAGCCTGAGGGGTTCAGTCACTCCCTCACTGAATGTACACTTCCCTTGTTTCCTGGGCATATTACACAGATGTTGAACTTGGCATTTTTTCCCTAACAATGTATCTACAAAAAAAGAACCTGATCATGAACAGCAAAAGACCCAAACGCATTGGTGAGACGGACCCGGGGACAAAGAAGCCTGACGCAGGCCCTCCACAGAAATGAGAGAGGCTGGAAAGACAACAGTAACAGGCAGATGCATCTTCCATCGGCTGCAGCCAGCTACACCCACAAGCCCAAGAGCCAGGGACTTGTCTCTCCTAGCGGGTAGACATCGCTCAGTGTCTGTATGTGTGAGCATGAGCGCTCCCCTGGGTGTGTCAGGTACAGAAACACCCAGATTTTTAAGTTTTCAATCTGTTGGTTGGACTGGTTATCAGTTGCACTATCAGTGCTTTGCAAATCATCCACATTTGAGATAATTTCACAATGCCTGTTTTCTACACGTAAGGACCGAAAACACTTTCTGACAAAGTGGTCCTATTCAAATATTCCTTGCTGTGTGGACTTCTTCCACACAGGAAGGGTCACTTCTAAAAGGGACAATGAGGTTACAGTGCTCCCTCCTTCTCTTTGTCCCGCATTCGCTGGACACTGTTCTGGCTATGTGGTAGGACACCTGTCCTTCCAGGAGCCATCTTCCTCTTGACTTTAGGGGCCAAGGATCAAGACATGGCTTACCACCCAAGAGTAAGCTGGCCCACATCAGCTGGGCTTTGTCACTTCAGCATCTCTAGGGACACCCAACACCCACCTTCTTATGTTCCTCTTGTTGCTCATTTGTTTCTTCTCGTGCATTCGCTGTTCCTCTTTTTTCTTTCTGCCTATATGAGTGCTGCAAGATGTTTCTCCTTTCCAGCAGTCTGAATAACTCTGAACAGGTAATAAATATAAAAACTGCCAATGAAAAATGAAGGTCAAAGCTCTTCACTGGTTTTTGGAGACACTTCATGAAAGGAAGGCATCCTGTACAAAAATCTAAACTAAACCTTGAGGACAGACCCGCGATCTATCTGTATCCTTATAGGTGGACAACCCAGTGAATCATTGCTCACCATGGGCACCAGTGACCAAACACAAAGAACTCACAAGTCACCTTCTTCCTCAGCCCAGAGAGACAGAGGTGAGCTGGCAGAAAACCACAGCACCTATCTAGTGAGGCCGAGATGCTTCAGATTACCAGAACACAGTACAGTAGCTGAAAGAGCTGAAATAATTTCTTGACTGCTGCTTTTTAAATAATGTAGACTTGAAACTAGTGGTTCTCTAACTTTTTGGTCTCAGGGGCCCAGAGAGCCTTTGTTTGTGTGGGTTATTTCTACTTGTGTTCACCATGCTAGAAGCTAAAAGAGAAATGTAAAGATGTTTCATTAATAAATTTTAAAATAAAAAATATGACAACATAAACATCTAGGAAACATTTTAAATAGCTGGTGAGAGGAGTGGCAGCACCTCCTCTCGGCAGCCCTCCTGTGTGGACAGCAGCACAGTGGCAGCGGGATTCTGCTCCTGCACTAGGTGCAGTGTTGGATCGCTCTGGCTGGCATGGGCAAGGGCACTAGCCCCACAGGTGCGGCTGAGGCTCTTGCTGCTGACACCACAGGTCTCCAGGTGAGTGTACCCGGTGCTCACTGAGGCCCATTGGCCAGTCTTGAACTCTGAGTAGACCTGCTGCCCAGGACTGAGGCTGCCATACTGCCAGGGGCATCTGGGGAACCCACTGCACAATGGGAGGTGGTGACACTCAAAGTGCTGGAGTCCAGTTTTCCAAAGTCTAGTTTTCCACTTAAAAGTGCAGGGGTTTTTTCTTTTTTTTTTTTTTTTTTTGACTGAGTTTCACTGTGCAGCCCAGACTGGCCTTGATCCCCCTGCCTCAGCCTACGGAGTGCTGGGATTATACGCTTGTGCCACCATGTCTGGGGAGTGGGGATTTTAACAATCCCCAGAGACCCCGCACAGTAGGCTCACACTCTTCCTGCCCAGGACCCAGCCCCAAAGCGCAGTGGTGTGTGTCTGGTTCTTCTGAATTGATGTGAGGCCATCTGCAGCGCAGACCTTCACAGGTGCTGATCCTCTGGCCCACGGACTTCAAGGTAGGTCTGAGTTCCATGCACAAGAACACCCCACCACACCATGGAAAAGGCAAGTGCTGAGGGGTTCTATTGGGGTAACAAAACTGCTCTGGACCTGGACTGTGGCAATGGCTGCACAAGTTGGCAAATTTACTAAAAACCGTACACTTAAAATGGGTGAATTTTATGGCATGTAAACTGTACTTCCATAAAGTTTTCTTAAAAAAAAAAAAAAGACCTGTACTCAAGTGTAAGATTTAATTAAATTATAATTCTTACTGGCATTAAATAAACTACATTATTTACATGTGAGTGCATGATGGTGAATACCTTACTACGAGTACAGTCTTGGCCTGGGGTTTAGTTCAGTTGGTAGGGCACTGCTCTGCAATCTCTGAGGCCCTGGGTTTGATCCCCAGCACCACAAAACAGAAGGACATGGCAATCCACTGCCAAAGCAATCCCAAAACAATCAGCCATTGAAAAACCCTATGAGGGTAGCTATCAGATATGCTTGATGGCACCTAACAACAAGTACAGTCTTACTATTATAAAAATAGTTTTAATTTTGGGGCTCCTCGAAGGAGTTGCAAAGACCTCCGGGGGTCCAGAAGCCATGGAGGAAGGGGGTACTAGGGAGAAAAAACAGAGACAAAAAAGATGGGCACCATGTTGCACTGCCTGCAATCCCAGTGACTTGGGAGGCTGAGGCAAGGGGATTATTGAGTTAGAGGTCACAGGCAGCTTGTGTGATTTACTGAGATTTTGTCTCAAAAGGGGCAGTGAGTGTAGCTCAGTGGTAGAGCACTTGCCTAGCATATACATAAAGCCCTGGGTTCAACCCTCAGTACTGCAAGGGGGAAAAAAAAAAAAGAAAAGAAAAGAAAGGAGAATCATAAAGAGATTCAGCTTTTTTCACAATAGTCAAGAGGTGGAAGCAAACCAAATGTACACTGGCAGATGAGTACAGAAATATATATGATCTATCCATACAATGAGCATTATTCAGCCTTGAAAATAAATTCTTGTACATGGTATAAAGGGATGAACCTTGAAGACTATGCTAAGAAAAATTTGCCAGACACAAAAGGATAAATCCTATATGATTCCACAGAGACAGGAAGGAGAATGGTGGGGAGTGGGGCTGGAGGCAGAGAGAATGGGGAACTGTCATTTACTGGACACAGAGTTTCAATTTTCCAAGTTTAAAATGTCCTGGAGATGCAGTGGTGATGGCTACAGAATGATCTGAGTGTACTTAATAACACTGAACCATGCATACACTTAAAAACAAACAAGCAGAGACAAGGGCGTCTGGCTGTAGAACCGGCAGGGTACTTATTCACAGGACACATCAGAAACCCAAAGTAGGATGCTATTTGAGGAAAACGCTACTTATTACTCTGTGGATAGAACTTTGTGTCCTGATTCAACATAGACATGAGAGGTAAGAACATGCTATAAACAAGGTGTCTGTGTTAGCCAAACTTGTCACTGTGACAAATACCTGAAACAATTTAAGACTAGGAAAAGATTTATTTTGGCTCACACTTTCAGGAGTTTCAGCCTGTGATCTGCCACCTCCATCACTCTGGGCCCAAGGCCAAGCAGAGTATCATGGTCAAGAGCTTGTGACAGAGCAAGGGGGCTCACTTCATGCCAAAGAGGAGGCAGAGGGCATGATGGGAACAGGGTGGGGACAAGGTGTATCTCCCCAGGCCAAGCTCCCAGCAAGCCACTGCCTCCAGTAGGCCTCACCTTCCATAACTCCACCCTCACCCAACAGTCCATTCAAGTTGTGAATCTAGGTGGCACCCTCCTATGACCCCAGGGACTTGGGAGGTGGAGGCAGGAGGATCACAAGTTCGAGGCTAGAGGCAGCCTGTGCAAATTAGTGTGCCTTTCTCTCAAAATAAAAAAAGGGGGTTAGGGGGAACATAGTGGTTCAGCACTTGCCTAGCATGTGCAAGGCCCCGTGTTCAACCCCCAGTACTGAAAATAAAAAACAAAAAAAGAAAGAAAGAAACAAACAAAAATGTGAATCCATCAATGGGTTAAGTCCACTGACTTAAGGCAGAGCCCTCCTGACCCAATCCCTCCCCAGAGCCCCACCTCTGAATGCTTCTTGCATTGGTGACCAAGCCTTCAGTACGTGAGCCTTTTGAGGGTTCCCCATACCCAAACCAAAACAAAGCTGACTGTTTAAAATGTTCACAAATTGTGTTTCTAGTACATTTTGTTGACAACAGCACAAATATTTTGTTCATGAGGCAATTAAATGATTAATCTACAGATCACAACTTGTCACAGAAATATTCCTAATCAATTTTTAAGAATTTTCCAATTAAGGCCGGGCGTGGTGGCGCATGCCTGTAATCCCAGCGGCTCGGGAGGCGGAGGCGGGAAGATTGCAAGTTTGAGACCAGAGGCAGTCTGCGTAATTTAGTGAGACCCTGTCTCAAAAAGTAAAAAAAAAAAAAAAAAAAAATGGGCTGAGGTGCAGCTCAGTGGTCCAGTACTTGCAGAGCATGCAGGCGCGAGGCCCTGGGTTCAACCCCCAGTACTGCAAAAAAAAAAAAAAAAAAAAAAATTTCCAATTAAGATATAATGCATAAGGATCATAATAAAAGGAAAAAAAAAAGCTAAGAATGGTATTATTATAGATGGTCCAGAAAATGCATGTAATAGTTCTGACAAGGTAAAAAGAAAGTTCACTGCAGGAAAAGTTTCTATCTTAGAACTGGAACCCAAGGATATATAGAAAAATATTACCATAAAAAGACAAGTAAATTGTAGCACTGGGCATGGTGGCGCACCCCTGTAATTCCAGTGGCTCGGGAGGCGGGAGGCGGGAGAATAGCAGGTTCGAGACCAGAGCCAGTCTGTGTAACTTAGAGAGACCCTGTCTCAAAAAAAAAAAAAAAAAAAAAAAAAAAAAGGGCAGGGGGTGCAGTTCAGTGGTCCAACACTTGTAGAGCATGCAGGCATAAGGCCCTGGGTTCAACTCCCAGTACTGAAAAAAGACAAGTAAATGATAGAGAAGTCTTTGATGGGGGTGGGGGTGATGTGTACAAGAGGGTAAGGGGGAACCTATATGAATAATGTACAACAAAATGCACATATGGAAATGTCACAATGAAAAGCATGTCAGAATGAAACACGTTAAGGTGTACATTAAAAATTTCCAATAAAAAAGATATAATTCATAAACCATAGAATATTTTGGTTTAAAGCGTACAATTCAGTAGTTTTAAGTATATTCACAAAGTTATGCAACCATCACCACGACCTAGTTCCAGAACATTCTAGCACCCCAAGAAGGAAACCCTGTACTCATTGCTATCAGCCGAAGCAGTGAAGGGCCCACCTTCTGTCTGTGATCTGCCTGTTCTGGATGTTTTGTATTAATGGAACCACATACAATGTGGGACTTGAGTGACAGCTTCACTCCACACATTCTCAAGGTTCATCCACGTGGGCTGCCAGGGCTCCACTCCTTTATGGCTACTATTTCTCTGTGTGGATGGACCTTTTGCTTTTCTACTCATAGTTTCTGAACATCTGGGTAGTTTCTTCTTTTTGGCTATTATGAATCATGCTGCTGTGAAGGTTAGCATTATGAGTTTCTGCGGGGACATGTTTTCATTTCTCTTGGACCTACACGTAGAAGTGGAACTGCTGGGTCACCTGATAATTCCATCCTTCATCTTTCAGACGACTGTCGGAGTTTTCCAGAACAGCTACATCATTTACATTCCTGCCACCAGCGGGCCCACGTTCCAATATGCCCACGTCCTTGACAAAGCAGCAAATTTTATTTTTAAAGTAACTTCTCTCATTACTGAAGGGATCTTAAACCAATTCATCTCAATTTAACATCAAGCTTATAAACTGCAGTTAAGAACATCTACATCCAAATAAGATTTCTTATAACTAAGAAAAAGGAGGAAATGTTCTAGAAAATGGAGACAGTCATTTCCTTTCATACTACATCCCATTACAGAATGACAAGGAGGAGAAGGGGAAGATGAACCCTCCTGACACAAGTTACTGATGATGCCCCACTAAACTATGGAGACTGCCACTGGCCCCAGTGTCTGCTTTCTTTCTAGTTAACGACCTCTCTGCATCTATTCTGGGCTGCTTGTTAACTCTGAGAACTAGGTCTGCAGTGTGAGCTCCAAGATCTGGCTCAAGAGCCCCCACATAGGGGTGGGGCTGCGGATTTCCGCCTTGGGAGCTGCAGGTGAGTCCTGACCAGCTGGCTATGCTTCTGAGCCACCAGGGACCATGGCACTGCACAGTGCAGCCTGTGGGCAGCGCTTACTTGAAGCGACTGCAGACGTATGTATATACGGCACAAAGTCCCCTCTATCATGTTAATCCAGAATCTGAGATGGACTGAGGCAATTTATTCCTGTGTCATTATAGGAAAAAGGTTGTCTGCTTAATGTTTTTTTGTTTGTTTGTTTGTTTTTGTTTTTTTAACGGTGCTGAGGACCGAACCTAGGGCTATGCACTTGCGAGGCAAGCGCTCTACCACTGAGCTAAATCCCCAACTCCAACTGCTTAATGTTTAAATTGTCTGAAACGTGATACTTGAAATACCAAAACCTTTAAAGAACTAGGACGTGGTGCGCACTACTCCACACATCCAGGGTGCATGTGGTGACAATCCCATGAAGATCTTTCCACATCGCACAGCAGTGTTGGCTCTGGGTCAACCCATGCAGGCTCCTGGCTACCTGCAGGCTGGGAGCCCATCACACGCACGTGTGACTCAGATGGGGCCAACTGTCTTGGCTTGGTGAAAACAACAACGTGCCAAGGACACATGCCAGGAGAATGTGCCTGATGGGGTTCTCAGGAGCCCCTCATGACCAGGCCATCTCTTGGCTTAAAGGATAGGGCCATTCACAGGCCAATCTCAGTGCACAGCCTTCCCTGTCCACAAGATGGGACTCTACCTCCCCCCTGCAGAAGTTTCTGCCCCCGAAAGCACACCACCACAGCCCCAGACTGCCTCCTCCACTGGCTCTCATGTCCCTAAGGAGGAAGAGCCACCAGAGTTCTCTGTCCCTCAGACCCCTTCCTCTGCTGCCCCAACTGTGCTTTGAATCCAGGAGAAGGAAGTCTCGCCTCTGGCATAGGGGACTTTAAGGTACTAAAGAGAGTGAATACAGGATATTTTGTACCTTTAACCTGGCCTCTGAGTGGTATGGAATTTGGTATTGGTGGAAGAAGAGTGGATAATGGTGGCACAACATCTGGAAAAGAAGTACAGGAAGCTCTTGTGAACTTTAGACTGCACATGCAGGCTGGCCAGAGAACAAAGTCATCTAAGGGCAAGAGAAAAACATCTTCCCACCTGTCCAAGGAAAACTTTCAACTAGATGAAACACGTTCAAACTATTGTTGGACATCAAAAAACTCTTACAGAATCCCCCAAGACTTCCCAAAACAAAACAGAAAGTGGTAACATTATCATGCTAGAGGGTTATACTGCATGTTAACATGTGGTTAGTTTAGGTTTTTAAGGAGGATTTTATTCAACTGCCCCTGCTGCAGCTACTTAACTCACACTGTTCCTCTGCAGGAGAACCTGCTGCCCTCAGAGGCCCTCCCTTGTCATTTTCAAGTCCATCTCAAATGAAGGACGTGCTTCTGATACATTCTGCAGAAAGTGGTCATCTCTTACAGAGGTGGAGAAGCATTAACACTGGCACCGGGACATCCGGCCTTATAGAAAGGACCACTCAGAAAAATGATTGCTACTGTCTCTTGCAGCCGTGAGTCTGTTGTAAGCACTGGGCCTGGAACCACAAGCGTGAAAATGACCAGTCTGGCTCCCCTCCAGGACCAATAAAAGGGGCTATTGTTTACTACCAATACCACCACCACGACCACCACCACCACCACCACCACCCACTGCCACCACCACCACCTCTTACAGTCTGGCCCTGCAAACAGCCTCGCACAGCATGGGTCCAGAGGAGGCTGAACCACCACCATGGCCCCAGGAAAAGCCAAGGCGACGCAGATGGCTGTACAAAGGGCCCCACGCAGACAATTACCTTTCATGAAGAATCGGCAGGTGGGGCGGGGCCTCACCTTCCGGTCACTGGGGTCCTTTACTTCACCTTCTTCCAGGTCATCATCCTAGGAACAGAGGACAATCATCTTAAAGAGGGTGGGATCTACCCACTACATTGCCTTTATTAGGTCAAAAGCACCAGAGCTGGGTGCTGTGAATACTGACATTTCCCACAGGTAGGCCACTCACCAGTTCACATCAACTCCCTGAGACTTGTATTCCCAACTATGTGACAGGGATGACCTTAAAGCACACCTACTAGCTTGGGACTACACCGAAGAATACTGCACAGACACTCTCTGTGGGGTGTACAAAGCAGGTACCGAGTAGGGTTTATTCTCTTCCTCATCATTAACAACTGTGGGCAAGAAATGGCTACACTTTGATTTTTAGAATTTTGTACATTTAAGCAACACACACACATAGGACAAAATATTTTATGTTCCTTAAAGTTAAACACTAACTCCCACTAATGGAAAGGTCTTGAGGAGAAGTTAGGTGACTAGGCCAGCTACGCCACCTTGTGGCTCATCCTTGGTCCAGAGTCCCTCCCCTCATCATCCAATGAGCCTGGGTCTCATGCACAGGGCTTCTGATGAGCAGCCAGGACCTTACAATTGCAGCACCCACTGCCACCACCATCATCCTCTCAGCTGAGACCCCTCCCCACACCCTCCTAACCCACACAGGCACCCAGCGCCCTCTGGACCAGCCCTGACACAGAGAAGAATGAAGCAAACATGTTCCTGTCCCCTCCCACAGGAGCAGCATGCTCTAGGTGATTGGCGGCTTGCTAACCAAATGATGAGACGTAAAAGCAGAACAAGAGACAGAAGACCTGCAATGGTAACACTAAGTTAGACCCACAAACACCAGCAGAGCTGCTCACGGCAGCTCGGCCTTCTGACAGGTTCGCCCGAAGTGTGGGGGAATGAAAGAACTTTGCAGGGCAGGTTCCCCTCACTCTGCTGAGATGGCAGAGGCAGAAGTGAGGCCCTGCCATAGCTCTTCCTCTATGTGCCACTCCCTGCGCAGGTGTGACTACTTGCTAAAGGACCAACTGGCAAGGACATCCTTCACATCACACCACCACCAAGCAGGTATTATATGCAGCTGGACCCCAGTCTAGCATGCAAAATCCCATGCCTCCCAACCAGGCCTGCAAGGGGCACTGCCTACAAGGTGTTCAAATGGGAAGGGTAGTCTGAAACCACCAGGAACATACACAGGTAACCCAAGTCCTTAGGCCAAAACTGTGCGGTTGAGACAAAAGAATCTCAAGGGTTCACGGTACAAATTAATGCCAATCAAGAAATGGGACAAATTCTGTGTACCTGTCCCAGTGACCCCAAATCTACCAGGGAAGAAAGTAGTGTGCCCCTAGAGGAAAGTGAAGCCGAATTAAAAGGTGATGTGGCAAACAACTCTCCTGGCTGGACTGAAACAGCAGAGGCTCTGTGCACAGGCAGCTCTCTATGCACTGGGCCAGCCAGTTCCTGCTAGGATCCCAATTTTCCAGAACCTTATCAACGTCCACCTGTATTTTTTTTTTTTTTCTGGTGTGTACGGGGCTGTTGAGATAGGGTCTCACTGTCAATCCTCCTGCCTCGGCCTTCCCACTGCTGGGATTATAGATGAGTGTCACCATGTCTGGGTCACTAACGCCCATTTGTTTTGGCAGCACTGGGGGGTTGAACTCTGGTCTTTGTGCATGCTAAGCAAATGCTCCATGACTGAGCTGCACCCCTAGTCCCTCTTTTCATTTTTTACTTTGAGATAGAATTTCACCAAGTTGTGCAGCTGGCCTCAAACTTGTGATCCTCCTGCCTCTGTCTTCTGAGTCACTAGGGTCGCAGGTGTGCACTGTGACACTTGACAAATGTCCGTTTCTGAGGGAAGGCCAAAATGCACGCTTCTTCCTCATCAACAGCAGCCAAGTTAACTCTGACACCGGACCCCTGCTTGAAGCAATAAGTGCCTCTGGATGGGTACTCATCCCAAAGGGCAGAAGTCGCTTTCCAGAGGGTTTAAACAAGGAGGACCAGTGCAGAGGCCTACATGGAAGCTTTGTAGACCCACATGACCCCTCAATTTCCCTCTGCATCAGAGCAATGTCTCTGGAGACACAAATGCGACACAGTGTAAGAATGCCAATAGAGGCCTCTGTGAAAGAAAGACACAGGATGTGTGTTTAGGGACATGTGGCAGAAATTCAGTATGGATGACAGGTTTGGAACTGGACCTGGGAGCAGGGAAAAATCCAGAGCCACCTGCAGTTGCTATTCTCCACACACAAGCTAACATGCTCTGTGCTGGGTGTTGGTGGGCACTCAGACGCCCGCTAAGCACACAGGCTCTGGGGCATACCTTTTGTGCATCCCCACATCATGTCTCAGAGGCTTTCAAGTCAATGTGCCCCAAAGCAAGTGGGATTCATCTATTTCCTCAACAGTTACTGATGAGCTACCTAGGACATGCCAGGCTCTGGGGACACAGAGGTGAGCCAGTCAATGAAGTCCTGGTCTAGGAGACTGTGTTCTTGGGGTTTGGGACCTAGGGAAACAACAGACACACACTGAAGAGCCAGTCAACTGAGATTCTGGTAAGTACCATAAAAGTGCTAAGCCAGGAGTCACAGTGGAGTCCAGTGGGTGGCATGAGCCTACACAGACGGGGCAGCACTGAGACCAATATGCAAAAGATGGGGAGGGCTGGGGGTGCAGAGTCAAGCAGGGGAACGGCCGAGGAGAGCAGAGGAGCTCCTGGGGAAAGTGGCTGCTGGCTTGGAGTCAGTGTACTCTCCTGGACTGAGACAACCACTTACAGTGCCTGCCTGCCTGGCCATCTGGTTAAGGTGCACTGTCCCCACGGCCGGGACAAGTCCTGCTTTGCATTATCATATCATCAGCGTATTACCACGAGCCTGGTACATGTCAAGGGCCCCTGGTACTGTATCCAAGAGCACAGATCTGCAGGGGGTGCTATGGGCCAGAGGCACAGTCTGTAGAGGGAAGTGAATGGCCTCCCCTGCTGCTGAAGCATACTGGGCTGGGGTCCCCACAACAGCACACTGCTTCCAGTGGGACTGGGGGGCCTTTCATGCCCATGCAGGGTGGGCAGCATGGAAACATACTGCAGAATCTCAGTGGGTAAGACAGTCAAACTACAGATTCACTCCACATATTCTGTTTCTGGGAGAGATCAGCAGACCAGGACCATGGGTGCTGTCTAGGTTGGGCCCAGCTGACTCCTACCCCACTGCCCACACGCAGTGTGTGATGTGTGAGCTTACCAGTACCCTTTGCCAAAGCACTCTGTGCCCCCCGGGGGAAACCTCTTGCCCCAGTCTGATGACTTGCCACCAGGACTTACTCAATGAAGGACCTACAAGAGGTCTTCCCAAGTGCAGAGGAGTGCTCAGCACCCAGAACAGTAAATAGACCACACTCAGGGAAGCTCAGCCCACAGCCTTGCCCAGACTGATGGGCCTGAGTCTCGCAGCATCTCTCCCTTTGCCAACTCTGGGGCAAAGATAGACTTTCCCAAAGTGGGAGCACAGATGGCAAAACACAAGGAAACCTGCACAATAAAGTCCCTCGTCAGGTCATACTGAGCAAGTTACCAACTTAGGAAACTGCTTACTACGCTGAATAGTGAGATGAAAAACCTAAAATCCATGCTTGCGGCCATGCATGCCCCAGAATTCTGCTCTTAGGAACCAAAGTCAAGTGAGCAATATCTACATCCCTACGACCCACCCAGCTTGGCCAGAGCCACCATCCGTAGGTGACATGTTAAAGTGGACTGAGTGTGTGGGAACCAACACCCAGATGCTGCAGAAGATGGGACACATTGCATTCTTGGGGTCACACATCCAGCTAGTGATCTTCCCTCTCTAACCCAACCCATCTCTGAGCCAATGAACAGGTCTTGCACTGGAATGACTTGATGGGCACAGCCTCCTTCCTGCAGCACATCAAGAACCCCAGATGGTTTCAAGCTGCTCTGTCCCTCTCTCATCTCCTCTGAGGTGGGTAGTTCTGAAAAGTACTGCTGAGAACTTCAGGCTGTTTCCTCCAAAAGACTCCTGACTCAAGTTCCTTCAGCAGAGTCATCGGACATGAAAACCCAACCTACCCCATCTATGAGCATACATTACTAGCGTCCCTTCTCCACCCGAGGGCTGGATTTGATGCTGCAACAGGGCGAGGGCTTCATCAAGGGTTCACAGAAACTCAGCTGGCCACACACAGGCCTCTGGCAGTCAGACTTTCTGCATGGCCCACTTCCCATTCTCCATTCTCAGCACTTCCTTTCTGCCCCAGCAGAAGCTCTCGTTTTCCTGCACACCTGTCCCACGGCTGCCCGTCTCTAGGAACGAGGGAGCCCAAGCAACCCCCTGGAGAGTCCTCCTGCTGCACCAGGTGGCCTGTGGTGTGATCTGGCTGCCATCATACTCACATCTATCTCCCCATCATCGATCTCCCCATCGTCATCCTCCTTCTTCTTCTCCTTGGCAGCCTCTGGAGGCTCCTTTTCCCCTTCACTTTGGACACTAGGCTTCCCTTCCTCCCCAGCGGCGCCCTCTCCCTTCTCCTCCTCGTCCTCAGGTCCGGCCTTCTCGGCCTCATCCTCCTGGGCAGCTGGAGCCGGCTCCTCAGGGACCTCCTCATCATAGTCAAGCTCGTGCTCATCCAGCTCCCGGGTCACCGAGGAGGCTTCGTCCCTGAGGTCACTTGTCTGGTCTTCCTCGCCATCGTCCCCCTCCTCACACGGGGAGCCCGCAGGGCCCCTGCCCAGCTCATGAGCTTCCGAGTCCTGATCCTGGGACTTGGGCTCACTGGCTCGGTCCTCCTCATCAGAGTGATTCTCCTCCTCCCGGCTCGGTACCCTGGCCCCATTTTCTTCATCTTCCAAGTCAGAACCACGCCTCCCAGCTCCATCCAAGTCCTGGTCAGATCCACTTTCCCTCAGAATGTCATCATCCGAGAGTGCCGGCTGCTCCTCTTCATCCTCTGGGGAGCGAGGATCTCGTTCAGGGCTCTCAGCCACATCCATCGGTACCCACAGTTCTGCAAAAGAATCAGAATACACACTCAGCAAGAGCAGTTAAAGAGCAAATCTGGTCCACTCTCCTGGCCTGCATACCCTCCGCCCCAGGAGGAGGCAGGAGCTATACTGTTGTTGCCACACCCAGCTTCCCCCAAATCTACACACCATCTGCAGAAAGACAGGCCACAACCCCATTCCCCAAGGCTATCCTCCACTCAGCCACGTGGTGTGGTGAGGACCTCCTGCTGCCAGCAGTCTGGCAGAATAAGATGTGGCCCACACCACCTTTCCTCTTATCTGTGGCCCACTAAGGTTAACACAAGTGAGCAATAAACCATGGACCAAAGGGGATAGCTAGTTGAATTCTTAGTAAATTACTTTTGAACATCAGTAAAATTTTCACGTGGAACCAGGTAACAAAACTGAAGACACATGTCTAGAGTTGTCCCAAGAAGACTGAAACAGAATCTGAGCCAGTGTTGCTGGATTCCAGACTCAGAATCTTTTCTGTTAGGAATGCACTTCTCCCAATCATGGCCTTACATCAATCACAGCTCATACCCTTGCAGTGGCTCTTGCAGAGGAAGATGCAGGAATCTCACTGCAGACTCACACCTGCCTCCAGCAGGTACCCAGGGCCAGTGAGGCACCCGAGTCTAATACTGTGCTCACCGGGTATTTGCTGTGAAAAACTCTGGCAGAAAACTTTATACATTTAAGCTATGTTCTATGGGAAAGACTAATGGTGTCATTTGAGAAGATCTACTTTTATTTTTACTAATCCAGACTTAATTATAAGGGAAATGTTTTCTGGTTTTCTACCTGAACAATTCACAGAAAGCACACTGCTCTGTCGGGCATGGTGGCACATGCCTATAACACTTGGGAGGCAGAGGCAGAGGCCAACCTGGGCTACATAGTGAGACCATGTCTCAAATACAAATGAAAACAATCACACACACAAAAAGAAAGCAAGCCCACTGCTCCATTTGTTTTAAAGGTAGGCCACTTAACGTGAGGTCAGAATGTACATGCAGGACATCCATACCCAGCAGCCGGGAAGCCAATATTTCTGCCCCACTAACCAGGGACAGTAATTCACGACCTAGGTAGTGTGGGAAAAGTTTGGTGTTTAACTATTTCTTCTTTCGGTGAGGCTGCTTAAAATTTTATGTTTAAAACAAGGTGTGTCAGAGTCAGGCTGCTTTGTATCTCAGCAAGATCTGGAAACAATTTATTCATTCCAAGATCATTGTAGTAGAATATTGACACATTTTATGTAGTCTATATTATTCGTATAATTTTATATTTATATATTAAAGATAAAATACATTTTTATTTTTATTTTTTTGCAGTACTGGAGGTTTGAACTCACACCCTGATGCATGCTAGGCAAGTGCTCTACCACTAAGCTGCACCCCTAATCCTTTTTATATTTTATTTTGAGTCAAAGTCTTGCTAAATTGCACAGGCTGCTTCTGGCCTTGAACTCACAATTCTCCTGCTTCTGGCTCCTGAGTTGTTGGGATTACAGATGTGTGCCACTGCACCTGGCTACATTTTTAAACTTACCCTTTTAAAAGAACAACTTGTTTAAAGATACAGTGTCAAGAGGTGGTATCTAAAACTTCAGTTAAAAAATTTAAAAAAAAAATTTTTTTTAAGGCAAGAGCTGTGGCACACACCTGCAATCCCAGCTACTTGGGAGGCTGAGGCAGAAGGATTGCAGGTTCAAGCCCTGAGGCAGCCAGCAGAATTTAGTAAGAACCTGTGTCAAAACTTAAAAAAAATAAATAAAAAGAGGTAGGGTGCGGCTCAGTAGTGTAGCACTTGCCTAGCACATGTAAGGCCCTGGGCTCAACTCCTCAGAACTACATGACAAAATGAAACAAAAGTCCTTTTTTTTTTTTTCCTGTTAGTGGATTATTATTATTTAGTACACATTAAGGAAAAAACCCTTAAAATTCACCACTTTATAAAAACACAATAATATAAATTTATACACCAACAAATCTAAGTCACTCAAAAGTAGACAGTTTTGAAAGAGCCCCTTTTGGTCTTCTAACAACACTTTCCAAAGGGACCACTACCAAGAAATCATGAAGCAATTAGTCCTGAGGAGTAGACTGCTGGAAGAAGAATGTCCAAAGCCCCATCTCCACAGCCCCTGGATCTCCACACAGTGGTACAGGAGCCAAGGGGCACAGAGAGTTCCTACAGCCACCAGGACAGGGGTCAGGGTAAGGCTCCACACTTTCACTGCTCAAGACGCAATGTTAATAGTACTAACACAATAAACATATTAGGAATTCAGTATAATTTCAGATACCTAGCATCTGACAGTTCTCATTACATTGTATATTTTAAAATCTGCTCCAGAAATTGTTGTTGTTGTTAGGTGCCGTCGAGTCGGTATCCGACTCATAGCGACCCTCATAGGGTTTTCAATGGCCGAGTGCTTCGGGATTGCCTTGGGAGTGGATTGCCAGGCCCTTCTCCCATTTTTGTGGTGCTGGGAATTGAACTCAGGTCCTCAGAGACTGCAGCGCAGCGCTCTACCCACTGAGCTAAATCCCAGCCAGCTCCAGAAATAGAAACTTCATTTCCCCAGCTGCCTAAAGGTAGTACCAGATACTCATAGGAAGTCAGTCATGCTGAAGTGGTTACTGAGTCTCACCTACTCTACTAGAAACCCAAGAAATTCCAATTCTCACATTTTATAGCTAATGGCAACCCTGGAAACAAAGTTATCTGTTAAATCAACTAACCGTGATGCAAAACTAAACAGCCCCTCACATTTGATTAAAAATACATGATCAAATACTTTGCAGAAAATACAGGCCCAAGTTCCAAGCTGCTGCTGGCCTTGCAACATATTATCGAGCACACAGCACTGTACACAGGTGCAACTGGTCTGCAGTTTAGTTTCACTGTCATAATTAGATCCAACCAAATTGTTTTCTGTATTTTGGTAATCTTGAAATGAAACTTTACAGTAACAAGTGGAAGAAACAGAATGTCTAACTTCAAATATATGAACATTCATAAGGAGTGAGCCAGTAAACAGATGGAAGGTGCCCTTTTAGCTTTTGGCTGGGATGCAACAGTGCTAACAGTTTGGGCTTCTGAGTTATAACTTGAATCTACTATTTCCTAGATTTAAGATCTTAGGCAAGTTAAGCAAATGTGCCACACCTCAGTTTCTTCATCTGAAACAGGGTACAACAGTTGCTGCTTTATGAGCTGTTAAAAGGATCTGATGATGACTGGTACTGTGCCTAAGATATGTCCAACATGTTTTAATTCTTTTTTCTTTTCTTTTCCTTCCTTTCTTCCTTTCTTTCTTTCTTCCTTCCTTCCTTCCTTCCTTTCTTCCTTCCTTCCTCTCTCTCTCTCTCTCTCTCTCTCTCTCTCTCTCTCTCTCTCTCTTTCTCTCTTTCTTAGAGACCAGGAGTTAAACTCAGGGCTTCATGCATGTCAAGCAAGCACTCAACCACAGAGCTGCACCTCCAGCCCCAACACATTTTAAAGTGTATTAGGTGAAAAGAAGAGATAATCCTCAACTTAAAACACCCTCCTCCTGTCACTCCTGCTAGCTCCAGCTCAGGACTCCTGCACACTCACGGATGATCTACTCACTGATCCATTTGACAAATACCGCAATAAAACTGTCGGCCATACCGTGTGCTGACAAACCATTGTCAGGCACCTGAAAAACAAACTCATTGCCTATCATTCTTAGACCTCATCTCAAACTTCCAAATAAGCGGTGCACCCCTTTCACAGAGAAGAAAACCAAGGCCACACAGCTACTGCATGGCTGTTCCAGGACTGCAGTTCAAACCTGTGCTTCCAGACCATGACAGAGTGAACTTCTGCTCCCTGCCTGGGAACCAGCCCTCACTTTCAGCCACTGTTTCTACAGGAAAGTGGGACTCAAATTCCAAACTGTATACATTCTTATTTGGAACACAGCCCATGTATAAATTGGTGTTTTCTATTAAACCTATGGATTCTGCTCATTTCCCCTTTCCTCTCAAATATGGATGCAATGAAAGAACCTCCCCAGTGATGTCACATTCTTATGGAAACCACAGCCAGTGTTGGCTGGATCCAGAATCCTGAAAGGCTGGCATATGATGGCATGTAAGACAATTGTGAGACACTTAGTGAGCTTGCACACCCTCCACAGTTTGATTTACTGAGTTACTTCAAATTCCAGGGGTTCAAGGCCCCTTCTAATTAGTGAAGGCAATTCTCAGCACTCATCACGAAGTGGTGGGGTGAGAGTCACCAAGAGGACCTGTTACTGTTCAGGTCTGTCAGTGCGGCCTTTTGGGGTCATGAACTGCTTTGAAAATCTAATGACAGGTACAGCCCCTCTCCCTAGATAAGCTTCATATAAAATTTCTCACTTCCAGGATTCAAAACCCCTAAGGTTCTCTTCATTAAGAAATTCTGCCTGCTATACTGTATGCCATTCTGTTACACATGTGTACCCACCACACAGTACTGCAACAATCTGCTTAAAAGCTATTGGGAGACCTCCCTCACCCCCTAATACAGTTTGGATCTTAACTTTCCCCAAAGGTACACAGAGTCTTGGTCTCCAGAGAGGCACTACTAAGAAGTGCCGAAGCTTTTAAAATGTGAAGCCTCACAAGAGGTCTCTGGGTCACTGGGGGTGGGCTCCCCAAGTAGACTGGGGGACCCTGGTCTCTTTCTTGTTCTCTTTGCCTGCTGGCTCATGATGAAGTGAGCCGTTTTCTCTAGTCATGATATGCAGCCATGCCAGCCAATCATGGACTGGAACCTTCTAAACTGAGCCAAAATGAACTTTTTCTCCTTATAAGCTGCTTATCTTGGGTGTTTGTTATAGTGCCAGAAAGCTAACACACCCCCTATAGAGTGTAGGGCATGTCAGAAGGGGACTCAGACTCAATTCCTATTCCCTGAGTTCACCAAAGGACTGGTACTCACTAGCCGAGATGCCACATAATGTACTGTCTGAACTGGAACAGTTTTGAGACTGAAGGGGGCACCGTTAGCAATCATAGCAGGATGGACAGGAGTGCCCTGGTGCACTGGGACACATAGCCACCCTAAGGAAGTCCTGAGGAAAGGGGGTGTATCATCTTCTTTCCCATGGGACTCCTGGGATTTTACTATTGGAGACTACACTCAGGTGAATACCTTTCAGAGAAAAAACATGCCAACCAACCTGTTTATTAGAAGCACACTGAGTTACATCTTGTGAGCAGAAGAGAAGGAATGTCACTAGGAATCCGGAGCTGGCTTGAGCTCCAGGCCCCACTCTGGGCAGGTTAACTATCTCTCTGGGTGGCAGTGTCCTGATTTCAGATTAATTCTGAGTGTTACTCTATGCCAGGTATGGGAAAGGGAAACGTGTCTTTTTACATACAAACAATGAAATTAGGGTGCTCTGGACCAGCTCCATCAACTTCCAGGTTTACAAGTTTTGCTCATTTTGGTCTTCTTACACCATCACCCTGTGATCAATGACTCTCACAAGGTTTAGAGCTAAATCTTTAGCTCTCTAATCCAAAATGGTGAACCTGTCCAGAGAATGGAAAAACAAGTGTCCACCACTGCCTCTGCTGCCTCCCACACAAGGCAAATGATACTCAATAAATGCTTGTTGGATAATGACAAAATCTCATTACTCGAGGAACTACCTGTTGCACACCGGACAGAAATGTAAAGCAAGTGCCTAGGTTGAAAAGATTATATCAGAACTCAGATACGGAGTGATGCCATCTCTCTTCCCAGCAGTTACTCTGGGAAGCCACATTTATTCCAACGGCACTGCTGATATGCATAACATTTTCAGAACTTTTCCTCTGAATGACCTTCAGCACCTGCAGAATAGTCTCTGGGTGCTCTCAGTGGTGGCAAATCCTCCTCCTTGCAGATGGGTCACTTTGAGAAACTGCTGCAAGAAACTCAGAGCCTGGTCTTGTAAGGGAGGTAAGTGACCAAGCCAGGTAAGATCTCTTGGTAAAACATGGGGTGTGACTTCTGACTGAGATCAGCTTTCTCATATGGCTTACACTGGTAACTACCAAGACAGGGTTCTAAAGAGATTTTGGTCAAGGAACATCAATGATATACAAGCATACCCCTTTGGGACAACTACTTTTAACAGAGCAATCACTCTATCAATTTCTACGTTTTGGTACATTTGGTTAAAATTCTGATTCATAACTTCATGGATTTAAAATGTCTAAAGGACATCAAGGTTGGTGACAGATACCATCTGCAAAGAGACTAAGCTCAACCACCAAGAACTCTTTGATAAGAAAGTACTCACCTTGAGATGATCAGTAGTTGTGTTAAGGTGAAAAATCTCTTGAAACAAGAACAAGGCTGCACTTACCTGTCTACTTTGTAGAGTGACTCCACAAAGCTCTCCTACAACGTTTAAGCATTTGTCACCTACAACCGCAGTAGAGTTCCAGGCTTTGGGACACATTGGACTGGTTCCAGAGCTAGCCAGGGTCCACACGTGTACTAAGATGGTAAAATTATCAGGCAAAGATTCTCCTCCCAGGATTAGGAAGTGGGAATCAGTCTAGGTCTGAGAATCCCAACTCCCGACCTGGGATAGGCAATACGATGGAGCTGAGATTCAAAGGCTACACAGTGAGAGCCTCTTGACACCCCAAACAGTAGGCAGGTGCCAGATGCCCTCTTCCATTTTCTCCAAATGAGTCTGAAGAATGACCTACTCTTGCAAGAGAGTTTGCTAAACCAAACTCATTTAAAGCAACCAAGCATTGTGTCCAGTATACTCAGATGTCAAAGTATTCGGGGAATTTAAGTTTTAGCAGGAGCAAGAACTTATTTCCTTCCAGCATCACAGCTGCAGTTACTTAACACCAGGACTCGACATCTCTGAGTTCCCAAAGGGGCGAGAAAGTTACACACTCCCAGGAGACCAGCGCGCTCTGGGGCACAGTCAGTACGCTCCAGCGATGCACACTGGCAAGCTGAGGGCACAAGTTCCGGGAGGCTCCAAAGAGCTCAAAGTTCCCCGAAGAGCCCTTCAACAGTCCGGGCGGGCCTCCTCCCCTGCCAACCTGCGCGCCTCGCTCCCCCTTTGTAGGCGGCGACCATGTGCCACGCGAGTGGCCCGGAAGAGAAATGACAGCTTCGGGAAGATCAGCTCTGCGGCGGGCGCGAGGCAGCGCGCGAGCGCACGGGGCGTCCCAGCCCGCGGACGGGCTCGCGCCAGCCTCCGCGTCCCGTCCAGCCCGGGCCGCGCTTTGGCCCGCGGCTGCGCACGGCCGGGGGCGCGCCCGAGCGCTCCGGAGGCGGCGCCGGGTCCGGGCCTCGCTGCGCCGCCGCCTCGGCAGCCTCCTTCCCGCCGGCCGCCGGCCCCGCTTACCTAGGCGCGAGAGCGGGGAGGGGCCACAGCTCCGCGGGAGTCGGGCAGTGCGGACAGGACGGCCCTCGGCCCTTCCGCTTCGCACGGGCTCTGGCTTCAGGCAGGACGCGGGCGCAACAAACGGGCTCCACTACCCGCGGGGGCCGGCCATTGTGCGACGTCATCTAGCCGCGACGGCCGTCTTGCGGGCCGGCGGGCTTCCCTCGTCCGCCCCGCCCACCTCGCGCTTCCTTCCGGTCTCCGCGCGGCCGCGCTTCGCGGCGCGCGGCCGCGAGCCCTCGCTACTGCGCAGGCTCTGTGATGACGCCCCGCCTCCCCGGGGGCGTGTCCTCGCGCCCGCGCACCAGCAGGCGGCCATAAAGCGCCTGCGCGGGGCCTGAGCTGACCACGGAAGGTGTCGGAATGCGTGCGGCGCGGCGGTTAAGGAGCTGGGGTTGGAATTGGGAGTGGGGAGCCGTCGGGGTGCGCGAGTTGTTCCCAAGCTTAAAATCTTAGGAGCTACCTTGGTCAGTCTTGATGCCTCCTGCTTTCTCAAATGTCAACAGCTTAACACAAGAACTAGACATTTTTGGAGACACTTTAATGTGAGAGTGTTTTTCCCTTTTTCCGTGGAAATAAACATTCCCTGTCTCATTCATTAAACGGGGTCCGCATCAAGCACTGTGACCTTCCTGAGAGAACGACTTGAGAGGGTGTCGAGCGTTTTTCAGTCTACAGAGGCCCTGCTGCTGGTGGCCTGAGCCTCTTCGTCACTTTTGCGAGAAGGTGGCGAGTCATCTTGCACTGGCCCCTGCAAATTTTGTAGCTGGTCCTGGGGTAACGGGGCTTGGAGAAGGCCCTGCAGAGCACATCTTTCCCATCTAGTCTTCCTCACCCCCGAAGTGGAAACAACCCAGGTGTCCGTAAACTAGTGCAAGGATAAAATGTGATCTGTTTGTACAGCACAATATTAATTCAGTTATAGAAATGAAGTTCTGACACGGGCTACAACAGGTGAACATGAAAGCAGCCAGTCACAAAAGGGCAAATATTGTATGGATCCATGCTGTAGGCTGAAATATGACCCCCCCCCACCCCTTCGTGTGCAAAGGCCTAACCTCCAGTTTGTATTTAGAGTCAGGGCCTCTAAGGAAATAAGGCTAACCAAGCCTGTAAAGCTGGGGCTCCGATCCCATAGGATTAGAAGAGACCCCAAAGAACTCTGTCCTGTCCTCCCTCCCTCTCTTGCTCTCTGTTCCTCCATCATCTGAGGATGTGAGAAGACAGCTGTCACCAGAACCCAACGCTTCTGGTCCCTGATCTCTGACTTCCAGCCTCCAACTGTGACAAAATAAATGTACACTGTTTAAACCATGCTGTCTACGGTATTTTGTTCGGCAGCCCAAGCTGACTAATACATCCTATTTATATTGAATATTCAGAATAGGCAAATTCATAATGTCAGAAAGTAAATGGAATGGCTAGTGTGGAGGATGGACAATGCTTAATGGGGACTGGCTGCTTTCAGGAGTGTGGATGACTGCATTCTGGAATTAGGTAATGGTCACACAACTTTGTGAACATATTTTAACTTTTTCTTATTAGTAATTTTTAATGTACAGTTTAATCGGTCTCATTATGACATTTCCATACATGCATTTCATTGTACATGTGAATATGCTTAAAACCACCAAAATGTACACTTTTAAAAGAGTGACTTTTATGGTATGTAAATTACATCTCAATAAAGCTGGTTTACAAAAAAAGAAATAATGAAGCAAGGCAGGAGAGCAGGGAGGGGGAAAGGGCTGGGGAGGGGACCAGCCTTCTCCAGAGGTGAATCTTAAATTGCCTGCCTTTTCTCTGTGCTCTCCACCCCTGGTTCCAGCCACGGTTGCCACCTGCCAGGATTAATGCCATGGCTCCCCATTTATCAGGTAACACCACTGCCCTGACCTCCCTCTCCTAGCCATCCAGAGCCACCTTTCTAAATCAGAGGTTGGTTCTGGTCTCTCCCCTTCAGCTTCAGCCCCATCCAGAGACTCCCCCTGGCCACCATATAAAACCCAGACTCCTCAGCATGATGTACTATGCTCCTTATGATCTGGCTTTGCTACCCTGACTCTTCTGCACTCACCTTCACCCTGGCCCTTGGCTTGCTCCCCATTTTTTTCTACTCCTAGGCCTTCACAGAGGCCTCCGTAGCTGCCCAGAGGACAGTTTCCACCTTTCCCCTTTTCTGTCTCACATGTACTGATACTTTCTCTCAGAAGCCCCCCTGTGTCCCTTGACCGAGCTATGTGTGCCACCGTGCCTGTATGTACCCCACCGGAGCAAGTCCTGCTATTTGGCTCTGAGCTCTACCCCAGAACTGCAGCATCAGAAGTTCAGTGAGTGAGTGTGTGAGTGTGTGTGAGATCTGTGTTTTAACAGGCTCAGGGCATGTGAGAACCACTGGATACCTTGACCTCAGGCACCAAGAGACAGGAGCAAAGATGTTCACTGAGATCTTTTAGTAATAACTGAAAGAACAAAGGAATAAAACCTTGGAAGGATCCAAATGCTCATCACTACATGGTTGTACAATTGCAATTGTACAATTGTATAGTATCTATAGGGCTGGGATTTAGCTCAGTGGGTAGAGCACTGCGCTGCAGTCTCTGAGGTCCCGAGTTCAATTCCCAGCACGGCAAAAAATGGGAGAAGGACCTGGAAATTCACTCCCAAGGCAATCCCGAAACAGCCATTGAAAACCCTATGAGGGTCGCTATGAGTCAGATACAAACTCGATGACAACAACAACAACAACAGTATCTATAATGTTATCATTATCAAAAATTGTTATAGATGAATCTCAAGTATGTAAAGATAGTATTTAGACAAGCCAGGATGAGGCTCATGAATGATGTTGAAAAAGTTCAGTGGCAGAAGAAAACACAGATGATTATACTTACATAAAATTAAAATCATGAGCATTTTTCTCTGAGGATGTGGAGAAACTGACACCCACTCTGCTGCGGGGAGCATAAAGAGTGCAGCAGTTTTAAAAAGGCAAGAAATGTCAGTATGGCTGGTGTTGTGTAGATGGTTCCTCCAGATCCAGCGGGAGCTGGACTTGAGGATTGCTATAATGATACAAAACATCTGCCATGCCTTTGGAGGGGGCTGTCTTGGCCCTGCAACCATGGTGACAGAGTGGTGCTGAAGTATCCGGGTGAGCTAGGTCTGTGGTGATATACCCACCTTCCTTCCTGGGGGGAAGGGAAGGAGGGTCCCAAGGCTCCACTGAGGGATGCAGATATGTGTATATCTATATCCCTATCTGTATCTATCTCTCCACATGTATACATATATATATATATATATATATATATATATATATATATATATATAGTTTACCATATATATATGGTAAACAATAGGCTAGAGAACAGAGAATAGTGCTGGGCATGGCACAGCGTCAGAGAGTGTTTCATTCTGTTGTACATAGGGTTGCTATGAGTTGGACTCACTCCACGGCACCTAACAAAAACAGAGAGCAGAGCAGAAGAAAGCAGAGGAGAGGAACAGAGGAAGCAAAACGGGAAACTTGTCTGTCATACGGCTGCCCACGTGGCTGCCAGGGAGTCACATGCCACTCCTGCAGGGAAGCCCGCTTGGGAGGGCGAGGGGGCTGCTCCCTCACGAATCCCACTTGGGGGCAGTGAATGGTACAGCTTTGAGTCTTGGTGAGAACTTCTGGGAGAGGTGGGAACTCCTCCCCTGAGTGAATCTGTGTGTAAGGTTCTCTGTGAGTTACTCACATTGCCTATACAAAACCCCCAGTAAGCTCATGGCTCACAAAGTTTAACATGGTCCATTCTTTGGTCTATCTGCTTTCCCTTTGGCTTTTATGCAACGGCCAGGCATGGTGGTACACACCTGCAATCCCAGGAGGCTGAGGCAGGAGGATGACCAGATAAGGCCAGCAGGGGCTAAATGGTAAGACCTTGTCTCAATAAAAAAGGAAAAGCAAAAGGGAGCCACATCAGACTTCTGCAGAGGAATGACACGAAGAAAGTGACATGTTGGTGATTTTTAGAGCCCCTCTCTGATAACTAGTATATCTGAATCACTTCTGGGTCAGTGGTTATTGAACGCTTTCCTCTTGGTTTTCAGTGCTCTGGTCCCTTTTTGTGGCTTGCTCGGTAATTCTATTTGACAGTGGACATTGTGGCTTGATGGGTGGGACAATGCCACCTACTGCTAAGGTAGGTACAGCAGACAGGTCATCATGTTGACTCTGTTAGGGTTGCTGTTGCACTGTACAGAACTGGTCTATTCTTTGTAGGAGCCCTTGCTTCTGAGAAATGGGACCTCTGTGCTCTCAAAGGACAGCCTGTGAAATTCACCCTGCTCCTCCTTGGCGGTGTGGTCTCAGGCTGCTTCTCCAGGTCACATGCTGCTGGAACCCTGTGCAGCCCATCCACCTCCAAAGAGCATTCCCTGTTGGGTCCTCAGGTTCTCTGGGCCCCTGTGGCTTAGTGGCTGGCTGCAACTCAGAGGGAATTTGCACTCCGGTCTCTGGGCTTCTTCCCTCCAGTTCTCTCCATGAGGGGTTTCTCCTTAGCCCCAGGGGACCCAAACTCCAATCCCTGTTCATCAGCTCAGCCTGTACTGCCTGCTATCTGCCTCCCACACCTGGATGCCCTGGAGAAAGGAAGCCAGGGTGAACCTGGGGCTCATGTTCTCTTCATTTGAGGGTCGTGGCCCCACTCCTGCAGCATGGGTTGTTCCTCACACGCTTACATTATGTTTGCACGTGTTTATACGTGTCTGTCCAGATTTTACAATTATCTTTAGTGGGAGAGTTAGCCACAAGCCAGTCTGTCTGAAAGCATCTAAGAATGGCCTCTGCTAATCCCCCCGATAGCCACCAGAGGGCGCACCCATTCCAGCTGTTGTTCTCAGGTGGGCGCCCTCTGGGTGGCCAGATATGGAGGCAGCTTGCAGGAAGGCCTGGCGCCCCCTGTGTGGCACTTCCCCACTCCCCAGGCAGCCAGATGGTGAGAGAGGGTGAAGTGGGGCAGGGCCAGCAAGCGGCCTGCCCTCTGGCCCTTGCCAGGCCATGTCCTGCCTCTGGGGTCCCCAGCTTTGGCCCCACCCAGCCTCCTTCCTTTGCAAAGACTCTCAGCTCCAGCTGAGCCACTGCATCCAGCCCTGCCTCTCAGACAAGGTTCTTAGACCTTCAGGAAGGTCGGTGCAGGAGTCTTGGGGCTGCTGGGCTTTGGCTGGGGTTTGCTGTTGGTTCTGCAGTGCAAGAGCCTCAGCATGCTGGCCTGGGTGATCAAATGACCAAGTTAAAGGATAAATGTTATATCCTCTCCTGCCCACGCCCTGGGGTTCACAAGGTCCTGGCATTTTCTTCTTATGGTCACAGCTCTGCTCTGCATTGGCACCAATGGAGCCACATGGGCCAGGGTTACACGCTGTCATCCAGCCAAGGCCTCCTAATGTGGCCTTCACAAAGCTCTTCCTACAGAACAGGGAGGTGGTGGTAGGCAGTATCCAGATAGCTCATCAACTTGCTCCATCTGTGCTGCCCTGTGACGTCTGAGCTGACAGGACTCATGGGAAATGGGTCTGGGCCCTAAGAAAGCCTAGCAGCTCCTGGCCATGCAACAGAGCCCTGCATGGCTATGTTGGAAGTCTGCTAGAGAGGCCAAGTGGATGGGCTGAGGCCCCAGGCATCCCAGCCTCATCACATGAGAAGATCTACCACACCAAGCCCAACCAACCCACAGAAAAGTGAGACAATCCGGCTTCTTTAAAGCCTGTGCATTTTAGGGAGGCTGGCTGCCGGCACAGGAGAACCAGGTCAGAGTGAACTGCAGAGTCTTTGACCACAGCTCTGCCTCTGCACACTTACACAGGCTTTGCAAGTGCTCTACCACTGAGCTGCACCCTCAGCCTATTTTTTACTTTTTATCTTGAGATAGGGTCTCCCTAAGTTACTCAGGCTGCCTCTGGCCTGGAACCTGAGATCCTCCTGCCTCTGCCTTCTGAGTCACTGGGATCACAGGTGTGCACCATTTCACCTGACCTGAATGTAAGTTTTTAAAGCAAACCAGCCTGCCTTAGGCAGACACTGACATTACATCCCTGCCTCCATTGGCTCTGAAGTGGTTGCCAGAGCCTTGCCTAGCACTTTTCCCCTGCCCACCCCTTCCCCATTGGAAATGGTCCTTCCATACCTGCAGACAGCGTACCTCCAAATTCACAGGGATGCCCTCAAAGTATTCAACCCATTATTGTTAGGTGCCGTTGAGTCAGTCTGACTTATAGTGACCCTCATAGGGTTTTCAGTGGCTGATTGCTTCAGGATTGCATTGGGAGTGGACTGCCATGTCCTCCGGTTCTTGCAGTGCTAGGGATCGAACAGAGGGCCTCCAAGAGCACAGAGCAGCACTCTACCAACTGAGTTAAACCCCAGCCCATTCAACCAACAGCCAGACAATAGCCACTAACCAACCAGAACCGTCACAGCTGTGGGACCCAACATGGTATGTGACTCCCATACCATGGGAGAGGTCTAGAAGTCTCCAAGGATGGGGGAAGATGAGGTGGATGGCCCTGGGCAGGTATGTGCAGGGACACAGGGGAGAAGGTGGCAGGACAATGACTCACCCTCCCAGACCCACAGCAGGAAGAAGCACCATGGGCCCAAGCAAACGCACTGTCAGAAGAAAGTGAGGAAGGAAACAAGGACAGGCAACACAAGGACAGGCAGGGTTAAGAGAGGCATCCTGGGGAGGGTTGAGTGGGTACATGTTGGGGATTTTAAAAATCTACCCCATAACTAGTGTCCCTCATAATAGCCTGAGGGACCCCAGGGCCACATCTTACTCACTCACACCTGTCCCTCCCATCCAGTGAGCAAAGATGGCACCTGACCAGCCTGGCCTGCCTTAACTGCCTTAATCCTGATTGGTTATCCTTGGCATTTTCATTAGATAACTGTCCCTACCTGGCAGTTATGTTAGTTTATCTGCAGTAACTGTCAGGTGTGTGCCCTGATTGGCTAATCCCAGTCACGTGCCTTTCCGGGACCCTGTATAAGCAGGGCTCCCAGACTCCCTTTACCCCCTACTACTTCTCCCCCTCCACCACTTCTGACCATCCCTTAACTGCCAACTGAACCCTATCACCTGGACCTGTGCCCCCTACTCCAGCGGACTCTTCAAGCAAGCTGACGCTGTCAAGACCAGGGGCCCCAAAGCACCAAAGGCTACAATCAAGGCACGAAGAGCCTCCCAATTCCTCCCATCCCTGGGAAGGAGGGAGGCAGAGAAGGCAAACTGTGAGAGTCAAGGCCAACTGACCTCCAGCCCAACGGAACACTGGCTGCTGTAGCTGTGCCTTTAAGGCTGAGCTGTTCTGGCACTCAGCCTGCAGCATTCCATGCTGCAGACTTAGAGCCAGCACTTAGAGCTCTTGCTTAGGGGTTGCTTGCTTGTTGCACCCCACTTGGGGAGCACCCAATAAACCTTCCTTTCCTGTTTTCCCTGTTGAAGGGAAAGGTGTACCTTTCCCTTCCAACCATGATATGGGACCCTCTCCCATGGTATGGGAGTCACATACCATGTTGGGTCCCACAGCTGTGACGGTTCTGGTTGGTTAGTGGCTATTGTCTGGCTGTTGGTTGGGTGTACCGCTTGCTCAGGGGTTCTCAAGGCATTGGCGTGTCCCTGGCCAGGTGATGGAGCTCCCAAGGTCCTTCATTGGCGCCACTGGCCATTACACCAAACCTGGTTCAGTGGGTCCCCTATACCACGTGGTGTCTGGGCAAGGCTCTGACCTCTGCCGGGCCTGAGCCGAGCCCCAACAGGTACAGCTCTGTGGTTGGCAAAGCAGCAAAAGAGGCCAGACAGCTTCCCAGGGAGGAAGAAGAGCAGGAAAGGCCAAGGCAGGAGCGGAGGGTGGGGGCTGGGATCTGGGAGCCGAGGGACAGGACATGCCCAAGCCTCCCAGGGAGACACGGGCAGAGTGGACAGGCATGCAGCCACTGATGGATCTCAGAGAGAGGGAGGCTGGCAAGTGGAGCAGAGGCCACCTCGCAAGAGCAAGATATGGGAGCAGCGGGGGTTCTGCAAAGCCCCCAGGGCCCTGTTGTTGTTGGTGGGGGGTTCAGGATCCTCCTCCTGGATCAGGGGCTCACCCCTGGCATGACAGATGTGGGCTGGGGGTCCCACTGGAAGGGGCCTGGCAGTAGCAGGCAGAGCAGCCGGGTAGTGAATGCTCTGGGGTGTGGAACGTCCAGCAGCTGCTGCCTTCATCTGGGCCAACTGCATAGATGCGAGCCTCTGAGCTGGAGCGGGTGCCCAGCCCAGCTCCTGGTATCAAATCAATGCTCCTGGGAGGTCAGGGCAGTGGCCGTTTCCCTCTCACAGAAACCAGTCACAGTCCTGTCGCCTGGTGTAGCTCTGAGTGCTGCCTGTGCTAACAGTTTGGTGTCCAGCGTGGCTGGTGTTGGCGCCATCCCTGCGGTCTGCCTCACCCACTGCCCAGCAAGCACGTTCCATGGCTGTGCCTCTGATGTGTGGTGTATGCTGCTCTGTGTGCTGGAGCTGCCCAGCTCCTTCGTGGTCAGCCTCTACTGGACTCCTGGGTCTTGCTCTTCTGCTGCACCATTGTGTACACTGACAGTGCCATCAACCCTGTCCTCTACAGCCTCAAGTCCAGAAGTTCCAGGCAGCCTTCTGGGAGCTGTGCCGCTGTGGGGTGGTGGAACCACAGAGGCACTGTGTGTGCCTCACCATTAGCAGCCACAGCAAGGCCCACCAGGCACCATCCAGAACCAAGAAGACACAGACGGGCTTGAGTGAGGCCTCAGGCGTCTGGCAGCAGGGACACCCCTCACCAGCAGATGCCCCATTAGATGGGGCTCAGGGGCTGCATCCTCCTGCCCAGCACCCCAGATCCACTCCCTGGGGCTGCTCCAGTGCTGGGTCTGCCTCTGTTCCATGCACTGGGGGCTGTAAGGATGGGGTTGGGTGTACCGCTTGCTCAGGGGTTCTCAAGGCATTGGCGTGTCCCTGGCCAGGTGATGGAACTCAAGGCTGGACTCCATTTGGGTAGCTCTCACCTGGTCCAAAGTGGAGGGTGGGAAGGAGGAAAAGGAAGCTGGGAGGTCCCTGCTTTCCTCCGTGTAAAATCACACCTTTGGTCCATTGTTCCTTGGTACTTTTGGCATCTTTGCAGGGGGAAAAAGTCCTGAAGGGCACTGAAGTAATGTCCTAGTCTTTGCTCATAGCTGTCCCTCCGTGAGCCTCTGAGTGGACAGATTTCCAAGTGTGGACAGTAACCACTTGGAGCCACATCGGGTGGGTCCCCAGCCATCCATGCCGGTGCCCAGCGCTGCTCCATGCTGCCCATCATTGCCCTAGAGTCTGGTTCCAGTCTGCTGCCAATGTGCAGCCCCAAAGGGACGACCTACCACACCAAGCTCCTGCCGCCCCTCGATCCTGAGCTTTGAGAGTAAACACGAGTGCTGCTTCTGCTACGGAAGCCACATGGAGGCTCCAGGAGAGACCACTCTATGCTACCAGGAGAGGCCCTTCCCTTTGCATGGATCCACCCACAGCTGCTCGTCATTTGGGAAACCGTATAACTATACCCGCCACTCAGGGGCTTTTCCCCGTAGAGCAACACACCTGATAGGAGTCTCCTTCTTGAGGAGCCTGGGCCCTCCAGGCCCAACGTGGGGCTGTGGATCCACAGTGCCCGTGGGGAGCCGCCCTCCATGCAGTGCCCCCAAGACCATGGCACTTCAGCTTTGTGCTCAGTCATTGACTTATGTGGCTTCTCTCTTTTTCTATACTGCAGATGCCTGAAGAACAAGGTGAAGACCACCTTGTTATTGCTAGGCAAATACTCCACCAAGGAGTGCTGCACCCTGAGTCCCTGTCAGTAATTTTTATGTCTTTAGTTTTTTGAGACAGGGTCTCCCTGTGTAACCTAGGCTGGCCTCAAACTTTCAATCCTCCTGCCTCTGCCTTCCAGGAGTTGGGATTACAGGTGTGTACCACCATGCTTCTATCAGTAATTTATTTGCATGTGTGTGGTCTGGAGTTGAACCTATGGTTCATGCATGCTGAGTAAGTGCTCTGTCAATGAGCTGCATCTCCAGCCCCACAGTAGTTTTTTTTTTTTTTTTTTCAGTACTGGGGGTTGAACCCAGGGCCTTGCACCTGCATGCTCTGCAAGTGCTGGACCACTGAGCTGCACCCCCCGCCCATTTTTTTTTTTTTTACTTTTTGAGACAGGGTCTCCATAAGTTATGCAGACTGCCTCTGGTCTCGAACTTGCGATCCTCCCGCCTCTGCCTCCCGAGGCACTGGGATTTCAGGCATGTGCCACTGTGCCCAGAGCTACAGGAGTAATTTTTAAGAGTGTTGGCCTTCTGAGTCTAAAAGGTCTGAAAACCACATAATCAGATAATAGGTGGGAATTAGTGTCCGTAGTACCTGGCAAATACTAAGTTCCGTATAAATGATCTCTTTTTCCTTCTGCTTTAATTTTATGAAACTGAGGTTCAGAGAAGACAGACTTAGTTGTGGACACAGGCAGGCCACTGCTCAGCCCCACCCACCTGTTCTCCTGTGCCCCCCCCCCCCAATCTGGTTCCTCTCTAGCCTCTCCCTGGCCTCCTTTCCACTGTGACTCCTGATTAGGGCAGCCAGGCGCCCTTAGGACACTTGCTGACGCAGAACCTACCTGTGCACAGCCTGCCTTTTCTTCAGAGCCGCCAGTGTCTGGACACCCAGAGGAGGCCAGACTCCAGCAGGGCACTTGAGAGGCAGCAGGCAGAGTGCCTGCATTCCTGTCCCCAGTCAACAGAACCCCTGCTGTGGAAGGCCACCACCAAGCCACGCTCCCACTTGCTCGCTGGATGGCAGTGGGAACAGCAGGGAAACAGGAGGAGGAGAAGTGAGCTCCTGTGCCACTTTCATTCAAAGTGGTGCAGCACTGGTGGCCTCGAATTCCTCCTCTCGTTTGAGCTTCCCTGCGAGCCGCCAGCTGAGTCAGAGCCCGGCTCTGTCCTCACCTTCAGCTGCTAAGGAACTCAAATTAAAAACAAACTCTCCTGCCAGCCCAGAAACCCTCTCCATGGGGGCAGGAGGGAGACAGGATAGATTTGTTACTGAATGCACATGAAAGCAAAGAGTGACGTGTGCACAGCCAAGTGGTCCAGCCCATTGCAAAATGTGCTCAAGAGATACCATAATGAGTCCTTAAGCACCAGGGCCTGACAGCACCATTTGTCACACGAAGTTCATCCTAGAGCCACCTGGTAATTGGAGGCCATCTGCATTGGTAATCACCTTATCTAAAGGAATGCTAGCACGTCTCAGAACCCCATGGTGGGGCTGCGCACATGCTAAACTGGCCTCTACTTCCCTGGACACTTTGAGTAAAGGTGCTGCTTCTCGTTGATCACAGATCAGAGGGGTGGCACCCAGGTCCTTGAGAAAGACACCCCTGGGTTGTGAAACTGGCTTTTATTTAGCTTATTGAGAAGATTCACATAGCTGGGCATGGTGGGGCTCGCCTGTATTCCCAGCACTCTGGAGGCTGAGGCAGGAGGATGCGAAGTTTGAGGCCAGCTGGGGCTACACACAGAGTTCCAGGTTACAGAGCCAGACTCAGTCTCAGATAACAAAGACAAACAAGCAAAAGGTTCACACAATGCAAAAGAGGCAGAGGAAGAATCCACTGTCATGAGTTTCCTGAAGAGTGAAAGGGAAGCTTCTTTACCATTTTGCACCTAAGAGGGAAGGTCACTTAGCGCTGCTGCCCTGGCCCCAGCTTCCTGATACTCGCCAGGCAAGACCCAGGTCCCCCCAGGTCCCTTAGCCCTGGGAAACAGTGGCCCCTCCGCTGGGCAAGGTGGAGCCAGGTGCTGCCAGCAGCCAGGAGGCATCTAGGGTGGGTTTCCTGGAACTGATTGGGGCTCCTCCTCTTCCCAAGCCAGCAAAGGAAAGATCCCCTATCTGCCTCTCACCCTGGCTGCCCTGAAAGTGTCCTTGAAGCAGGATGCCAAGGTCAGATGGGGAGGGGCCCAGGGCTCAGCCACAACCACCTGTCACCACAGGGCATTTCTGGTTCAGATTGAGTTAATAAAACAGAAACTAACACAGTCCCTGAGTTGCCTGTGTTCCTGCTGCCATGCCTTAATACTGCAGAATGGATGGGAGTCCTCTGGCAGTGGGAGAGGGGGATGTGTGAGTGACACTGCCTCTAAATAATGGGGAGGGGGTGAAGAAGGGGCAGTAGGGATTAGGATGAGGGCCCGCTCAGAGGGAGGGATCGGGCTACTCGGAGAGGCAGGGAGCAGCTGAAGCGGCACAGGCCCTGCACCAGGGTTCACGTCCTCACATTTGTGCCGATTGCATTGGGCGTCACTGGCTGGCACTTCTAGACACCCTGGGGTTTGCACAGAAGCAGTAACTTCACTGGTGTTTTTGCCAGACCTAATGACCTCCACACTCCAAATAAGGGACAGAGGAAGTGACAGCTCTGGGTATTTGGTCCCGGACCCACACAGCTGTGTCTACCCCAGGCTAGGGCTTGCAGACCCCACTCCGCAGGAGTAGCATCCCCCAACTCCTTCCTCTCCTGGATCCTGCTAAATGGACGTGGATTCTCCTCTCAGCACAATATTCCATTATACATTCACATAAATTACCTTTTAATTGGAAGTTTATAAGCTCTTTAATCTTGCCTATTGTAGCTGAAATGATGTTTGTGCAGCTTTATTGAATAATGAATATCCTTGACTCCCAAATGCCCATTTAGCTTGCTTTTTAGAGCAGCTGTAGGCAGGGAGGGAAGAGCTCTTCATTTGCAATGCTTAAAAATTGTGGCTTTAGGAAAAAACACAGGAGCAATTATGATGACTTTGTGGACATTATCTTTTGAAGGACTTGGCCACCTACTTTCTCACTCATTGTTGTCTGCAGCGTGGGTTCTGTGACAGCCTAGAGCTTGCTTGGCCCATCCTCCCCAATGTCTAGGAAGCTTTGTGCATCCAAGCCCCAGCCATTGGGGTGCTAGGCCTGTGGATGCAGGATCAATGACCTCCATGTAGGTCTGGCCTCTGGGGAATCCTCCCTCTAACACACAAGGGCAAACCTGCACGTAAGTACCAGCCATAGTGGTGGGATGCTCCAGGGTCCCTGGGTCCCCTGGGACTGCTGTAACAAATTACCACCAACTGAGGGCTCAAAACAGCAGACATTTATCTTCTCCCAGTCTGGAGGCCACGAGTCTGAAATCAAAGTGGCAGTAGGTCACACTCCCAGCAAAGGCTCTGGGAGGCTCCTTCCTGCCTGCCTATTCTGGCCCCTCTTCCACTGGCACAGGAAGATTAGTCCATGTGAATGGCCTCTTCCCAAAGGGCTGTCACTGTGCCCCAAAAGTCAACCTGGTGTACCAGAGCCAAAAGTGAGTCTTTTGTAGAGCCCCCAGCCGCCTTAGGAGTTGGGTAATTTCCAAAAAATGCTAAAACCAATAACCAAATACAACTGTCTATTGGATTTTGATACTGGGCTGGGATTTAGCTCAGTTGCTAGAGCGCTGCACCGCAGTCTCTGAGGACCCGAGTTCAATTCCCAGCACCGCAAAGACAGGAGAAGGACCTGGCAATCCACTCCCAGGGCAATCCCAAAACAGTCAGCCATTGAAAACCCTATGAGGGTCGCTATGAGTCGGATACCGACTCGACGGCACCTAACAACAACAACAATTGGATTTTGGAACAGTGTGTTCATTGGCTATGTAAAATCCTGGCAGACTCTCTGCAAGCGGAAGAACCAAGGCTCTGTCTGAAGGCTGTAAGCATCCAGAGTGGATGGCAAGGGGTGGTGAACAGGCTTGGAGTTACAGGGCTAGAGAACCAGGAAGGGGCCCTGGGTGTCCACACCCCCTTTGCATGTTAGGCAGGTGAACTTTGTGGTCTGCAGGGTGTCTTTCTTCTCAGTGTGAAGCCCTGCCAGAAGATAGGGAGGGAGGGATGTGAGGAGGGGTGACTGAGGAGTGACAAGAGAGGGCTGAGAGGGACACCTCTGGTGGTGATGGGGGCAGGGCTCTTTGCACCAGCATGAACCAGCCAGTTGGTTGGAAAGGAGGAAGGATGAGAGAGAAGGGAGGGAAGACAGGGCCCCCAGGCCACCATCTTTCAGAACCGGGGATGACGTCTGCATCTAAGAGGGGACTCGGGCACGTGTAGGAGATATGGAGGGTGGGTCTTTCTTGGTCCATTTCCACCCTTTCCACCCAGTGGACATCTGTACATGTCCTAAGGAGGAGCAGACAAACCTGGAGGCAGTTCCCCTCGGTGGGCACAGGGGGCCCAGCCCTCACCCCAACACATGTGTCTGCTATGCAGGCCCCGCTACCTCAGACACCAAGCACATCCTGCATGGGGTGGGCATCCCTCCAGCAACCCCCAGCTGGCTTCTTACTATCAGGATTGAGATGTTTGTAACATTTTGATCCGACCCACAGAAGGAATGCAGCTGAGGGATGTAGTTCAGTGGCAGGGTGCGTGCCTAGGAATGTCTGTCGCCTGCAGTGGTGACACTGTTCCACGGGAGGAACAGCCTCTCTGTGAGCGGTAAGCTCGGCTTTTCTGTCTTCTGCTTTGGGCAAAGCAGAGAGGCTGTTCAGCAGAGCCAGCTGGTCCATTGCTCTGTCCAAGGAGGCGCCTGGGGAGGGCTGGGAGGGACCATGGCCTCCTGGACAAGCCAGGCAGAAGGCAGAGAGCAGACGTGCAAATGCGGACAGCCCACCCTCGCCTGCTGCCATGTCCTGGCTGCTCACAGGTGGCCTGTGGAGTTCAGACAAAAGACACATTGGCTGCCACGGCCAGCTTCCCCCAGCTCTTTGCCCTCTGTTAACATCTCCCAGGCCCTTTCTGGGTGACTGTGGCCTGATGCTGGGCAGGGAGGAGACACCCAGCCTGCACACTCACCACAAACATGCACATGCAGGCACGCCTGGAGTCTGCAGTAGACACAGTGGAAGAGGCACTGGGCCGGCACTGAGCCCATCCAAATCCCAACAGGGCCTCTGTGTGGGCTCTCAGGGCCCTCCTGGGGACAAGGCATGGCCCTCGAGGCTCCTGGGCTTGGCAAGGTGTCTGAGCTCAGGGTTTCCTGGTGGAGGTGGGGGCCACACTCCTCTGGGCTGGGTTTTTCTTGGGTTTGCTAGTGTGACCTTGGCACTGCCCTAGGGGCCTCTGCAGGGAGGCTGGCTTGCAAGCAGCTTCCTAACACCTCAGGGGGAAGTGGAAGTCTCCAGAGGTTGTCCCCGCAGCGCCCACAGCAGCTCAGCACCTGCTACAGACAGGAGTGCTATTTGGTGTCTTGAGGAAGGACAGAAAGACAGAAAATCTGGGGGACATGTGGAGGGGGAGAAGCCATTCACTCTAGGAGCTGATGTTTCCCACCAACTGAAAGCCAACAGCTTTAACTCAGGAATCTGCTCACCGGCCCCACCAGATGAGGGTCAACAGCACCTAAGTAACTGGCAAGACCAGTAAAGATGACCTGTGGGGAGACAGGTCTCATCTTCCCAGGGGCTCTCAAACAGGAGCGTCAGAAACAACAGATGACTATGCTCATAGGCCCTGAATGTTTAGGACCCTCCAGTTTAACATTCTTTGCATCCCTCTCCTAAACACTGCACCCCATAAAATCACCTTATAATTTAGCTCACACAAGGAAACTCTTTAGGATAAGAGGAACAGGTAAACTAGCTCATGTTGCCTTTTCTTGTGGTAAGTTTTTGATTCTATTTAATTTTTAAGCCTTGTTTAATCCTTAAACCTAGTCACAAAATCATATATATCCATGGTAAAGACACCCAGGCGCTCCTCTCTCTAGTTACCCAGGCTCCCTCTGCACCGTGTACTGTCTCTTACCTTCATCCAATAAACTTCAGACTGCCTTACTGATTTGTCCCAAACTTCATTTTTGTGACCGAGCCATGGACCTGGATTTGCCCTAGCAGAAGTCCCGAGGAGGGAACTAACTCCTCAGGTGGCAGGAGTGCTGGCTGCAGCTCTTACCACACGTGACAATCTGAGGCTCAAGGCAAGCTGGAGCTAGGACTTGCTTAAAACAGGTGGCTCTGAGCTCCATGGAAAGCACACCCCAGCGCCCCAGGGCGAAACTGGCCGGCTCGGGAAGTCAGCACGGGGAAATCGTTGCGACCACAGCACACGGGAGAGGCATGTGCCCAGGAACCCACACTCCAGGGATTCAAATACATGTGTGCAGAGATGCAAGGGAAAGCGGGCGGCAGGAGGAAGGCCCAAAGACATCCACAGCTGATTCCTAGTGCCGGGAACTGGTGACCTTCCTTGGCAAAGGAGAACTGAAGTTGAGGTAGAATGGAAGGTAGTCTTCAGCTGACCTTGAGAAGCCACTGTCCTGGACTACCTGGTGGGGAGGGGTGATCAAACAGCCCCCCTACATGGAGTGAGGCAGGAGAGAGGGTAGAGGACAGGCACGAGACACAACTGCCTTTGAAGAGGGAAGGGGACCCAAGCCAAGGAATGCAGGAGCTTCTAGAAGCTGGAGAAGGCAGGGAACAGATTCTCCCCAGAGCTTCCATGGGAAGCCTTTAGTCCATCGTAGTGGCCATGGGACCCTCACGTGGAAAGCACGATGCACCACGCTTGAGACAGAGGGAAGACAGAGCTGCACGGGCTGCAGGAGTCTTTTAAGCTGCGGTGGATATGTGCCTGACCATATTGTCATCAAATCTTTTTAGTACCCTTGCAAAAAGAATAACAAAAATAAAAGACTTCAGGAGAGGCCCAGAAAAGTAACCATGGGATGCTTCACTCCCAAACCAACAGAAGAAAATATTAACTGTGCAATTAAAGGCAAGATGGATGAAAATGAAACAAACAAGAAAAGACAGCAAATAGAAAAGTGAGTTGATACAAGGACACATATACCCCACACAAAGTTCTGTACAATGCTAAACTGTCCGTGGCAGTACACGTGAGCTGGAGTGACAAAAGGAGCAGGTGGTGCAGGACATCGCTCCTGCTGCAGCAAGACATCACAAGACCTCAAGTGTCATCACAAACCCACAAACAGAAAAGTGACATTAGAGCTGGATTACACCAAAGGACAGGAGCAGGCGGGGAGAAAAACCCAGGGGAGCTAGGGCCAAGATGGAGCCTGAGATGGCTCCATCTCTGGAGTCAGAGAAGCGAGCCTCCCAGAGACCCAGATGGCAGAAACAGTAATTAAAAACATCCAACTGGGGCCTGGGGGTGCATACATATACTCCCAGCACTTGGGAGGCCGAGGCAGGAGGGTTGTAAGTTCCAGGCCAGCCTGGTCTACACAGCGAGACCATTTCTCAATTCTCCCAAAACAAAATAAAAACCCTATCCAACTTATGGAGTAAAACCAACCAAAATAACATCAAAATATTGGTAACAGAAGGGGATGAGTGGAAATGAACCACGGCAAGGTCCCTGTCAGTGGGAGAGGTAGGTGGATTAGCTTTAGAATATAGGTGTGTGTGAGAGATTGTTAAAGTAACCTCCACAGTAAAAACAGCACATATAATTCTAAAACAAGGGGGAAAGGTAGGGAAAAAAGACTAATGAATCCCAAAGAAAACAGGAATGTAAAAAGAGCTGTGGGATTTAAAAATCATACAAATAAGATTGTAGAAATGATACCAAGTGTATCAGTAATTCTGACAAAGGGACCCAACCAGCCAGTGAGGACAGAGCTGCAGGCTATTTGCACCAAAATGTACTGATACTAAAAGGCTGAAGTGACAAAATGTGGCAGGCAGAAGTGTGGCTGATGGAACTGAGGGTGCTGATCCAGGGCCTTGGTGCTGGGAAAGAACACGGACACTCCCACGGGCTCACTGTAGTCCTAGGGTCCTTATGGGGGGCAGAAGCTCTACTCTGCCCCAGGCTGATGGTATGTGCCTGGGACAGCAATGCCCTGATCCCTGGTGGGGGCGGAAGGGGGCTGTTAGCTGTGTCATAGACACAACATTTCCCATCAGAATTGGTGCCAGGCCTGCTCTGGCCTCTGTGGACACCTAGGCTTGATGTTCAACCTAGAGCAACTGCAGCGCCCAGGGACTTCCGGAGTGTTTGGAACCCTTTGCCTCCCCCTCCATCAGGGCAGGAGCTTCCTGAGTCCTGGGCCCGCAGGCCACGCTCTCCAGAGTGAGCTCCTGTCCTCCCAGGACCCCTGAGTCTGTGCTCGGTGTCTGGTGGTCCCCAGCTGCCCTGAGGCCTATAGCTTGGGCTCAGCGGGCGGTGTGGGGGGGGCCTTGCACGCACATGTGTATGATGGATGAACTACAAACCTGGGTGAGGGCAGAACTGCTGTGCAGGGGAGTGTTGTCCCCCTGGACCGAAGTTTGGATCCAGCACTCTCCCCTCCTCTCCATGCCTGGCCTCTGCCCAGGCTGGATGGCTCTGAGGAAGGTGCACTGGCTATGGGGCTCTCACCTGGTGAGAGTGTGTGAGGGGAGCCCTCATCCTTCCCTGGCAGGCCGCAGCCCATGTCTGGGAGACCCTGGAGTGCATTTTCCCACCACTCAGGTGCTGAGGCAGGTGGTCTGGGAGAAGTGTGCTCTGGGGATGGGGTGTTGGTGGAGGTAGGGCTGCCTCTCCCCACCCTCTTCCTCCTTCTCAGGGAGGCCTGGCACAGACCAGAGGTGGAGGCCAGCTGCTGACAAGAGCCACCACTGCCCCCTGCTGGCCTGATCTCCACCAGCTGCTATTCCAAGAGCCACTGGGCTTTCCCAAAGGTCTGCTGGGGTGGCTGGTCTGCAGATGGGGACCAGGTGTCCCAGCAGACTTGCTGACAGCTGATGATGTGGGCAGCTCCCAAAGCCTCAGGTCCTGGGAGGGGAGAGGCTGCTGGCAGCATGGGGACCCCCCATGTTCACCCTCCCCTGTCAACAGGGAAGATGTCTGTTTAGCTGAGTTCTCTGCAGATTGGGCTGGGTCTGGGAAGCCAGGGAGCTAGGAGTAGGCTGGGCAACATGGCCCCGGTCCAGCAGTACCAGTGGGTATGCAGAGCAAGTACTGGGCCCCTCTGAACCTCAGTGTCCTTTTGGAGTGCCCCCCAGCTCACAGGGCAGCTGTGGAGCTGGACGCTGCCCCTGGCAGAGAAAGGCGCTTGGGAGAGCAAGGTTCCCTTGTAGACACTCGACGGCACCTAACAACAACATGTGTGTCAAGCAACACTGTGGACACAGGGGGCTGGACTTGAACCTGCCTGGGTGCTGCCCAGCATGGATCTGTCTCTGAGCTGCAGGGAGAGGAGTAGGTGCCAAACTCCCAGATCTCATGGACAGGCCATTTGGGGATGAGCAAGAGGACAAGAAGTTTGTGGTCCAGAGGGACCCTCATCATGAGGCAAGGGCTGGTGAGAGGTCCCTGCGGAGGGGCAGAGCCTGCCAACTGAAGGGGGAGTCCCTGAGAACCCCTGAGTTGTAGACCACAGCCAAGGGGGGCAATGGGCTGAGCAGGGCAGGGTCCCCAGCTGGAGGGACCCAGTGGGAGCTCCATCTCCCCTGGGCGGTGGGGTCCCTGCACGGCTGAGGAGGGGGAGGCACCATCTGCTCTGTGAGTGACCATCAACCATTGCCGTGAAGGGTCTCATCTGGCAGAGGTGGTGACCAGAACTAGGGCAACAAGGCAGGAAGAGTGGCCACCTTTCCTAAGGGGCCAGCTGGTGGAGTGTGGGAAATCTGGAAGTGGCCACGGAGAGAGGAGACCTAGGGGTACCTTCCCAGGCCAGGAGCCTGTGACAGTGAGGGTGAGAGCGGGTGGGGTCCTGTGGATTTTGGTGAAATCAAGAGCTGACAGGAAGGTGTGGTGGGTGGGCCTGGGGCCAATATGTAGGATCGTGGGGATGTCTACGTGGGTGTGTGTGGGGGGGGCTGATATCACCCTTGGACATGGCCTGGGGGAACCTTGGGTGGTGTCCTGGGGCAGAAGGTCTAGAGGCTGGGAGGAATGGCTGGACTAGAGACATATTCAGGGGTGTCTCTGTGCCCCACTTCCTCTGGAAGCACAGAACCTTAAGAGGGGGGCCTCTGGCCCACAGCTTGGGCCCAGTAGCCACAGGGAAGGTGTGAGGTGGAGGCCACACTGCAGGTGCTGGGAAGCACAGGGGGACTTGAGGGAGGGGAGAGTGGCGCAGGGAGACTGATGGTACCTGTGGGATGTGGGAAACTCACAGCAGAGGAGTGCTGCATGTCAGAGCTGAGTCCCGGGGAGAGATGTAGATGGGCTTGGGCCATGCTGGGGTTGGGGAGAGTCTAGGCCTCAGGGTGAGGGGCACATGGGGAGCAGACAGCCAGTTGTGGGGGCCTTGGGGCTTGCAGGGCTGCTGGAGAGCTTCTGTCCAGGCCAGGCAGCCTTCTGCAGCCTGGGGAGGAGCAGGACTGCTACAGGGACCTCCTGGTGACAGGGCTGGGCTGGCCTGCAGTTCAGCTTCGGTCACAGGGTCCTTGCTGTCTCTGAGCTGAGTTTTTGGAAGTGATCACAAGATCGAGCACCTTCCACCCCCACTTTAGGAGGGTGAAAATCAAGGCAGGTTGGGGTAACAGGGTAAGCGTGTAGCAGAGACCTTGCCTTCCACAACCCCTCACTGCTTACAGCCTGACCCACCTGCTGTGCACAAGCTGATGCCCCAGGGGAGGATGGAGCCCCCCCTTGCATTTCTCTAAGCACCTGTAGCCCATCAGATCCTGTCTCCCTGACCTTGCCCAGTACCTTTAGAGAACTACTTTTGGACATACACCCAGTAAAACTGAGCTAGTTTTAAACTGCTAGGGAACACTGTATGGGGATGTAACAACTGGTATCAGGCTTGCAGGGGAACCTGGAGTGCTCTCTGCAAATTCTTGCAGGACGATCCAGATGAGTTGAGGGGCAGGATGCGGGGTCTGCGGCAGCCCGGCCTTTGTGAAAGGATCAAGAAGGAGGCTCATGACCTCCTAGGACCCTGCCCCAGCCAACTCCCTGGGGTCGAGGTCCCAGCCCCAAGATGCACAGTGGTTAGGCCCAAGTAAACAGGAAGCTGTGGTCCCAGGGGCAGGACTGGTGGACAATGACTCTGAAGAACATTTATTATTGTGCAAACACAGGCCCATCAGCTTGTCACCCAGTGGGTGAGAGGGACATCGGCCAGCAGCCCCAGGGGTCCCACTGTGTTACTTCCAGAGTTCACTTTCAGCCTTCATGGCTGCACAGCAGGACTGGTACACTCGGAAGAGGACAGGTGCGTTTGTTTTCTAGGGGAACCAGGCTGGAGGGCACCCACAGCTGTCCAGCTGCAAAGCAGCAGGCCACGGTCAAGGCTAGACTGCGGCCAGCTGGGTTTGGTCAGCATGGCTTCTGTAGCCCCCAGGCGTCGGCAGAGCAGACTGGGGAAGGCTCCCCTTTGCTGACTCATCTGCCTCAAGTGCTCACAGTGGCTGTGACCCCCTCCTGGTTGGGACTTAGTCCCCCTTCCCCTCTCCCCCTCAGCCTTAGCAAGTACAGGACTTCATCTTCCTATCCCTGGACTCCCTGGTGGTCTCCGACTAGACAGACGCGGTGGCAAAGCTGACTGCTCCCTAGGACCAGGCTGGAGTCCCAGGTGCGGGCTCTTTCCGCAAGGGCAAGGGCAGGGTGTCTGCCCAGAGGCTGGGGCGCCCTGGCTCTAGGCTAGCGGGTGGGCGCCTGTGCCTGGGCCCCTGCGCTCAGAGCACAGGCTGGCCCTCCAGCGAGCTCACCACACCCAGCGTCTTTTGGAAGGACAAGGGTCCGGGGGGCGCCCGGGCTCATTTCACGTGCTCGGCGGCGTGCGAGGAGCAGTAGTACTTCTTGTGCGCGATGAAGGTGGACAGGCTGCTGAACCTGATGTTGCACAGGCGGCAATAGCGCTGACCGCTGCCGGGCGCAGGCGGGCCCTTGCCCAGCGTCCGCACGCCCTGGTCCGCAGCGTCGTGGGGCGCGGCCTCGGGGGCTGGGGACGGGGAGCGCGGCGCGCGGCTCTCAGGGCTGTCCTGCTCCGCCAGCGAGCGGGGCTCGGCGCCCGGACCTGCCGCGGGCTTGGCCACCCGCAGGCCGTGGGCCAGGCGCAGGTGCTCGACGAGGTCGCCGCGGACGCGCCCATTAGGCGGGCAGTAGGGGCACAGGGCAGCGGCGCGCAGCGGCGCAGCGGGGCACGAGTACTTCTTGTGAGCCAGGTAGGCCTCCAGGCTGTGGAAGCTCACACGGCACGCTGTGCACTCGTGGTAGTCAGCCAGCGCAGGCAGCGCGGCGGGCGGGTCGGAGAACTGGCGCCGCGGCCGCTTGCTTAGGTCTATGGGCCCATCGGGGGCGGGGCTGGGGGCAGGGGAGCGCGCGGGGGCGGAGCCGGCGCTTCCGGGGCCCGGCCTTGGCGAGGTGGGCGGCTCAGGGGCGGGAGGGGCGTGACCGGGCAGCTCGGGGGCGGGACCGGTCGCGGTGGGCGGGGCGCCGGCCAACTCATACAGCTTGCGGCGCCTGCGCGTGCGCACCGGCGGCGAGCTCAGCGCAGGTCCGGTGGCCGGGGGCGCGGGCGCGGGCGGCCGGCGCGGCGGTGGGTCGTGGCGCGAGGCGCAGTAGTAGCGCTTGTGCACCGTGTAGGTCTCGTGGCGGCTGAAGCGAATGTTGCAGGCCTCGCACAGCGTGCGGCTCGGGTCGTCCTCCGCGTCGTCCACCGAGCTGCCCGGGCTCTGGCTGCCCTCGCTGGCCCGGCCGGCCGCCTCGGCCTCAGGAGTGACCGCACCGCCCGCGTCGTCGTCATGCGCGCCGGAACCCGGCGACGATCGTGGCGGGTCGGGTTCGGCGGGCGGGCCAGGGGTCGCCCGAGCCGGGCCTGGGACCGCTTTCGGCTTGCGCATGGCCGGCGCGTCCTCGGGCGGGCGGCGACCCGAGCAGTAGAGGCGCTTGTGCACATAGAAGTTGTTGACGTTGTTGAAGGTGATCTCGCACTCGAAGCATGTGGCACCCTTGGTCCCAGTGAAGAGGCCGGCAGGGGCCCCCGCTGTGCCCGCGCCCTGCTGCAGCCGGCTGTGCACCAGCTCGGACATCTTGGCCAGGATCTCCGAGGCCTGCGGCGCTGTGGGGCCCGGGGGCACGCCCCCATCCGGCCCGAACACGTACTGCGGCAGGAACAGTGTCCCTGCCAGGGCCAGCTCGCCAGGCCCTGGGCTGGAACCGGGCGTGGGGCTGGCCAGCTCGGCCTTCACCCTGGCCGGAGCGGGACTGTGCGGTGACGGCGTCCGCGATGGGGCCTGGGGTCCTGGCTCGCCGGGGGCACGGGCTGCCTGGGGCTCCTCCGCTGTTTCCACCTTGATGCTCCTGGGGGCCGCCGGGGGCTCAATGCTGCCTCCATTCTGGGGGGCCACTCTAGCTTCTCCGTTGGTGGCCTCGACCAAGGCCTTCCTGTCCATTGCCGGTGATGGGGTAGGCGCTAGGCCCAGATCTGTGGCAGCCAGAGGACCATGCAGGGCTGAGGACTGTTGGAAGCCGGCCAGGCCCTCTGCAAGGAGACCACAGGGCTGCCCATCAGGCCTTGGGCAGGTCCTGGTGGAGGGGTGGGATGGAGTGGGCAGAGGGGGTTTAGGGCCAAGGCTGAATTGACCTCGGCCTGCCTATACAGAAAGTCCCCTCCCTTGCCACTCCTCCAAGCGTCCAGAGGCAGTGGGCGTGGCTCACCTTGGGGGAGTTTGGCAGCTGGGTGTCCGGCCCCTGGCGAGTAGACCTCACCCTTAGATCCTGGCTGGCAGACCATGTGGTTAGTCACCAGGTGGCTGTAGAGGATATCCCTTGTGGTGGAGATGAAGCCACAGTTGTGACAGACACCTGCAGGCCATGCTGTGGTGGTCAGGGCCCTGGGGCTGAGGTGGGGCCCCACAGACCCCGGCCTGCCCCCCACAGCTCACCTACCGCTGAGTGTGTCTGTGTGCACCTTGAGGTGCCGCTCGCAGTTTGCCTTGGTGGTGAAGGCTGACAGGCAGATGAGACACACGAAGGGTCGCTCTCCTGGAACACAGTAGGGTCAGGCGGGCTCCTGGGCCCAGGCCTTGACTATGTGGAGGGCCACTTAAGCTCCTCCTCCTTGGTCCCTGGCAAGGGCCCAGCTGTGTGCTGACCCTGCAGGTGGGTTGCCTGCTCTGGGAGCCTTGTGCTAGGTGGTGGTGAGTGGCAAGCAGACAGACCACCCAGGTACCTGGTGGCTGTGTGCCCTTCTGAGCGTTTGTCTGGTCTGTGGCACTGTATCTGCTGTGTGGGGTGAGAGGCTGTGGTGGATGGCAGCCATGATGGGGGGGAGGGGGACACTGACTCACCACTGTGGCTGCGCATGTGGATCTCCAGGGAGCTGGCACTGGGGCAGCTCTTGCGGCACTGGGGGAAGGGGCAGACACGTTCATTGGGGTAGGTCTCCTTGGGCTTCTCCTCTGTGGCTGCGGTGGCTGGGGAGCTGGCTCGCTGGCGGCTGGCACAGTAGTAGAGCAGGTGGGCCTGGAGGTTGCGCTCGCTGCGGTACCAGATGCCACAGTCCTTGCAGGGGAAGATGTCTTCTATTGGGGGAGGTGGCACAGACTGAGCCTGCAGCCTGGGCCAGCACACGTGGCCAAGGCCACCAGCCCCAAGGAGCTGAGGATTTTGCCCTCCCACAGCTGTCACTGCCCCTTGGGAGTCCTTTGGTGACCTGCTTCCTTTTCAGTGGGTTTCCTGGATGTGTGGAACCCCTGAGCAGTTGGGGGCTCCAAGTGATCCCCCATGGTCGGCCCCCTCATCTGTTGCCTCAGAACCCCCTCTGCTCAGCCGCATAAGGAGATGCTCTGGGCGCATGCCAGTAGGGCTAAAGTGGGCTGTGCACTCAAGAACAGCATGGACCTGGGAGATGTAGGAAGAGGCATGTGCACAGATGTGTGGAGTGACCCCCACACAGAAGCCACGTGCATGATCCTGACCACTCAGTCTAAGGACAGCTGGTGACTGTGGCTCTCTCAGTGCTGGGGGCATGAGGCCAGGTGCTGCAGGAGAGGCCTCCCCGTGCCCCTGGCCCTCTGTGTCTGTGTGGCTCCCCTCCAGGGACCTACTTGTCAGACTGCTGAATTCACCCCAAACATGTTGCTTCCTGCTCCTCGGAGCTGACAGGGTTTGGATTGCCCCAGGCAGCTGTACCACTGGTGAGTCTCTAGTGTGTGTCACTTCATCCTGTTGGCCTCCACACAGGACTTGGAGGAATGTTCTTCTTGGCCCCAGGTCCTGCCGTGGCTGCCAGCAGCACCTTGGCAGAAGGGGCCAGGGTGGGAGACCTTGACCTTACTGTGGCACGAGGGCCCCTGGTTTTAGAGCTCCTTCCTACTGGAGACCAGCATCATGCCTCCTTCCATCTTGGTAGGGAGTACTTGCTTCAGCCTGGCTTCAGGCCTGCTAGGCTGGGCATGAAGGATCAGAGTCAGGTCTGGGCCTCTGGAGCCTTTGCCTGTGTACGGCCCTCTCCCTGTCATGTGACCTGGGCTCTGCATTGGGGCTTGGCTTCCACTGCAGCTACCTCCCTCCTTTCTTTTCTTGCTGTGTGCAGCCTGGGGCATCCTTATGGGACCCTATATCCAGCTCGGGTTGGGGGCAGAGGCAGTGAACTCTCCCTGCAGCACCTATGCTCCAGCACCCAGGTCTCCCTGCATCAGGGGGGCACTGCCCCTTCTCAGCTCAGTGTTCTGCTGGGGGCACGACCTATCTCTTGCCATCTTTTAATTTTTGGTGCTGGGGATGGACCCAGGGGCCTTGTGCATACTGAACACATTCCCCCTCCAGTGCCCCTGGCAGCCACACCCTATCCCTTGTCTCTGTCTTGAGTACTACCTGCAGCCCTGGCCCTTGGCGGGGGCCATGTACTCACTGTTGATGACAGCTGTGGCGAGGATGGACGCCATGCCAGCCTGCTGGGGCAGCAGCTGGATGTCAGTGTGTGCTGGGGCTGGGCACTCGGGCTCTGCTGGCTCCTTTGTGAGGTGGCTGGGGGCGCTGGGAGCCTCGGCTGTGAGGAGCACGTGCAGGAATCCGCCTGTGGGCACTGGCTTGGTGACTCTGCACCAGAGGGCATCATCTAGGAGGCACAGACACCCGTGATGGTGACACTGGAGCCAGGACTGCTGGGCTTCCTGCCTGGCCCTAGAGGCCCCGCTGTCCTGCCTGCGTGGAGAGAGGGGCTGGGCCTACAGGAGGATGCTGCACCTGGGCTCCCAGCAGTGGCTGGTGGGTTTCCAGGTGAGCTATCCTGCCTTTGGGAGGAGCTGGGGTGCCCAGGCCTGTCTGCCCACTGGGTCTCCCTGCCTTGTTCCCATCTTGTGGGAGGGCCCTGAGGGTGGCCAACTTGGCTGTCCCGTTTCCAGAAAGGTGACTTGCAGTACAGGCAGAGGCCCTGTGGAGCTATTTGGACCACTGGAAAGTGGACGTGGTGGGGGGCCTGCCCCAGTCCCCCCACCTTCTGTTGGAAATTGGCCGTGTGTGGCTGTTCCCATGGTGGCCTGTAGAGGGCAGCCTTGGCTAACAAAAACCCAGGTGAGCTGGGCTTGCTGGACTGACCACCTCCTGGCTGGCAGCCCTTAGGCTGTGCTTCCCAGTGAATAGTGGGCTGGACAGGGCAGGGGTGCTGCTGCCTCAGGATTGAGCTAATGCCACCTATAGGCACAAAAGCCACCTGGTACTTAGGACTGGGGACTCTGCTGACACCAGGTCCTGTCAAAGCCCAGGTATCATTCTTATCCCCATTTGCTGCCTGCCTGGGATTTCCTAAAGCATAGGGCCTGCCCAGAGCAGGCCACTCTCATTAGCATTGGCACTTCAAGGACCCCTGTCCTTCCCAGGTGGCCACACTTGGCCAGAGCCCTGGTGCACAGACCTGGGGAGGGGTAGGCTGGCCAGTGTGGACTGGCTCCCTTCCCAGCTCAGCTGACTGCTTACTACCAACACCCAGTCTGGTATTTGGGGGTGTACTGCTCCCTGGGGGGGGGAGCTTTCTCCCCCTGGGTCCTTTCTCCCCCTGGCTGCTTTCTCCCTGGGTCCTTTCTGTCCTACAGGAAGGGATACTATGGCACATAAAGACAAAGGCTGGCCAAGGTCCCATGGAGTTGAAGAAGGGCTGGCCTGGGGCACCTGCCCCTGGTTGCTAGTGGCTTCCCCACCCTGTCCCAAAATGAGAGACACTGTCAGGACAGTGTTCTGCATCCCCTGGGGGAGGGGGTGGGAGCCGATTGTAAGGATGCTCCTCCCAGAACATTCTAGCAAATGGTCCTCCCAGATCAGAAGAGACCTTGGGGACCCCTTTCCTACCCCCAATTCCTGGGAGGTGGAGGAGGCATGAGGAGCCAGGCAGGGTGGATACTTGGGCTGCAGCCCCTTCCTCAGCCTCACAGCCATTGTCTGGGCAGAGAAACAGGCCCCAGAAGGCAAGGGACTCGCCTGAGGTCCTGCAGGTGTCAAGGGACACAGCTGGGCTGGAACCAGTCCTAGTCCAGTCAACACTGCAGCTGGCCCCACCACCCATCACCCAGCCCAGGTCTTGGGTCCCTGCCAGTGCCCCTGGGGACCCAGGAGTCCCAGAGAGCCGTCACCACCTGAGCTGGGGAGGAGAGGCAGGACCCCAGTGGCCTGTGGGTCAGGTGCAGCCCAGCCTCCCTGGGGCTCCTTCATAAAGACCTGATCTCTACTTGCAGCCTCAGGGGTGGGGTCCTCACCTGGCCACCAGGGTGCTGGGTGTGGCCCTGAACACGTCTCCCCCACCCTCTGGGACAGGCTGGTTTCCCTTTAGAGTCCTCGGAGCAGAGCCAAATGACCCCCACCTTCCTGCAGCCATGGGAGGGAGGCAGGCATGTGATACCAACCCTTCCTGTAGATCTTCAAGTTGGCTTCAGCCTCAGTCAGGGCCTGGGGCAGTGTCCTCAGCCAGCAGTCCTCGTCCATGAGCAGCAGGGTCAGGGCTGGGCTCTGGGGAGAGGGGACAGGGTGTGTTGGCCAGCACAGGAAGGGCTACATGGAGGTCCTATGAGGGGAAACTGCATTGGGCCTATGTTGGCCAGGCCACAGGCACTTGGTGCTGTGGGTGCTCACTGGCCTGACAGTTTATGGAACTGTGGCCTGTGTCATGTCCATTACTGCTGGGACTTGTGGGCAACGCAGGGGGCAGCACCTTCCATGGTTGGGTGCTGGGGTCTCCCGGAAACCAAGGCCCAGAGAGGTCAAGCAGCACGCCTAGAGTCACATAGCCAGGGAGTGGCAGAACCTGAATTGTTGCCAGATGTCTCCACCAGCTTGCTGTCCCCTATTAGTGGGGCTGCTGGCCACCACAGGGCAGTCCACACCACACAGCTCCTGGGCTGAGAATGTTGGCTCAAAAGGCAGCTAATCTCTAGAGACAGACTTCTGTGCCCTCTCAGCATTGGGGTCCCCTCCCTCTGACTGGCCAAGACCAGTAGCATCAGGTTGGGATGACCCACTCCTGGCTAGCCTTGCTGTCTCCTTGGAAGCAGCTGAGTGCTTCTCCCACCTCACAGGGCAGGAAACCCAGGCACGGGGAGGGGAAGGGTAGAGCTCGAGCCTTGGTGTTCTTCCTCCACAGCCTGGCCTGTGGAGGCCACTCATTTCCTGCACCCTTGCACTCTGGCCCACAGCCCGGCAGCAAAGGGTAGGCATGCAGCCCAGGCCCCAGGCAGCCTGGTGCTGGGGGAGGGCTGGAGAAGACGAGGCACAGAGAGTGGTGGGCTGATGAACGGGGCAGGAGCCTGGCCTGGCTTTGCCCCAGGAAAGGGTGGCTGCTGCCTCCACCTCCATGGCTGGGTCACAGACCCCTGCCTCTACACCGCATCCACATGGTGGCACACACAGCCACCAAGACACAGCCTACAGGCAAGGAACTCCTGTTGACTGTGCACAGTGAGGTCATGGCAGCTTGGCCAAGTGGCTTCCATACCACCTGCCTGCTGCCACGTGGCTGGGTCATGGAGCAGGGGCGTAGAGATAAGCCAGCCAAGGGGCTGGGGAGAGCCCTGGCCCTGGGAGGGGAACCCTGCACCCCAACCTCAGTTTCCCATCTGCAAATGAGCTGATACCCCCTCCACACAGCTGCTGAAGGCAGAGGGAGCCCCAAGGTGCTGCTTGCTGCAGGCCAGCCTGGTCTTGCCATCAGCCTCGGGAGACTCTGGCGGGCTACTTCCATCCCTCTGTGGCTCTGTCCTCCTGGGGCCCCAGGAAGGAGGAATGGGTGGGAAGCCCTCTGAGCAGGGTCCCTGGCTCATAAGCAACAGACCTAGCTCTGGCCACCTTGCTTTTGCTGGCCAGATGAAGTGGACAGGAGATGCCTCTGGGCACCAGACCTGGACCAGGCCAGCAATTGCCAATGGTGCACATTCTACCAAAGAGCCGGCCTTGACTGGCTGGTGCCAGGAGGTGCCCTGCAAGGTCACAGCAGGGCAGACTGAAGGCAAGGTGGCAGGAGGGGCCTGGCATGCAGGCTGGAGACCTGACCCCTGCTGTGGCCCACCTGGGTCAACTGTTCTCAGATGGGCAGCTGGGCCTGGCCCTCCCTGCCTCGGCCTTCTGAGACCCTGATGAATATTAATGAGTGGAGGAGGATGAGAAAATTAATCTGCCTGATCCTCCGATGGGTGCTGTGGTAACGATATGAAATCTAATTATTCGTCCCAATATTTCTAAACCCTCAAACTGGGGCTGACAGCCTTGCGGTCGGTTTAATGCTTATCGCTCTTGGGAGCAGCATGTTCGCAGCATGATAAAAACTCGCGCACGACTTCGCTGATGCTGCACAACCCAGCTTTTCTGTGGGCGTCTGAGCACAGGGAGCACGGTGGCTGGTTCCTGCCACTGCCACAGCCACTGCCCGGTTGGCAGAACCTCCTACACCAGGGAGCACATGGTGCTGTCCTGGGGGTGCAGTGCAGGTCAAAGGGCCTGGGTACCCCCCTGTGAGGGGAGTTTGGAGGGGTGGGGAGCACCTATGTCCCCTGCCTTCCCACCAGCCTGCTGAGGGCATGGCCCTGCCTGGCCCACCTGCCCTAGCCAGATTGATGCCTGGGCTAGCAGCTGGCCCCCCCCCGCCCCCTCAGCCGGGGCTGCAGAACAGGGGTCAGGCCATGAAGGCCAGTGTTTGCATCCTGGGAGAGGGCTGGTCTGGTTCTCTTCTTTCTTTCCCCATTTTTTTTTCCTCACTTCCCAGCAACTCTGGAACAGAAGCCCCTCTGGTGTGGGAGGAGCTGGCCAAGGCCCCTCCTAACTATCATGGCCACTGGCCGTGGAAGGCAGCCTGGGAGGGACCTTTTTTTTTTAAATGACAGTGCTGGGGTGCTGAACCCAGGGCCTCACACATGCTTTTTCAAGTGCTTTGCCACTGTGCTGCACCCCCAACCCCTTTTAGAATTTTTTATCTTGAGACAGGGTCTCGCCAAGTTACATAGGCTGCTCTGGCTTTGAACTAGTGATCCTCCTGCTTCCGCCTCCTAAGTTTCAGGATTACAAGCATGTGCCTCTGTGCCCAACTAGGGGTCTATTTTTGTTCCCCAGCCTGGCCCTTTGCCCATACTAAGGGGGACATAAGGCTGTGGCTGCCTCCCTCCCTGGCCTGGATAGGCGTGTCCAGTGTTAGTGAAGGGCCCTGGTACCTGCCCTGCTCCCTGCCCCTCAGTTACCGTTCCTCCTTCCCAGCTGGCTGGCCAGCCCCATCCAGCCCTGATGATGGCGGCCACTTTAAATTCTCCTATTCCCCCAACAAAGAGGTCAGTGTCTTGACTGCCTGGGCTGATAACCATCGGAAACCCTATCTGCGTCGCATCCGCCGTGATGGCTTTATCTGAGGCTGTTCCCAAACCCCGCTGAGCACCTCCTGAAGCCCCTTGGAGGGGAGATGGGGCCCATTCTGCTAGGCCAGCTGGTTAGGGCTGGGTCAGCCCAGTGTGGGCTGCTTGGACTCGGGTTGCAACGGGCTGAAGGAGGAGGGCTGAGGTCCTGCGCCACTGGGTGGCTCCAGTCAGGCCCCAAACCTACCCAGAGATGATGGCCTCAGGAAACTCTCCTCTCCCCTGGGTAAGGGAGCCATGCAGGACTAGAACCAGGTCCATGCAGCTGTGCCATTTCCTTGCGGCCTTTTCATTCACTCAACTCATTCATCAACGCACCAAGCAGACCATCCCCAAGGGCCAGTTGTGTGCCCAGTGCTAGGGACAAGCAGGGAGTAAGGAGTGGCCAGTGTGAGGCCTTGTAGTGTGTCTGGGCTCTGCATGGTGGGAGAACAACCAGGTGCTGTCTTGGGCCCCCAACAGCAGTGAGACACAGGGACCTGGACCCTGGAGGCTGGTGAGACACTGCAGGGAAGGTCACAGGCTCCTGAGGGTGTGTGTGTCCCACCCTGCCCTTGCCAGCCACTCCCCTGGCCAGCTGGTTCTCAGCTGCCCACATCACATCCCCCAGCCCCTTATCTTGGGGTCGTCTCTGGGCCCAGGGTGGGAATTAGCCACAGATCGACTGATGGCTGAGATGTCACTCCTTAGGATCCTTCTGGGTGGTGGGAGGGGTTCTGGAGCCTGAGGATTTTCCAAGCTCCTACTGCCATAGGTAGGGAAATTGAGGCACAGAGAGGAAATGTGCCAGTAGCCTGCGAGGCCAGTGGCAGCCTGAATGTTGGGTCTCCTTTCCCATTCTCTTCCTAGTGATCCAGCCAAGGCCAGATTGGGGCAACCCTGTGGAGATCCAGAGTATCCATCCAGGCTGAGCCCTGGCTCTGCCTTTCACCAGCTTTGTGAAGTGGGCTCTGGAGACATCCACTTGGAGCCTGTGATGTGACTGCATTTAGAGAAAGGGTCTTTGCAGAAAGGATAAGTTAAGGATCTCAAAACAAGATCATGCTGGAGTTGGGGGGGCCTGAAGTCCCACAGCCCATGCCCCTGGGAGAGCAGGGGCAGAGGAGGAGATGGGAAAATCCATGTGAAGAGGTAGCAGAACCAGTGTGATGTGCACAAGCCCAGGGCTACTAGGAGCTGGCAGAAGCCTCAGGCAGGTTCTGCCTCAGAGACCCCACAAGGGCCAGTCCTGCCCACCATGCTTCCAGACTTCAGCAAGATCGAGCCCCCGGTTGTGGTGCCCAGCAGACTGGTGGGGAAGCCCTGCCTGCTACCAAGATGGGTTCAGGTGGCTCCCATTTTCTAGCTGGGAACAGTGAGGCCGGATGGCCAGGGATCTGGGGTAAAGCACTGTCATGAGGCTGGTGCCAGGCCCCGAGTCCCCAACACCAAAGCTTGACAGCACTGGCAGTGTTTTCAGCACATGAAGGTCTAGGTGGGAAGCAGTGGACACCATGAGGCTGCACTGCTGTCCCCTCCCAGCTCGGACAGCCTGGCCAGGACCAGGGTGGGCCATGTCCTGCCTGTGGGTATGAGAAGGAGGTGGGAAGCTCAGAAATCCTTTAGCAGGTGAGCAAAGCAGGCTGCAGGCCAGTGCGGAGTTCCATGTAGGTTCAGAAGCAGCGGGCACAGCTGAGCTCCTGAAGTCACTGGACAGAGGGCAGAATGGCCTGGAGGTTCTGGGGGAGGAGGCCTGCCCAGCGTGCCCTCATCCACTCTGAATTAGCTATGACACAGACACACCAGTGGAAACCAAATGGGAGGGGCTGCCTTGGCTCCCCTGCCCTGGCCAAGGCCCCAGGCTAGGCCTGCTCTGTTGTGCAGTGACCCCTCTGCCAGCCATAGGGGGGATGGCAGGGATGGCTGCTCAGACCCTGCAGTGATTCCAGAGGCCCCAGTCCCGTCCCCAGATGGGAAACCTCAGGCCACCTTGGGCTGACCCGAAGGCCCCTCCATGCCCAACCCGGGTGACCACTCACTGGAGCCATGTGGTAGTTGGGCTAGGTGGTTGCACTTCAGCCTCTGTGGCAGGGGATTTTCTTGCTAGGCCACCACCTAGCCTGGCAGCCACGGCCCCTCTCCTGGCCTCACTGATGGGCTGGTGGCTAAAGTGAGTGCACTGTGGGGGACACTGCACGGGCCAGGCTGGGGTGAGGGACGTGGCTCGTTTGCTCATCGACCCACCCATCCATTCATTTATCCATCCACTCTGTATCCCCCATGTGTGTCTACCCCCCGCTTGCCCACTTACCCATCCATCCACTTATCCATCCCTCCACCCACCCACTCAACCATCTCTCCATTTATCCATCTGTCCACTCACCCACCCACCCCCTTGCCAATCCATCCATGCAGCCATCCACCTGCTCACTCATCTGTCCATCCCTCCATCTCCCATCCACCCATCCACTCATTCATCCACCCACAACCCATCTACCATTCAACTATCTGCCTGTCCTTTGCCCCACTCACCCACTATCCATCCACCCAGCAGTCCCCTATCTTTTCGGCACCAGGGCCTGGTTTTGTGGAGGGCAGTTTCTCCACCGACCAGGGAGAGCTGGTGGTTTCAGGATGACTCAAGTGCATTACATTCATTGTGTAAATACAAGTGAAGCTTTGCTTGCTCACCAGCCACTCATACTAGTACTGGTCTGTGGCCAGGGGCTGGGCACCCCCTGCATCCATCCACCCACCCACCCACCTATCCATCTGTTCATCCTCCATCCATTCACAATCCACTATCCATCCATCCACCCACCTACCCCTTCATCTACCACATGAGTTTCTTCTGTGTCTGACTCAGTTTTGGAGCTGGCTGAGCCCCTAAGGATCCTCTTCTCCAAATCCTGGTTTTGCAGCGGTGGAGACCGCAGCTGGATCAGGAAAGAGACAAAGATCAAAGACTACTGACTCCACTTAGGGCTGTGTGACTCAGTTTCCTTTGTGGATGCTCATTCCAGATGTCTGTCTGATGTGTGAGAGATTGAGGGGAGCCCCTCTCTCAAGTTATGCTTGCTGTGAACAGCTCCCAGCTTTGAGGAAACCAGGAGAGGGGCCTCACATCTGCACCCACCCCCTCCTCCCTGCTTGGCTCTGGCAGTGGGCAGGACCGTGGCAGGAAGGGGGTGCAAGAGCTGGTGTTCTCCTGAGGTGGTGAGGGAGAGAGAACTGGGACCCATCAGCCAAGCTCGATAAGGGGCCGCTGAATGTTAGCAAAAATATTTAGACAATAAATGAAGGATCGGAAAGGCGCATGTATCTTTCAGAAATCAATCATCTGCACGGTGTGTCTGGACGCGTGGCGCCAAGGCGGAGATAGCGCCTTGCTGGGGAGATAAGGGTTAATCAGGATACAATTCTGCAGAGATAGAGAGGAGGGAGGACTGGAGCTGCTTCCTCCGCTCCCCTGACCCCCACCCCCTGGCTGTCATCTTGTACAGGGAGGGTTTCCACCCTGGGCCAACTCTCTAGGCTGACCTGAGCCAGGCCAGGGACCAACCCTAGGGGGAGGGAGAGGAGGCAGGGGAGGGGTGGTTCTGGAGGTGCCAACCCCTCAGCCTGTGCTGAGATAGGAGTGCGCAGGTTGCTGGGGTGGCTGTGTGGGTCCTGGCTGTTCCTCCGCACATTGACCCTGCTGACTTCGGCACGTCATTCTCTCAGACCCTCAGTTTACCATCTGTGAAATGGGGCCAGGGCTCCTAGGGCTGGGTTAGGGCACTGTTGGGGGCACCCATAGGGTGGGTATATGGTACGTGTCTGGAATGAGCCTGCCTGTTCTGGATGGCTGACTGCCCTGGGGGTGCAGGGGAGGGAGGCGGGGGACAGGCTGAGACCAGCCCCAGCTCTGGGCCATGCCTGCCTTGGCCTCTGTTGTTAGTTGTTTTCATGGCATTGATGGTTCAGAGACAAGCTACAGAAGATCTGCCCACACGGCAGTTCTTCCTTTTAACTGGCAGCCAGGTCACCTGCGGCCTGCTTGCCTCCAGTAGCACAGAGCTCACTCCCTGCAGGGCCACTCTGAACACCAGGCTCCCTCCCCACAAGGAGCTGCATCTGCCATGCTGGGGCCTCTGCTGTTGTTCTGACACCCCCACTGGGGCCCTGGGCAAGGCATCTCCCTCCTTGGGGCTGCTGGCCACGGCACCCACAGATGATGCCAGGGGTCAAGCGGCACTCACAGCTCATCTGGTTTAACCCACCATTTCTTATGCAGGTAGGTGGGAGCAAGTGCGGCTCAGGACTGAAGGAAGGAAGCTTCAGGATCTCTGGGTCCTGCTCAAGGCTGAGGAAATGGAGGGTCAGAGCAGGCCGGGGCCCGCCTGGGCCCCACAGTGAACAAGCAGCCTGCCACCAGGAGACTCCAGGGTGTGGACTGAGGGCACTGGGGAGCCTTAGTTCAGGCCAGCATCCTGAGATGAGGGCCTGTCCTGTAGTTGTGAGGTCCTATGGCTGGCCAGGGGCATCAGTGGGCTGCACATTGACCCTGGAAGGCCTGTCCAACAGCAGAGGCCCTAGCCTGGCACAGGTGCCAACTCACTGTGTAAGGTGGGTGGGGGCCTGTGGCTGGGGATCCGGTCTGTGCCTCCCACCAGCCCCTCGGACACTGCTTCAGTCTGAGAGATGGAGTTGCTGACCCCCGGATCAGAGCTGGAAGAGTCGGTGCTGGACAAGTCCAGCCACACGCCCCTGTCTTTGCCTGCAGAGTACACCAAGAAGGCTGCCTGGGACCCTCAGACCCAAGAAGCCCAGCACCATATGGCACTTGCAAGCATGTGTGCCCTAGGTCAAGCGATACCTGAGCACTACCTCAGGCAACACAAGGGTCTCAGCCAAGGGTGCTACCCGGCTGCTGCCAGAGGGCTGGAAGACATCCCCTGGGGCCTCGTGCACAAGCCTCTCCAAGTCCTGTGGTCATGTGCTGCCTGCCCCACTGTCCCAGGCTGGCCAGTTCTCTAGGCTCTGGTGCGCTTTCCCAACTGAGATTATTAAATATGAACCTTTGTGGCCAAGCAAAAGGAGGCCAGACTGCCTGCTGTGAACAGGAGGGACCTCCGAAATGAACCCCGAACGCCATCCAGCAGGAAGGGGGTGGCCTCAGGTGGCTGTGGCCAGGCAGGGAGATGATCCAGCCTAGGGAGGCCATGTTGACACGGGACAGAAGTTGACCCCTCTCTCACCCTAAGTGCTGGGATGCTGCCCCCTCCCTCCCCTAGCACCCTTTCCTCCATCGCCTTCCACCCAGGCCTGCTCCTCCTCCCTGGGCCTCCCAGGCCGAATCCCTCCCACCTGTCACTCTGAATCCCATGGGTGGGCAGGGGGCTCCTTACCGGTCCTGCCTGTCCAGGAGACAGAGGTCTGGTCTGGATGCTCCCATGGAATGGACCCCAGGACAGGCCCTCATCAAGGCTGAGTCGCGCCCGCACACCCCTCTGCCCGTCCTGCAGTGCTGGCTCCAGCTCCTCTGTGGAGAGACAGGGCAGGGTTAGGCGCCACCAGGGTCCCCACTGGCTAAGGGCCAAGGGCAGGGTGGCCAGTGGGCTTGAGGCACAGTGGCAGAGAGGTGCTGGGCTAGGCACCCATGGTGAGGCTGTTCGGGGACATAGCAGGCTGCGGGCACACCACGGCAAGGGCCTATGGCTTGGTGTGAGTAGTAGCCACAAGCCCCTGGTCACCCACACTCTGGGCTTGGACTGGTCTGCAGAGCCCAGCCACGCCGTGCACTCTGTGGGACCTGTGCAGTGGGTTGGAGGGTGGCCCATGTGACACGTGTGAAGGTGAATATGCCTGGACACGGAAAATGTCTTTGCAGATGTGACTAAATTAAGTGCCATGAGATGAGGCTATCCTGGGTTGGCAGGTGGCTCTGAATCCAATGATGGCCTCCAGAAGAAAAGGAACAGGGGCCTGGAAGACGGGGGCTGGTGGGGTGTCTGGAGTCACACAGCTCAAGCAGCCTCTGGAGCCCAGGAGCTGGGGAGGCAGAGGGAGCCTCGGAGCCTTTGGCGGGAGCTCAGCTGTTCACACTGGGGAGGGTTCCAGCCTCCAGCCTGGGAGGGGCACAGCAGCTGCTGCTCCTATTCTGCAGTCCTGGGGGCTGAACCCAGGGCCTCGCACATGCTGCGTAAGCTCTCTACCAGTGAGCCACATCCCCAGCCCGTTTTATTTTATATCCTGAGATGGTCTCACTGAGCTTTGCAGGCTGCTTCTGGCCTTAAGCTTGAGATCCGCTTGCTTCAGACTCCTGAGTGGCTGGGGTCACAGGTGTGTGCCATGACACCTGGCTCACACGGGTTGTTTCAGGCCCTGAAGTTGTGCTCGTTTGTTGCATCAACTACAGGCTCTCACACACCTGGCCTGCCACCTGCCTCACCCGCTAAGCATGGTAACAGGGATGGTGGTGGCCACTCCTCCCAGGCCACACCCCCTCTGCCTGGCCAGGGAGGCCTCACATGGCCTGGCCTGGTCCCGTGGCCAAAGCTCTGTGGCGGCCCCACTTCCTGGAGCCCCATCGGGCAGGCTGTGGCCTTAATGGGCGCGATCATCAGATAACCGCCCGCCTAATGGCAGAGATAACGTGTAAATACGCCAGGAGGCCCCGTGGAGACGTTTTAACTAGGCCTTTGTCTTCCCCAGGGCAGATAAGATGGCAGAGGACCAGGACTCAGGCCAAGGAGGCCCCACACCCCTGAGGGGCCAGAAAGCCGGCTCTGCATGGCCTGTAGTCCCCGGCCTGTCCTCCACCAGCCCACCCAGGATGTGGATCCCGCCAGCTGCCCTCATCCCCTGCCCTGCAGGGCTTAGCACAGAGCCGGCCACCTGGACGGGGCAGGGGCAAGGCCTGGCTAATGCTGTGGGGCCCCAAGAGGACATGGACGATGATGCACATCCCTGTCCTGACGATGGGACAGACGCCCTGAGAGGGCCACAGCTGGCAGTGGGTGCCACAGCCTGAATCTGAGCCACATGGCATGGTGCTGTGATGGCAGCTGGCCGCTCTTTTCCAGGTGTGACTGTGTTCCCAGTCCCCACCCAGCAGGCCCTGAGGGTGAGCGTGGAGTGAGGAAAACCTCTCATGGGGGATCCTGGCACTTAGTGCCCACCTGCGCTGGTGGCCCAGCTCAGCCTAGGGTAGGGCTTGGCCTGGCATGGTATCCAGCAGCCCTTCTGGCCTTTGGGGAGACTCTGAGCCTGTTCTCCAGAGCGGGTAGGCAGGGGAGCCCTGAGGGCACCCAGGCACTGGGAGAGACAGTAGGCCAAGCAGCCATACGTCCACACCTTCCACGCGGCTCTAGAATGTTCCTCTCAGATGGGTCCTGGCTCCCCTCAGGACCTCCCCATTACGGGGACAGTGTCTTCACCTGAGGTGGCACCATCTTTCCCTGGGGAGAGCCCTCACATGTGGCTTTGTCCCCACAGACTGGGGCTCAGTGAGAGGCACTGGTCCAGGTAACCCTGTGGGTGAGGCATGGGCAGGCCCATGTCCACACCTGCTCCTGCTGCCCAGTGCCACGGGACCCCTCAGATAGCCCTGGCTCCAGCTGTCCCCCAGTCCCCATGGGGAAGGAGGCAGCCAACACCCCGCTGGCTCAGACACCCACAAGCAAACGGCCCTGTGCCCTAATCGGAGCTCATGGCCACAGCCCAGCCTCCCAGATAAGAACATGGCTGGCATTCCCACGGCGGCTGCCCACCCTCTGGGTATCACACACTGCCAGAGAGGGCTGGCTGCTGATAAAGGCGGTGTTTGTCCATCCTGGGGCAGCACCTACCAGTCAGGGCTCAGGAGAGTTGGAGACGTACATCAGTCACCATGACAACCCACCTCCCTGGTCCAGGGCCACGCTGGCTTCTCTGAAGGCGCTTCCTGGAGTGGATGGGCCACATGATGCCTGGACTGGTGAGGGTAGCTCACCTCATCTCAGCCCCAGTTCACTCTATTGCCTTGCACAGGGCACAACCAGTACAACTGTTCACAGTGACCTTGGTGACGTTCAATATCCACATGATCTGATAACTCAGTTCCCGCTCCCCTGGCCTAACCCTCCTGTGGCCAAAACAGCATCAAGGGTTAAAGTTGACGGAGGCCCAGCGGAGACCCTCTCCCTAGCAGGAAGGAAAATGGCACCAGGAAAGTGGGGCTGATGAGGCCCCTGGCTCCCGGCACCCAGTGCTGCAGAAGGGTGACAGGGAGGGGAAGGACTAGTGGGTGAGGTGGGGCTTGGGGCCTCAGGTCAGGGGACACCATGCCAGGGCAGCTGGCAGGGTGGGACAGGCAGGAAGGCATAGCCAACTTCTTAGAAGCTCAGAAAAGCTGGAGCCCAGACAGTGGGGGCCGTGGAGACAGTTGGCAGCTGGGGACAGGGACCCTGGGCCCAAGCCACACTGGCCATGAGGTCTCTGGGCTCCTAGCTCAGTGCTCACAATCACAAAGCCCCACAGCCACCACAGGCAGGAGCAGGGAGCACAGCCTCTGTCCTGCAGGCTCTCAGGAAACAAGGTGGTGGCCATCTGCCGATGGGCACGAGCAGCTCTCGCAGTGGACAGCCCACGTGGGTCTCCAGCTCAGGCCAGCTGTTTCCTTGGTTACAGTGTAGGGATGGTGCCTTCTGCCCCAAGACCTTACAATCCTAACACTACTGCTAGCCCCTTTGCCATGCCTCAGCCAGGCACTCAGCCTGATCTGCAGGGAGTCCTTCTGATGTACATGGAGGACACAGGCTCAGAGAAGTGACGTGACCAGCCTGAGGGCACACAGCAGGTGGGTGGGGTCTGAACCACAGCTTCCTGCAAGCTCTCTGCCAGGACTTTGGTATCCTTTTTCAGGGTGAGGTGGACAGTGGCTCACCTGTCCTGTGACTGACCTGGCTCTGGCCTCAGTTTCCCCATCTGCAGACTGGGTGGCCTCAAGTTCTCCCATGCTGAGTGGGTAGAACCCCGACAGGGACTGGGCTGTCACTACAGGTGCAGCGTGGGGACAGGACTAATTTATTCAGGTAGATGACCCCACACATACCATTTCTAGAACAAATGTGTCCTGGGATAAAATTTTTTCCCCCAGGTATCTTCAAGACATCAAACAAGAACCTGAGCCTCTGTCTACCTATCTGCTCTGGGCACTGCTGGGTGCTGCAGGCCATCAGCAAGGACCCCCAGGAGCAGGCCAGGCCTAGGACCCCCCCTGCACAACCGAGCCTGGCAAGGGGATGCCTCAGTGGCAGAACTAGGGTCTGGAACGAAAGGGCCAAGGCCCTGTGCTGCCCCTGTTCTGGAACCTCAGCACACTCATCGGAAGAGGGGTGCCCACCTGACACCCCCTCCATAGGTTGGAGGCGGTGTCCGTCAGCGTGAGCAGGGCTGTTCTCTACCCCCCACATGGGTGATGCCCCATGGCCTGGGGCCCCTGGGCTCTAGCTCTGCCCTAAAGTCCTCAAGGTCCCAATGGCCCAGCCACTTCCAGCACTGGCTTTGCCCCTTTTGGTGGGCGTGGCCGCAGGCCTGTGAAGGAGGCCCGGAGAACTCAGGCAAGTTCCCTAAGGTCACAGAGCAGGGTGTGCAGCCACTGCCAAGACCAGAACACCAAGTGCCCTTCTGCTGGAGGATCCTGCACTCCAGCCCACAGTGCTCAGCTGCTTCAGCTGACCAGGCCTCAGTTTCTCCAACTGAACAACGTTCCCTGCAGCTGGCTCTCACCTCTGACTTGGGAGCCTGGGGCTCCTCGCCTGCCTGTTGGCCCCATGGCCACACCTCTCTATTACCAGGACCCCTCAGGGCCCCCACTTGGAACAGTGGGCTCTGTGGTCAGCACGTGGGTACCCACACAGCCACTACAGCACCCACTTATCTAATCCACCCATCGCTCCTGCCCAGCCCTGCCCTGTAGCTCCCACGGGCCTGCTGGGGAGTGGCCCTATCTCAGGGATCATGCTGTTTGCCTCTGATAAAAGTCAAGAAAAGGAAAGAAAAAGGAGAGACGGGGTGGGAAGCCCTAGACTGGCAGGCTTCTAAGAAATTCTCTGGGTACGAGCACAGAGTAGTGCAGATTGGCACATGGACTGTATGGGCCCTGAGGACACCTGTTTCCACTGCTTCCTCTACAAACATGGAAACCAAGGCCCAGAGAGGACAAGCAACTCCCTCATGGTCACACAAGCAGACCAGGGAAGGATCAGCTGGGCAGGTGTTCCCTGGATTAAGCCACACATGAATGCCAAATCAGAATGTAAGAAGGGGCCTGTGGGTCACTAGCCCTGGCTCTGTTGCTGTGGCCATGAACTTTTGGGGAGGCTTTGCCTATCTCAGGTCTTAGGCCCCCAGATGTGAAATGTGGGAGGAGGACAGGGCTGGAGAGACACGGCTGCTAGACACTGGGGAGGAGACTGAGGTGCGTGCTTATGCTTTGGGTTGTGAGTGAGACCTTCCTTAGGCTCTGTGATTAGTGAGTAGCACAATAGAGTCCATTCCGAGTCCCCTGACCTCCAAACCATGACCCCTGTGCCCCAGCCAGGGCACCTCACTCACTGCAAATCTGTGCCCCATGCAGCCCTTCTCCTCTCCAGAGATGGCAGCTTTTAAGCCAACGGCAGAAAACAATCCTGAAAGGCCAGCAAGACCCCAGCTCTCATTCACAGGCACCTGGGCAGGGAGTCCTTGGCCCGTAGTCATGGGCACAGCCATGATGGAAGGAGTGACAGACATGGGCCCTGCAAAGGGAGGCGACAGTGCTAGCCAGATAAAATGCTGAGTAATGGGTGCGACGGACCCATGGCCCAGGAAGCAGAGCCCCTCCAGGGCTGGGGGTTGGTCCACTGAGTGGGCCAGGTTTCCACTCCAGCCCAGTCCTGCCCTGGAGGGTGGAGTTACTGCAGGAGGGCAGGGGACTGCAGGCTAGTCATGTGATGTGCACAGGACCGGGGCAGTTGTGGTCACTGAAAGTCATATGTCATGTACAGTTTGGGTTTCTGGCTGGCTGAGGAAAGTGGGTGCCACAGCAAAGCCAGGCTCAGTCCTGCAGGGCCCCTTGGACAGTGCACATCATGCTTTCCTGGCCCGTCCTGGGCCACCGCTCGGCCATCCCCATCCAGTCACTTTTGTTTCACATGATCAAGAGCTGGTGTTGGCGATGTGATGTGAAGCAGGCCACTTCACTGCGGGCCCTGACCGACACGATGGCCCTGCCCCAGCAAGGTCTCCATTTCCAGCTCCTCTGTCCTGTCCCCTCTCCTCAACCTCAGCTTTCCCCACATCCCACCTCTAGGGCCTGCTGCTCACCACCCAGTGCGCCCCTGCTGGCCCAGGGCTGGCTGCAGCGTCCAGCTTCTGCTGGACATAGTCACCCAGAGGGCCCTGAAGGGCCAGCCCAGAGCCAGCGAGGAGTCTGGGCTCCCCCAGGGTGTGGCTTCCTCCTTAAGCCAGGCCAGGGGCGATCCAGGATTGAGCCCAGGTCCTTTGTAAGGCTCCTTGGGCCCTGACGTGGTGGTGGCTGCTGTGGGGGGCTGTGGCAGAGGACACCCCCTTGGGTGGGCCATGGGTGGAACACTGCCCACTGGGCAGGGTGCTGCTGTCATTTCCATCTAGGGCCAGCACTGTGGGCATTGTGAGGTGGCAGGGGTGATGCTAAGCCCTACAAGTGAGGGCTGGGGTGGGCAGGCCAGTCCACAGGTGCTATGCCAGGTCCTGGGAGGCCTTGGCCTCCTCAGGCTTCTGGCCTCTGTGGGCTGGTGTCCCCTCAGGATCACCCCTTGGGGGTACCGGGGAGCAGATGTCTTTACCCTGCTGATCCTCAGCCTCTTCCTTTGACTGCCATCCCCTGCGGTGGCTAGACAGCGCCTGTGCTGGGACAGCTGGGGCCTGGCCACCTCCTCTCTGCTTCTTTTCTCACCGCCTGGGCGAGACAGACACAGAGCTGTCAGCACCCCAGCCTTGGCCACCCCCAGGCCCAGCTGGCACCCTGGTGACCCTGGGCAGGTGTGGCTGGCTTCCAGCTGCCCATTGATAAAGATAGCTTGGCCTGGGGGCTGGGCCATCTTGAGCCCTCACCTGGGCCCAGGGCTCCTTCAAAGGGCTCCTGGCTGTGGTGGGCCGGCCAGGGGCCGTCCTTGCCATCGCAGGCCTGAGCCCCTCCTTGGCCTCAGAGACAGCTCTAGGGAATATTGATTTTTTGACACACAGTAATTGTCTATCTTTATCGGTTGAACTCTGGCCCTGGTGATGGCAGAACTGGGCCTGCCAGAGAAGAGCAACACGTGGGGGTGGCGGGGAGCTCCTCCAGCCGGGGCCTCATCACCTGTGGCTCCGCCACCTGCCCTGGGGAGGGGCAGCTCTCAGTAAGGACATCGAGAGGTGGCCATGGGGCAGGGCACTGGACTCCTCTGGACAGGTGGGTGGCAGGGCCCAGGTGGGCTCTAGAACAGACCCTTCTGAGGCCGTGTGGGCAGCTCGGCCAGGTCACAAGCTACGAGAGGCTGCTTCGAGCTCCAGGTCCCCCAGCGGAGCCCCTGCGATGGGGATCCCTGCAGTGGGTCAGGCCTCAGACACCACCTCTGTCCCTCTGGGCCAAAGCAGGAGTGAGATGCGCCGTTTACACAGGAGGCACCTCTGGCCCTCCTGCTCCCATGGCCTGGGTGTGCTGGCCCAGCCCCGTCTTTCCAGGGCCTGATGCCTCCAGGGCAGCCTGTGTCGGCTCAGCTTGACCTGCCTGCTCCAGCCTGGATGACCTCCCGTTCTCTGCCAGCTGGGGCAGCCTGCAGCTCTGGGGATGTGCTGTCTGGGCCACCGCTTCTGCCATAAATGGGCAGGAGGGTGAGGGGAAGTGAGGTTCCAGCTGTGACTGGAGGGGCCAAGAGCCCATGGCTAGTCCTGCCCAGTGTTGCCTAGGGTGATATACCATGCTGCCAACTCTGTAGGCATCAAGGGAGGCACTGGGGAGGTGGCCAGTCACCCCTGAGAACATAAGGACATAGCCACCACCTAGGTCCACAAGGTCTAGGGACCATGGCATCTGTCCAGAGACGGCAGCTCCAAGTACCTGCTGACCCTTTGCACATGGCCCCATTGGTCCACTCACTATGGAGCCACTGGCCAGTGGGGAGGCTGAGGCCTCAGGGAGGCCACCTGGCACCTGTGGCACTAACCAGGTGCCAGGCCTTGGCCCTCTGTGAATCCAGCACCAGGCGAGCTGGAGTTAGGGGCTGCAACAGGGACTAAACACGTCCTCCCAGCAGAGCTGCTGTGGGTTCACGGAGCAGAGGCTGGGTGAAGGGTAGGAAGCAGGGGGACTGGGAGGCTGTGCAGTCCAGGACCTGCCTCAGACCCTCCTCCCATGTGGGGCCTCTGCTCAGGAACCCTTGGGGAGCCCTGGTGGTCCCCAAATCAGGCACCCTACCTGCTGTCCTAACAACACACTTGCTGTCCAGCGGAACCTGTGGCCTGCCCCACCAGGTTGCCTATCCAGGGAGGGCAGTGCCCTGCCCAGTCTCCCAGCTGGGTGGCCCGTATACCCTTGTACCTGCCAAAACTACTGCACCAGCCCGGAGACCCAGCAGGGCCCAAGCTTTCAGGTGAGGGGTTAACGAGGGAGGATTTAGGCAGAAGCAGACGAAGGCAGAGGTGGGAAGCAGTGGGCAGGTTGGTGGCTCAATGTGAGCCCGGATCTGCTGTCTGGCCATGGGCTGCAGGGAGGCTGCCAGGCATCCTACAGAATTTGTTTTCAGAATTGCTCCACCCTCTTCTGTCACAAATCTTGTAAAAGAGGGAAAAGCCCGCTGTCTTCACAATGGCTGCCTTTGCCACCCTGTGGTCCACACTCAGATGATTTTTTTGGATAAATTCCTAGAGGTTGACTGACCACTTGGGCAGCCTGGGGCTGGGGCCATGGGGCAGGATGGGATCAGCAGCTCCACCAGACCTCACAACCGTGGTCAGACAGGAACACTGAGGCCCAGAACTCTAGGGGACCTGGATGGCCCGGCTGGGGGCTCGGGGCAGCGGCCAGAGCCCCGCCTCGAGACATAATAAAGTCTGTGATAGCATCTTGCCTCATCTCAGGCCCCGCTGGGCCTCTCCTGCAGGATATGACCAGCCTTCGAACCACGGCAGCCCCTTTGTCCCATCCCTGGGGACCGATCTTATCGGCAGCGTCCACCACCGCTGTGACAGAAAACCACAGCGAGGAAATCAAAAGTTATGCACAGAGATAGCGCAGCAATAAATAAATAAATAAGGAGCTATCGTGGTCTCATGTGTGGTGGAGGCGGGTGGGGGTCAGCAGGCCGGTTCCCATCCTGAGTGAGTCTCAGCCTGGGCGAGTCCTAGAAGATCGCTGGGCTTCAGGGCTGGGGGTGACTCGGTGACAAATGCCATGGGTGTGACAACAGTGAGCAGTGGTGCCTCAGTTTCCCTGTTAGCAGTGGTGAAGGAGCCAGAGCAGGGAATGGAGGGGTCTGCCTGACAGAGACCTGCATGGTGGGTCCCCTGTGCGCACTGGTCAGGGGAGAAGACCAATGGGCCAGCAGGGGCCCAGCGCAGCTGTGGGTGGACAGTACCTGCCCTGACCATAGGGAGGAGACCTGTGTGGCACACATGCCTCCTACTGCTTGGCCCTGCTCTAGCCAGCCTGGACTGCCTGGTCCTGCCCCATGCACACGGAGCCAGAGCCTAGAGCAGGCATGACAGACCCTAGGTCCCCAGTGGGGATAGTGCGAGTGGCGGCAGGTCACCAGAGGCCATGATGGAAATGTGGCTAGCCAGGACCCTGGTGGCTGGCTGACCGAGGTGGGAACAGTGCTGGGCTCGGAGCAGCAGCAGCAGTGACCACAGCAGTAGCAACATCCACCATGGCACCAGGACAGCGGCCGAGGGGCAGTTGCTGCCCACCAGGCGCCCACCCGTCTCCCCTGGGTCCTCTAGGGACGCGTAAGGCCATTGTGCTGAGGAGGCTGCAGGCTTACAGGGAATGGACAGGCCGGGGAGGGGACAGGAGGGAAACTTCTGGAAGGCGGTGCCTGAGGCTCCCCAACCTGCCCTGCTGATGTCTGGGCAGGCTGGCGTGGGGGCCACTGGCTGGGCAGGAAGCAGGGAGGGAGGGTGGAAGAGGAAGCGGCTTGATTAGTGCCTGTGGCAGATAGGCCGCCCTAGCCACAGATAGCGGCTCCCGGAAGGGGGAGAGGTCAGCAGGCTGCACGTGGCAGGCGGCCAGGCCTGGGCCCCCACTCTGGCTCCAGCCGCCCTCCCCACGTCCTGACCTGTGGTCCACTCATCCTCCGCCTATGTGGAGTCCACTGAGGGCCCTTTAGGGCTGGGCCTGGGCAGCAGGAGCTCCTGCCTACTCGGCTCTCCCCTGAGCTGTGGGCAGGGGCTGCCTGCCTCAGGTTCCACATCCACAAATGGGGCAACACAGTGCCTGTGGCCCAGCTACCTGGTCAGTGCTCTCGTCTCAGCTGTAGCCTTTCCCAGGCCTGTTTCCACCCTGGGCCCCTGGGTCATCACCCCAACAGCCCATGGATCTGCCCCTGCTGCAGACCTGCCCTTCCTCCCTGGGTCCCCAGCGCTCCCAGTGCTGTGGCACCACTGTGCCCAAGGGGCATCCACTAGGCTGTCCCCTGGGCTCTGCACTGGTCCCGTGACCTGCGCCGGTCACCGTCTCCCAGTACACACCTCTGTGCCCTTGGCGCCTGCTCCCTCTGCTCTGGGTTCCCACTGTCTATGAAGGTGAACAGACGCAGGCGTGAGGGAGCGAGGGGAGTGCACCAGCAGAGGGCAGGCGGATAGATGCCCGGTCCCATTCATAGGTGCCCTCACCCTGCAGTTTCTGGACTCAAGGCCCAGATGCCACTGTCAAGGGTGGAGGGCAGAGCTGACCAGCGAGGAGGTGGGGCCCTAAGGCCCATCTGTCAGCCAGCTGCCCGTGGCCCATGCTGGCTAAAGCCTGTGACCTCTGACATTTGCTTCTAAGACCTCTTGCCTCCCACCCCAGACCTGGCACAAGGGGGACTCTTTGCTCTGGGCGCCCTCCGTCCTAGCCTGTACTCAGACCTTGCCAGGCTCACTGTGTCCCTCTCCACTCCACTTAGCACACTCCTCCTGGATGCCACTGGAGCGCCCTCCCCTGTGGGTCGTCACCCTGACGCTGGCTCTGTGAGCCCAGCTCTGAGCACCTCTCATGGCCTCTTGCCTCATACCTGTGGGTTCTTTAGTCTCTGTCTCTCCCACCAGAGAAACAGGCTTTGGGGGCTGCTCAGTGCCGCCACGAGGGGTGTGCTGAGTGACTTCATGACCACCTTTCCCTGCCTGCTCCTGGTGTGGAGACTCAGGCCCTTCTGGCTCTGTGGCCAATGCCAACAACACACCCCAAGAAGGCAGGGCCATGCCTGTCTCTTCCCAGCATGTGGGGAAGCCTGTCTTAGCGGGTGCCCAGTGAACATCTGGGAAGGCCCTACCAGGCTGCAGCCTCTCACTGACCTTGAGGCTGCTCAGCAGGAAAGGTGGGGGGCAGGAGCAGGCATCAGGCCCTGAGGTCTCCAAACATGACCTTCCAGAGGTGCCTGGAATGGGTGGGATCAGTGGACCCCTTGGGACACCTAGAGGAGATGGCTCCTGGTCCAGCTGCCAGGCTGGCCTCTCAAACTGACCCCAGGCTGACCCCTGTCATCTGCCAGTGTCCCCTTCCCTGCCTGCTAATCTAAGACAAATAGGCCTATCGCCTGCCACGCCAGGCCCCATGATAACGCAGAATAGCTGAAATGATTTTTCCCACCCACGCAGGCCTGCTGGTGGGGAGGGGACCCGGCAGCCTATCGGCCGGCCCATCTCCTAGGCTGTCCGTCAGGACAGGCCGTCCTGCCTCAGCCACCCACTACCCGATAACAGGCCTTGAGGTTTGCACAGAATCCCCGGGCCTGTGAGATTAGTCAGACCGGCACAGCCCAGATAACCAGCACGATGCCCCCACTCACGCTCGGCGGGAGGGTACCCCGCCTCCAGCCAGCCAGGGACCCCGGATGGGGGCCTGGGCTGGGGTCCCCCAGCAGGAAAGGGCTGACGGATGCCTCCTGTGGCCCTGACAGCTGCTGCCTCCACCCCGAGCCCCAGGATGCTCTTCCCCTGACCCATCCTTGCAGGCAGCTGACCAGACACCCCCACCACCTTCAGTGTCTGTGTTTCACAGCCAAGAAGGCAGGCAGCTATGGCTCGGTGGCCCAGCAGTGGCCTAGCACGTGCGAGGTACAATCCCCAGTGTTCCAAAAAAGGAAAAAATGAACGTGAGGCCCTTCCTTGCAGTCCATGGTACTGGGTCCAAATTCTGACCCGTCTATACCTGGTCCTGTCCCCTTCATGCCCATCCTGGCCCCAAGGCCCTAACCCCACTGTGCCACTCAAACCTTAGGCCCTTGGGGCTGCTGTCCTATGGCACAGCTGCCCTTCCCACTTCTCATCCTTCCACCTGACCTGGACACTTGGGCGGTCCCTCTGCTGGCCAGCAGTGCCCAGAGACACCCTGGTAGGTACATGGCCAGCCTTCCTGTGTCTGCCTCCAGGGCGTGGGGTGGAGTTAGGACACAAAAGGGATCACCCAGGGTCGGTGGCTCTCCAGGCCTGGGTCATTCCCCAGCAAGGGACACAGCCGGCCTGTCTCCTCTGCTCCACGCCCTGTCCAGCAGGGCAGCTGGCTCCTAGTGCATCACCCTGCAGCTGGGCTGCTTGGGGCCAGGGCTGTGTGCTCTGAAGGGCCCCTCTGTCTTAGTTGTGGGGAGCCCCGGGCTTTCCACTCCACCAAAGGCCCCACTTTGCCCCTGGAGCCTGGTGGGGGTGACAGGTCCTGACCCTTCATGAGGAGTGTGAGCCCCAGGAGGGACTTGATAGCTACTGCCTGGGACTGCGACAGACCGGCACTGATGGCGGGGCTCCCAGCCCATGCTCCCCTCCCCATTCAGGCCCAGCATGGCCTCTCTCCAGGACCCTCTGGCCTAGCCACACTGGGTGCTCAGGATATGGCCAGACCCTGGCCCTGCTGTAGGGCCCTGCCTACCTTCCTCTCTCCTCTGCCCTCTCCAGGCCTGACCTTCCACATGGAAAACCCTTCCAGAAGGCCAGGCAGGGACGCCTGCCAGGCTGCAGCCATCTTCCCACGGGTCTCGGGAAGCGCTCCCAGTGCCTCTCTGAACCCCTCCAGAGAATTCTGGAGCTGAGATCTCTGCCCCATGGGGGCAGGCAGAGGGCTGGCCCTGGGTCAGGCGGCATGACCGCATGGAGTCACGCACATGGAGCTGGTCAGGGTGTGGATGGGTGGGTGCTCAGTGTGCACATCAAATGCTCACCAGAAGCCTCGGTGCCACCTGTGCCACACTCCGGACAATGTCACCTTAGTGCCCACCACCCTCCTGTCCTCTCACCCTTTCCCAACTGATCTGCCACTCACAGCTCTGCCCATGAGGCTTGCTCTCTAAACAGCACTCACCAGGAGTGAGCTCTGACCCGAGACACAGCCAAGGGGCCTGTTGCTGGGCCCCTGGTGAGCCCCACCCTGACTGCCAGCCACCTTCCTTCCTGGGCCAGAGCTGGCCGCCCTCAGGCTGCTTCCCAGCTGGTAGCACACCCAGGGGACAGTCCTGTGCTCCACTGGGACCCAGCCCACCCTCCCGACCCTGGGCATCTCTCCCCGCCTCCCAGACCGACCAGAGCCTGGAGGGAGACTGAGCCCCACCCTGTGCCACCAGTGAGGATGGAGGGAGCACAATTTGAGGGCAGGGTGGCTGTAGGAGAGGACCAAGCTGGCACAGCCTGGCTGACAGGTCACTCTCTGGGGCCCTGCTTTCATTAATCTGGTCTTGACCTGGCCAGGCAGGTTGAGGGGCTGTGATTAGATGGGGGCCACTGGTGGGCGAGGGCCCAGGACTCTTGCTGTCAGATGGGACGTGTCACATCCAGATAGGGCACTCCCTGCTCCTGAGGTCAGGTGGGGTGAGGAGGAGTAGGACGCTGGGGACACCAGGCTCTGCAGAGTCTGTCCCTGTGCCTCACTGAGCTAAGGCAGTAGCGGCAGAGCCCAGACCAGCGTGTGCAGAATCCCAGCCTGCACGTCACGGCCCCTGCACTCCACCTCTCCCCGCTCCCATCACCCACTGGAGCCGGACCCTCTGACTCCCACCCCACCTGCTGACTGCAAAGGCCAGGGCCTCCATGCGCACCACCTGCACTTTGCAGGCCCATGTCCTCTTCCCCAGCACCCGTGGGCCCAGGGATCGCCATCCCTCTCACTTCACAGTGCACCTACTGCTGTGTGCAGAGTGCCAAAGATAGGGCTGGCATGTTCTCACCCACAGCCCTCTCGGATGGTGGTCACACCTGCCCCAGGGCTCTGCCGGCCTCTCCACTCCCCCACCCCAGGCTCTCTGCTCCAGCTCTCACAGGTCCAGCAGCACTGCATCGTCTCTGTGACCCAGAGGATGCTGAGGCCACAACATGGTCACTGCACTGTGTGGCCCCGGGCAGTGTGTGGCCAGTTGGTTCTGCCTGGGAGGCTGAAGTGGCCGCTGCCATGGGCAGCAAAGGGATGTCTCTCTGCCTTGGGTGGGGCAGCTCGGGTCCAGACAGGACCACAGTGAGCCCCTGGCTGCTACAGATGCATTCCCTGGGTGGGACAAGCAGAGATCCTGACCGTGGTCACTCTCAGAACAGTCTGGCTGTTCACAGTTGAAGTAGCCTTTGAGGACAAAGTCACCAGCAGCTGACAGTGTGGGACGATGGAAGCAAACCCGCTGGGCCCACTGCCCTGGGGTCACAGGTATCAGGCAAGGGCAGGCGGGAGCTGGTGGCAGTAACAGAGCCAGGAGGTGATGGGAAAGCCTGACAACAGCCACTCACATGCCCTGGGACGGGACCCCGGTGATTACAAAGCCCGTGCACACCCAAGGCCTCCACCTACCGCCTGGGTCAATAGCTCCTTCTGGTGTCATGTGGGGGCTTCCTGGGGCGTCTTTATGGCCACCTGCTCTAGGCCTGGACCACTGGGACACAAGGCCTCCTCTCAGCACCACTGTGGAGCTGTGGATAGCACTGAGCCTCCACTGGGCCCCACTGAGTGGTCCCTCTCCTGAGCAAGGCCTGGAGGGTAGGGGTGTCCTGGGACACTTGCCAGTCTGAGTCCTGCCAGCAGATGGCAGAGGCCTATGAAAGCTAAGCCCTGAATGCCACCTCTGTGATGTGACAGCATCCCAACTTCATGCAAGACAGATGAGGCTCCGAGCCCAGTTCCTTCCCCAAAAGCAGGTGGAGCAGAGTGGCCCAAGCCAGGCCTGTCCCTTTCACCTCAGAAAGGAACAGCAGACAATGCCTCCCCTGCAGGGTCCTAGGCCAGACAGAGTGGGGGCTGCAGCCTTCACCCCATATTCAGGGACGGGTATGGTGGGAGAAGCTGCAGACCAGATGGAGAGAACTGGCGGGGGGGGGGGGTGGAGAGACAGAGAGACGGGAGGGAGAGACAGGGACGGGAGACCTCATACAAGACGAACAGCAGAGAGGGCTTAGGGCCAGAGAAGGAGCCAGGGGAGCACTGGGGACCAGCAGGGCAAAGGTGGCTGGGCCCCTCCCTGCCCCTGGCCACTGAGCTAGTCACTAGGCTGGTCACTGCCCTCAGGCCCCAACCCTGCAGCCCCGCAGAGCCCTGATGCCCCATCACCAGCTCGGGCGGCCCCCAGAGATAAGAGCCCACTGGCCTCCTGGCTTTCCCACTGGGTGATAAGCATAGCCTGCGTGGGGTCTGATAGGTGGTGGCCACGGTGGCGGTTGGCCAGCAGGCGCTTATCAACCCATCACTGCCCACTGAACAGAAATTCCGATCTGCGGGAGCCGATAGGGCACCTCCCGGCACCCAAGGATGCAAATAGCGCAGGAAGCTTAGGGGGTGTGCCCCAACCCCAAACCACGGCCGCAGCCACCCTGGGGCCGGCCTTCACCCAGGGGTCAGGCTCCCAGCCCTGGGGCATTGGCTTCTCTGTCTGAACAATGAGGGTAGTGATGCGAACAAGCATGGGGTCCCCTGTGTGATGACAGTCCTGATGTTTAAGAGCTGGCACCTGGGGTTCCTATGTGGAGACCTGGACATGTCCCTTCCTTGTCCTGTGCTGGGGTCTTCCCTCCAAAGGGTGGAGGTTATCATTGTGCTAGCTTCCTAGGCTGTTGTGAGGACCACCCAGTGTCCCCCCACCACCTACCCAGTGACCCAGCAAGGTGCACACTTGGTGGTGCCTGCCACGCTCCAGAAGGCAGTGTCCACAGCAAGGTGTGGGTGTGGAGGTAGAACCCACAAGGCTCCCTCTGCCCAGCCGGTGCTCCTGGGCAGCCTTCCCATTGCCTCTCTGGCTGGGGAAACTGAGTCAGTGTAGGCAGGGCTGGTTAGAAGCTAGGCAGCCTGAGTGTGGGGCCCCTGCACGACCCCGGGCACCTCCTGTGAGTGGAAGGAGCCTGTGGTTCTGAGTGCCCGGGAGGCAGGCAGCCAGCCACAGGGATGCCCAGCCGGGCTGTGAGGCCTGAGAGTGCTGGCCTCGGTGAGACAGGACCCTGGGGTGTGGCTGCCTCTGGCCAGTGTTCCATAGAAGAAGCAGGCTGCTCTTGGCTTGCTTCTGCCAGGCCACCTGGACCTTGCTCGGCCTGCTCTGGCCCTGGGGGAGGGGGATGCAGCCTCTGCTGTGTGGCTGGTGAGGGAGGCTGGAGGGGACTCGACTTCCATCCCCACCCTGGCTGCGGCTTCCGGGGCCAGCCCTTCCCCTCTGGCCTCAGATGCCCTCCCACAGTGGGAACAGACTGTGAACGATGAGGACCTCGGGCGCAGCTGCCACCTGTTTTCCTTGGCACCCATGGCAGACATCACCACTTGATCACCAAGCTCTTCTGAGGCCTTGGGATCCCACCAAACATCCAAGTGCCTGGTCAGGAGACCATCTCCACCTGTCTCTGCCTTGGTCTTCCCTGCCTTGGTGAAGTCTTCCCTAACCCCTGCAAGGGCAGGCCCTACCGGCCGCCTTCTTGCCACTGTCTGCTTCCCCATACGCAGGTGACTTGCTGCCATCCTACCTGCCTTCTGTCTCATACACAGCAGGAGCTCAATAAGTGCTGGCTCATGTGCTCAGCTTCCGTTCCACTCCTCCTCACTGAGGACCGTGCGACTCTCATCCCTCCTCACCCATGGGCTCCACACTGGCCCTCGAGAAGAGCTGGAAATCACTCCCAACACTGCCCCATGCACCTGGGCTGTCACCTATTAATTAGCAGTGAAGGAACTAGCTGCTCACCCAGCCTCCTAACATCCACTGTTGGATGGAATGTGATGAAGTCCCAGAAGGGGTGGCCACAGGGAGGCCACATTCAGAACTCGTGAGGTCAGAGCTCCAACTGCAAAACGAGTGATGTGACCAGTGGCACAAACCTGCCCCAGAGACGCTCCCTGGCCCAGGCCCGACAGGCAGTGTGGAGCCGACTCCTCCTGTGGAGGGGCTGCAGCCACTCAGGAGTGGGCTGGGTTCTCTTCTGTCCACACAAGCTGACTCCACCCGGGGTATTGTCCAGCTTGGAATGCTGACCTACAGCTAGGGGGCTTGGGCCAGGTGGCTCCAGACATCCCCTCAGGCCCTCCACAAGGCAGCCACTCCCACCATCATCACTCCATCCTTATTCCCAGCCAGATCACACCTGACTCCCGGGAACCCTCCAAAAGCTCCAGTCAGAGCCATGGCTGGGGTCCAGCTCTGGCCATGGACACACTGGTGATGTCCTCCACCCACACAAGCCAGGCCCCAGGGGTCTCCAGGAACCCCAGCACCCTGTGTGGGCTCGGTCCCAGCAGGCCCAAGCATGCTGCCCTGGGGACAGGGCACTTCTTCGCCTCGCCAGCCCACCTGCTTACCTGGCCCGCTCCAGGGGCCGGCAGCAGCCACGGCCTCTTTCTCCTCCTCCTGAGGCCTCATTTCAGGCTCCTGCCCCTCCATCTCCTGGGGGCTTCCTGGGGACTTGGGGGATGCTGGTGCTGGAGGTGGGGTCACATCTGCAGAGAGGAAAACACCGTCACACTGCTGCTGAGCGAGGCTTCCTATGGCCAGGAAGGAAACTGAGGCCCGACTAGGTGTGCAGGGCCCAAAGTCACTGGCCGCCTGGCTTGCTCTAGCTCGAGGGGCGTGGGGAGGAATTGCAGTTTTCTGCTTGGCTTTGTAAACTCCTCAGCCCCCTCATTAGCTTCTGTGATTCCAGCTGCCACCCATCACCGGAGCAAGGAGCCCACCAGGTGCGCTGGCCAGAGGCACGCGCAGCCTCTGTCTCACTCGTCTCCGTGGCAGCTGGGCCCCTCCGCCATGCCCCGCACCCAATTCCAGCCCAAAGGGCATATTTGCCTTCCCAGCGGGGCCTGATAACCACCATGGCCCCCGATCGATGCGCTCCCATAAAGCCCCCTGCGTGACGTCATGCGCCCGGCAGATTATTAATATCCACGATAAGAGCCGTGATTAACATCAAATAAATCAATCACACGGTATAAAAGTCCTATTATTTTTGGCTATAAATCAACGTGGCTGGCATTTGAGCTCCAGCCACTGTGAGGGAGCAGCACTGGACCCGCCTGAGCAGCAGATATGCTCCAGCGCCGTCTTATCGCGCCCATCACCGTGTTATCACCGCAGCAGGTGCCAGGTGCAGCCCTAGCTGTTTTTTTCCAGCTCTTTCTCCAGCCCCACCTGCCCCCTGTGCTGCCCCAGCTCCCAAATCAGATAAAGGGCTTGGCTCCCCGGGAAGCCACCAGGTCAAAGTCCACCAGCAACCAGCCACTTGCCCTTTGGCAGCTATCCTGGGCCCCTCCATTAGCGCAGCGCCTAATAGTAATAACGATGGCGAAGGTGATAAGGTGGGCAGCTGCCTTTGAGTCTGTCATAGGTGCTCTGCAAGGCCACCCAGTTCACAGATGAGGAAACCGAGGCTCAGAGAGGGTTAGAAGCTGGGCCCTCCTGGGCCAGGATGAACCCAGCCGTACCACCCAGCAGCATGTGCTGGTGACAATGAGCTGAATGTGACAGTATCAATGAACAGGCCCTGGCTGGGATCCTCCGCATGCTGTCCCGAGGCAGGTATCCTGGGTGGGTGGAGGGTGATGAATGCCCAGGCCCTAGGTTCTGCCTCTGCTGGCGTAGGCCTCCAAGAGTGGCTGTGTGGAAGGGCCAGGCCCAGCATGCTGGGTGCATGGGTCTGTGGGACAAGGCCGTGGACTTTTGGCCTGCACCTGTTCCAGCAAGGACCCTGACGCTCAGACTGGGACACACTGGGGTGAGGGGTCCACAGTGAGAAGCGCCCAGGGACAGGGTCTGTCTGGGATCTCTGACCTCCCTGGGCAGACCCCTCTGCTGTCCACCTGCAGACCTTTGCATGGCCCACCCTCTCTGCTCTCTGTCCTCTCTGCTGTCCACTCCCCGTTCCTCTGCAGGGCCTTTGCACTTGCTGGGGCTCCAGTCCAGGGTTCTGTGCTGCAGCACACGTGGGTCCACACTCCCGGGGGTCTCTGCTGAAGTTCACTGCTTGCTTCTCTTTCCTGCCAGGTCATGCTGCCAGCTCGCTACCTCCCAAACGGAGGGAGGGCTGTGTTCTCCCGGTCAGATGCTGGTGTGGGGTAATTCAGACTTGGAAAAGGGTTGTGGGCACTGCCCTGAGCTGTAGGTTCTGGTGGGGGCCAGGCGCTGGGCTCACTACTGCCCCTCCTGGACTCAGTGTCCTCCTCTGGAACATGGGCCAGGCACTGGCCTCCCTGGTACTCCCTCCTCTGTGAGACCTTCCCAGGTCTCGCTGAACCCCCAGAACCTCGCTTGAGCAAGCCTCCTGCAGCCAAGTCAGTTCCCTCCTGGGAGGGAAGGTCTCCTTCCAAGGCCTGTCCTTGGCTGAGAACACCTGACCTGACAGTGCTATTGGCAGGCCCCTGGAGAGTCTGGAGGTGCCCAAGGTGCAGGTGAGCAGCAGGCAGGGGACGAGGGGGACAAAGCTGAAGCTGGACCCAGGTCAGACACCTATATGGGTGCTTGTGGACTGTGTGACCCCAAACACATCACTTAACATCTCTGGGCTTCACTGCTTCTTTCATATGAGGTCCTGGAGTGGGACACAGACCTTGCAGACTCACCTGCTCTGGATGGGCTCGGGGGCTCGGGCTCCCCAGCTGCCGTGAGCTCTGCTGCTATGGCCTCCTGCTCTGTGGGGCTGTTGTCCATGTCCTGGGCCTCCTCTCTGGCCTCCATGTCTCCGAGGGAACCTATGGACAAGAGCCCAGGAGGCACCATGAGGAGCTTGTGGCCATCCACAGGAGCCAGAGGGAAGGCTCCCTGGGGTTCCTCAAGCCTGGATGTGTGAGCACAACCCTGTGTCAACCCCCAGCCTCCTTGTCCTCCAAGCCCCACTGGCTTGTGGACGCCACTCTCGCCCAGGCAAGGGTTCCGGTCCCTCCTTGGATCTCCCTCCCCCCACGTGCTGCCAGTCGGAGCAGCAAGACACCATCTGGCCCTTCTGGGCTGGGGCTCTGGGCTTGATGGATGTGTCGCCCTTCCCAGGGGCAGGCCTACAGTCTGGGGCCTGCCGGGCCCACATTGGACACCATTCTCTGCTGGGATCCTCCCACAGGGAGCTCCCCTGGGCCCCAGGCTGCGGGAAGGAGGCACTGGAATCATGGCAGGGAGAGAATAATGGCGCAGGTGGGCACACAGGTGTTGGGTGGCAGGGTGGGTATCCCACCAGCCTGGGGTGCCCTGCGGGGAGTCAAGACCCATCTCATGGGGAGATGGCAGACAGAGACAAGCCAAGCAGACCCACAGAGACCTTCAGTGCCCTAAGCACAGGCCACACAGGTGTCAGCTGGTGGATCAGAGAATAGTGGCCTGGCCAGTGTCCCCTCCCCTGCCTCAGCCTGGACCCCAGTTCACGCGTTCATGCTCTGCAGCACCTGGCCAGCTGCAGCAACTTGAGGACACCTACCTGCCATCCAGCAGGGGCCATGAGGGATGGGCAGAGCCTCCCAAGCATGACACCACCTGGATGGGAAGGGCCACAGGAGCCGCCAGGGCCCCTAGCTGGGGGGGGGGGGAGTCTGGGAAACAAGGGGACACCTTGAAGCCATGTGTCAGTGGTCCTGTGGGCACTGGGGTACAGAGGCCCCTCTGCGCAGCTTGAGGCCTGAGCCAGTCCCTGGAGAGGAGCAGCTGTGGCAGCAGCGGGGAGGAGGGAGAAGGGACGGTGCAGGACCTGGGCCTCCGAGGCTCCAGGGCTCCTGACCTCTCACATCATGGCCCTTCTGGGGATCTGACGGAGCCCAGTGCCTCCCCTAGAGCAGACAGCAACCCAAGCTTGGCCCTTCATGCCAATGGCTCCCTGCTTGCCCTTACTGCTGCCCCTGCTGGTCCCTCACTGGGAGTCTGCCTGGCTTTCCCAGGGAAGGAAGGAAGAGGTGCAGGGGGTACTGGCAGACACAAATGTGTGGTAGGGCCCAAGGGCGATGGGCCACATCAGTGGGGCAGAGACCCACACAGATAGTGCAGAATGAGCAAGGCTGAGGCTGGGGCTCAGGCCGACCTCTGAGATCAGCAACTTCTATGCTGGGGGTGCGGCGAAGCCAGTTTTCTGGGTCTGGATTTTGGCTCACTGTGCCAATCACAGGTGGACTGTAGGCTGAAGCCCAGACCCAGCACTGTTCCTGTTCCTGGCAGCCCTGAGGCCAGACCTTGCTCTAGGGTGCAGGGGGTTCATGCCACTGGGCAGTGTCTGGACACCCCAGGGGCCAGGGGAAACAGAACCAAAGTGAACCCCAAGCTGGGAAGAAGGGAGGGAAGCAATGAGAGGAGAGGCCAGAGACAGTTGCCACCTGTGGACCTCTGCTGAGAAGGGATGTCAGCACAGAGAACTGCAGGTGTAAAGGCCCAAGGCTGGGACGGAGGCGTTGGGGGAAGGGACCAGGGCAAGTGTGGTGGGAGTCAAACCGGAGACCAACTTTGGAGGCTCTGGGGAGGAGTGTATCCTCAGCCTGGGGGAACTGGGCAGCCTTGGTGGGGTCTGCTGAAGAGAGCAAGACCAATGATTGCCCAGCTGCAGCCCTGTGGATCCTGGCTCTGAACCCCTGAGCCCCAGCTTCCCCAAGCTGCTGTGATGGGAGGGTGTCTGGGCTCAGGCCACAGGGTCCTAGGCCGAGGCTCTCTGCCTCTCATTGTCTCCATACAAACAGGCTCCTGGAAGGCCAGGCACACCCTGGGTCCATCTGACTTGGGCCACCTTGGTCTCCACCTGTGGGGCTAGCCCTGAGCAGATACTGCCTTTCAGGAGGCAGGAGGTTCTTACAGGTGTGGGCCCTCTGCCCAGCCCTCTGTAGGAGCCGCACGGCACCACAGCTCTCCTGGGGCCAAGATGGGATGTAGATCTGTGGTCCCGGCTGCATGGTGTGCACCTCAGGCCTCACCTGCTCCAGCAAATAGGATGAGACCCCTGCTGGCAGGGACCATCCTGGGGCGGGGCTGGCTAAGGGAGCACAAGCAGAAATCCCCCCCGCTCTGCCAAGGCCCCCAGGAAGGCATCCTGACTTGTGCCCACCCAGGTGGGATTCAGACACCCAGGGAGCCCAGAGCGTGATGGATCTCCATTTACTCAGAACAAAGGCGTGCACACTGCACAAAGCCTCCACGATGAGCGTGAAGAAAGAGGCTGCCAGGCCGTGCGGAGATTTGTTCCAATACTGCTAATTCAGTTCCAGCACAATTAAAATAGCTCTGATAATGCAGGAGACAATTGCCAACCAGCAAATCGTTGGGACCCATAAATGGGATGTAGTGTGGCGAATTCTGCCCCAGGCCGCCTTGGCTTCTTGGGTGCACTGCTCAGCTCTGCTGGGTCCTGTGTTGGCACCTGCCACCCTGATGCACCCAGGGCCCCCGCCTGCTTGTCCCGGGGTGCACCAGAGCACCTGGACCATGGCTGCATGGACCATTGAGGACCATGGCTGCATGCTGCTGCTTGCCAGGGCACCTTGAGTTAGGAATGACACCCCGACCCTCTGGGGACCTTTGCTCTGCCCAGACCCCAACAGCCGGGCCAGGCAAACCCACAACTGAGCAGGTGGACAGGTGCATACTGTGTCCTTGCTCTGTAACCGTGAGCAGGCCACTCTTTCTCTGCTTTGTCTCAGGTACAAACAGCTACGACCATGGCCGTGGCATCTGGAAGGACACGTGCTCACCTGCACGGTTAGGTGCTGCGGGGAAGTACTCTGCAAACACCAGCTGTCACCGTCATTGGCTCCTGCCAGGAATGGCCCAGCAGGGCCTGGGAAATGGCAGGAGGGCACGGGCTGTTATTAAGAGCCAAACGTGTGTGGGCCCTGGGCTTGGTATTTCACAACGTCCTCCCTTAACCTCGTCCACCCACAGCCCAGCTAGGTCATCTTCCAGTGTCCATCCCAGATGGGGAAACTGAGGCACAGAGCTTCCAAGCTGGGTTGGATCTCACCGTGTTGGGGGTGTGGAGAACCAGATGAGGTGCTGTGGAGTGGTGGCAGGGTGTGGTGATTGTCATCTGGTGTGGGGGGAGCATTGGGGGAGGCAGTACTCTGAGGCCAATCACATCTGAATCCCACCCCTATCAAGGCCTCCCCCAGGGAAGCCCAGGTCACACCCACTTTATGGCTGAGTAAACTGAGGCCTGGTAAGGTGAAGTAACTTGCCCATGGTTCTCAGGGAGGAGGCAGAGGGTTGGGTGGCAGGAAAGGAACTTGGGACACAGTTCAGACCAGCCCAGACATGCAGCAACCCCACGGGGCCCCACCCTCTCACTCTGAGAGCCAGAGCAGCACGCTGGACAGAGAGGCCAGTGCCAAGGCCATGCACCTGCCTGGGGGCATCCACAGGCCCCCATGGCAGTCACGAGCAGCAGGGGTAGCACTGGGTGTGGCCCCCATGGTGCCCGGAGCCCCTCGGTTATCACAGGGAGCAGACGCACCAGCGCCCATCCGTCTCCTGCTCATTAAGCCAGACGCCAGGATGGAAATGAAAACATAATAGCTATTTGATTGGGGGTGAGATATTTTGCATATTGGCTCAGCGCTGATAGCAGAATTTCATCAACTCCCTTTTTCATGCTTTAAAACTGAATTATGGAGACAGGCTCTATGTGGTGAGTTGATCCCCACTTCCTTCCAAGTCCCCGCCTGATGATGAGCAAGGCCCCCTCCCGGCTTCTTTGGAAACCACCTCACGGAAGCCAGCACTGGGTGCAAAGAGGGTTGTGCTCCCCCAGATGGCAGCCCTTGGGCCAGCCTGGACAGAGGTCCAAGGCACCTGGCCTTGTCCCTGTGGGGATCACGGTTGTGTGGCCAGGGGAGAGCCCTGTGAGACCAGGGCAACGTCTAGTTCTTCCCACCAGGCTGAGTCCAGCACAGGGTCCCTGCTTCAGGCGTGTCTAGGGGTTCTGTCCTGCAGAGCAGCCCACGGAACTGATGTGGACAGCCACCAGACCTCCTCTGGGCAGCAGAGTTAAGACAGTATCCAGGTGGACTCTGGGGAGGGGTGGCCTGGGCACCCGTTTGTCCTCATTCCTGACCGCTATCATCTCCTCCGCTTATCTACTCACAGAGTCACTCATGCATTTGCTCATCAAACCTGGCCTGAGCCTCGGTATGCCAGGCTTAGTGCTGGGATGGAGACCTGGCAGGAACCAACTCCCCGCACAAAGGAGAAAGATGTGCAGGGGCTATGACATCATGAGGGGAGGGGTGATGGGGGCTCCTAACAGTGAAGCCAGGGGAAGCCTCAGGCACAGGGAACAGCACCTACTGAGGCACACTTTCCCGGGGCCTAGTTTCCTCCTGGGAAACGGGGGGTTCCTTCTGCTGACGGCCAGGGGTGGGAGCATAGCCTCAGCCAGGTGACAGCTGCTGTTTCCTTCCCCTCTGTTCTGAGGAGGCAGGAAATCAGTGTGGGCCCATGAAGAGCATGGGGTGGGAGGTCAGGGTATGCTTGGAGGTCAGACCCGGAGGGCAAAGGTGGTGAAAAAGGACCCCTGCCCAGGTGGTGGAAGACTGGGCCTCTTTGGCCTGCTGGCCCTGGGCAGTGGGTGGGTGGCTGCTGCATGGCGCTGCCAGGTGGGAGACCCTGGCCTCTGGGCAGCACAGAGTGGCCAGATAAGGCCCTGATAGCAGAGAGAAAATAGCAACACATTCCAACTTTCCCACCGCTGAACAGGGGCAACTTGGGCCACAGCAGAGACAAAGAGGAGACAGGGATGTCCCTGCCCTCCCTGAGCAGGCGCATGGAGGGAACTCAGGAGGACAACGACACAGTATGGGTCCAGAGGACATGGACCTGTATCTCCCACACAGACCTGAGCACCAGAACTGAAGCCGGAACTCTGCTGGTGGCCACGGTGACTTCTGGCAAAGTAGCCCCTGGTGAGTGGGACTGGATATGCCCCAACGCCCTGCCCACCTACGAGGCTCTGACCCAGCCATGCCAATGGGTGGGGAAACTGAGGCACACAGCACCACAGCCTGTGGCCCCAGACCCTCAGGCAGTGACATGCACCTTTACCCACAGTTCTAGCAGGCGACCCAGCCCGACACCTGGGACCACTGGGGTTGACAGGGCCAGCCTGTTGTGGCCACTGCCTACAGGTCCTCTGAGGTCCCACAACCCACCATGCAGCAAGGCAGGGTTCTCACAGTGGAGTCAGTCTCAGAACTCACCACCCATCACCCCGAACGCTGCCTGGTGCTATCCTGCCCCACCAGCAAGGTCCAGGCCCCGTGGCAGTGCCACACCCACGTGCTTTCCATATGGGGCACCTGCCCCTGCTGCTGCCCTCTGCCTGGTTAAGGGCCCTCCTTCCTTGGACGATCCTCCCATGGCCCCTCGTGGTCCAGCCTGTCCTCCAGGGCCCCTAAGCTCTGTGTGGTCCCCCACCATAAGGCCCCTGGAGTGTCTCGGTCTCCAGGCTCAGCAAGCCCGGGAAGGTGAAAGGGTGGCCCAGTGGCTTCAGGAAGGCCACCCCAGAGCCCCAGAGAGGATGCATGGGGGAGGAAGGACAGCATGCAGCTATGGCTGCCAGGACTGAATGCATACCATGACGGCAGAGCCAGGGGCCTCGGCTGCCAGCAGCTTCCACTGGCCCAGGGTCAGCACCTGTACACCACTCGGGGGGCTCCCATGAAGAGCATGGTGGCCAGGTAGCCGTGGCTTGTTCAATTGAGCGCACACCCTGCTCAGATGTCCAGGGTCCCTAGGGGTCATGAGCAAGCCAGGACCACGGTCTGAGCCCACCACCTCTAGGCTGTGACCTGGTCCAAGGCACCATGTCCTCATTGCCCCTGTGAGCCGGGGGCTGAGATGAGGGCTGCACAGCTTGAGCCTCTCCTCCTCCTAGAGGGCCTCCGATCAGGCCTGCACACAGCTGACCAGGACCTGGCAACCGCCTCCTGAGGGGCGACAGCTGAGGCCTGGGCCTTTTCACCTCTTGCCTGATGATCTGCCTCGGGTGGCCATGCCCCATCTTGGCAGTGGATGGCTGACCGTGACTGCCTGCTCCTGGGCCCGTCCATGAGCACCAGGAGGAGAGATCCCCCTGTGCACGGGGCCTCTGAGCACAGCACACCCAGCAGGTGCAGCTCGGGAGGTGCTGGGAACTGACACCTCAGTGGCATCAGCCCAGGGCGCTGCCGCAGTGCACTGGGAGTCACCCCGTAGGGTAACTCGTGTGGGACGAGCAGGGCCCCAACTCAGAGAACCAGGACCTGAGTTCTAATGACCACGAGCTGCTGTGAGGGACCTTGGCTCTCAAAACACTAAAAATATTCTGTTGAAATATAACTCACACAATGAAACAGACTTTCTCACATTGTGGCTTTTAAAGTCGAGAATGTTAACGGAAAATGGGTGTGGCGGCTGCTCCAACGCAGGGCCCTGTGTGGTCCAGCCCGTGTGCTGCTGTGCCCAAGCCTGAGCTCACTTCTCTCCAAGAATTTTAAAGGAGTCAGTGTAACTCTTGCACTCTGTAACACCAGCCACCTTGCTGATCCCCAGCTGACCCTGGGCTCTTGAGTAGATGAGGATCTGCCTGGTGCATCAGTGGCTCCACAAATGTACCCCTAGCCCCGGCACACAACTGTCCCACCCTCTCTGCTTCCTTTCTTCTCTCTTCTCTTGGACACTCTCTCCACACCTGTTTTCAGCTCCTGCATACAGGCCATCCTGGAGCTGATGGGTGGAACTCAGTGGGCTAACCTGCTCTGGGCGGCTGCCACAATGCGTTCTAGCCCTACATGTAGGTCAAGTTTGGCCCTTCCAGAGGCCTCTGGTCAACCTGGGCACCCCAGGCATATGCCCCATGCAGCGTCACAGGGCGGGAATGACCACAGGCAGTGCTGGGGCCTCTTCTGGCCTGGACCTCCTGGGGCTCTAGAGTGGCTACTGCAATTATGGGTATTCTAACTTCAATGGCACTCCTAACAGAGTCCCACTTTACGGATAGGGAAACTGAGGCACAGAGTAGTAGGGAGACTTGCACAAGCCCTCTCTGCTAATGGAACAGGAGCCTGGACCTAACCTCCTTCTCAGCCCCAATGTCCTGGTTTACAGTGGCAAGAAATGGGGTGGGACACAGGCTCACATGGCCCCCCAGTCTGAGGCCTTGCTTCTCTCCTTGCTGGGCCTCAGTTTCCCTCCTTGGTCCCTCACCAGGTTCCCATCTCTGCTCCTGCCTACTCCTTGGTCCCTGTGGGATCTCTGCCCATCCTCCTGTCTCTGTCCCTGTGGCCGGGGCATGGACTCTGCCGGCTACTCACCCCACAGCTGGAGCCAGGACACCCTTGTGCTGTGGGGTGGCCGCTCCACCTGTGGCTCCCATAGGCCCTGAGCCCCACAGACACGGCGGCACTGCCCTCTACAGTGGCACAATGCCACAGGAATGGGGCTCCCCTGGACAGAGGAGGAAACTGAGGCAGAGGGTAGCCACACTAGGCCCTGCTTGGCCCTGCCTCGGCCTCAGGTCAGTTGCTCACATGGCTACTCAGGCGCTAGAGAGCTGTGGGGCACAGTCGACCCTCCAGGCCTGGTTCTCAGACCTGCAGAGCTACTGTGAAGAGCGGACAGTGAGGTCTTGAGGGGTCAGGAAGCCTCACACAAGGTCACTCCCACAGCAGGAGGCTGAAGTGAGCAGCTGCATCTGGATCCAGAGGAGACATTCTGTGTGGGGGAGTGGGGGGGCACTGACCCCAGGACCACAGAGGGGCGGAGTGCAGAGTTTATGGGGGCGAGCGGGGGCTTCTGGGAGGAGGTGGCATTGAAGCTACAACAGGGAAGAGCCCAGGGACAGCATCGGGCAGAGGGCACAGGCAAGGCTTCTGGCAGCGTGGGGGACAGTGCTGAGTGCCCAGGGCCAGAGGCCTAGGAGGGAGCTGGGGCTTTTCCTGGGTACCAAAGGCAGCACCACCAGATGCCAAGCCAGGGGATGCAGGGTTTGCTGAGTGCAGGGCACTGGGCACTGCAGCCTCCCGGCTCCTACCAACCCCCTCTGGGCCACCTCCTGGGGCCCCTGAAGATCCTCCCCTGGCCTGAGCCTGCCCCTCTCCCCCACCCTGTCCCCAGGGGCCGGGCCGGGCAGGACAAGGCAGAGTGAAAGGGAGGCGGTGGAGGAGGGAAGAGGGATGGGTCCTGAGAAAGCCCAGCCTGGCTGATAGCGAGAGATTGGTTTCAGCCCGAGACAGCCTGCCAAGCCCACATCCTATCGGCGGCCTGCGCCTACCCAACATTCATCACCACTGAACTTGGAAACTTTATCAACGCTAAAGGTTGGCGCCATCTCTGAGCCCGGCCACTCCTGGCTCTCCGATGGGCCTGATAGCCACTGATAGATTACACGAGATTATTTCACTCTGGAGAACCGATTATTAACGCTGCTGGAGGAGAGGCAGGGGCCCTTGTGGGAGGAGCTGGCAACGCCACACGGGGCAGGAGCCGTGGAGCCCGGGGGCTGTCAACACATGGGGGTGAGGCCATGTGCCAGGCTGGGCTGACAGAAGCCAGGGTGCAGGGTGTGGGCTGCAGGTGGTCTGGGAGCCAAGGAGGAGGACACAGGCTAGGTGGGCACTGGAGGCTCCGGAGTGATCCTCCCTCCACATAGGTGATAAGGGCTGAGTGATGGGGTGCAGGATGTAGCTAACAGAGCCATCGCTAAATGGTCACATGTAAGATGGATGAAGACAGAAGGGGGTGGCCCCAGGGTGACAGCCCCTCCATGGGGCAGGTAGGGCAGCACCTCCTCACAGCCTCCCCTGCGCCCACCGTGGCTGGGCCCAGCACAGTGCTCTGATCTGGCCCTCAGAGGCCACACTACCTCACCACCCATTTTAAGAATGGATGAGACCCAAGGGGCCTTGGGCTGGTCAAGAGGGTGACGGCTGCATTTCACGTCCCCACCAAGACGACCTGGTCCCCTGCTTCATGTCAGTCCCTGTGGTCCCCATGCTGCTGAGCTTGACACCTCTGCTGTGTTGGCATCAACATCTGGCTTTCCGTGGCACCGAGCCCCAGTGAGGGGCCCCTCTGCATGGAGGGTTAATGAACCCGTCGAGAACAGCGGGTGGGTTCCTTCTTGTGTTCATTCTCTTTCTCTCCAGGCTAGGGCTCCACAAGGTCCCTGGGGTTCCAATCCAGGCTGCGCACAGCAAGGGCTCGGTACAAGTCTGGGGAGTGACATTACCACGGGCAGGTGTGTGGGGTCCAACTGGTCCCCCGCCCTGTCTCCAGGCAGAGCAGGACTCAAAATAAATGGATGACCCTGCCCAGAGGCCCTGCAGGAGTGGGTCCCAGCCCTTCCTTGGAAGTGGACCCTCACTGGCCCCCACCACGGACCCGGGCTTTGCACCTCTCTGTATACTTCAAGGCTGTCTTTTCCTTTCAGTTTCTTCTTCCATTTGCTTTGGCTCCTAACACAGGGCGGAGGTACTCTCGAAATCAATCAGAGTATTTATCGAGCACCTACTGTATGCTGTGTGCTGTCCTTGGGGTGCCAGAGCTGCCCTAGTGAGATGGAGGCCCCTCTGCAGAGCCTGGAGGCCAGTGTGAGGAGACCCCTCCTGGCGGGTACAGGCAGGTGCCTCTGACCCTCATGCCATGTGATGAAGTTGGGTGACTGAGGCCCAGAGAGGTGAGCGGCCTTGGCCCAGGCCATGTCTGATTTTGGTCTGACAGCCCCCTCCCCATTTCCTCCCCTCAGATCTTAGCCCAAACTTCTTCCCGCCTCGCTCCTCTGCTATTTTCCACTTACGCATTTTTGAAAAACACCCACGTCTGTGGCTGCTTTTCAGGCCAGGAGTCATGTGGGTGCCATGGGAGCTGATGGGGCCTCCGGCTGGGACTCTGGGCTGGATTCTGAGTAGGGGTGGAGGTCGAACAATGTCGACTCCCCCAGCCCTCACAGCTTCCTGACAGGGACAGGTTTGGAGCAGAAAACTCAGGTCTCTGGACTATGCTGCAGCCTCCTGGTGTGCAAGGGGAAACTTAGGCCCAAGGTAGCAAAGGGGCTCAGAAACCACCCTAGAGGCAGAGACCTGGTCCTTTTCTCATTTGATAGATGAGGAAAATGAAGTGTGGCAAATGGGGTGCCCTGTCCCCTGGCCTGGACTGAGGGTGCAGAAGCCTGGCCAAGCAAGGCTCTGGGTGAAAGTCAGGACGGGGTCAATAAGCAGAGTCTGGAGAGAACCCTGACCTGGGGATGGACAGGGGAGCTGGTGGACCAGGGCTGGCCCTGCCCTGGTTTTTAACTCTGGTTCCCATCTGGCAGTCAGGTTGGCTGTGCCCACCTCAGAACGTCCATGTCCTGTCCCCCAATTCAGGGAGGTTTCTGGGTTCTAAGGTCTGCAGAGGTCATTCAAAGGCCAGCCTGACCATCCCCCAGTGTGGTCAAATGGGTAATGCTCAAGAGCTTGTGGGGATTTGTACCAGGCAGGAGCAAGGCTAGCCACATGACCCCACCCCCACTTTAAGGGCGAGGCCACACCCTCCTTATGGAGGCCTCCCCGCCCCCCCCCCAGCAGCTCAGCCAGTCCCTGCTCCTCACTCACGCTCATTTGCATGCCCCACTTCCACTGGCTTCCATCAGACCAAGGCACTGTGGCTCCCTGACAGTGGGAGCCTGGCCCAAGGGAGTGGGGCTGTGTTCTGGGGGTAAGAGGTGGGGCCAGGCGGGGGTGGGAGGGCAGGCTCTGGGGCAGTGGGCTCTGGGGGTGCTGGAGTCCGAATGACCTGCCAGGTGTCAGGCGGAACGGAGCCTGGTGGGGAAGGCTGGTTCCCGCAGGCATGTCTCTTTTCTCCAGGACCCCACCAAAGCCACCACAGATGACTCAGGTCCCACAGCCAAGAGGCAGGGGTGCAGTGAGGTCCCCCACTCCAAGACCAGATCTTCCCTCTGTGGGGGGCTGTAAACTCCATCTTTCAGGTTGCCCAGAGTGGGTGCTATTTGGCGGCTTCCTCTGCAAAACGATGAGGATGCCTCAACTTTCTCTTTAGATCTAGCGCGTGGTGAATCGTGGGCAGTGGGCTCGTGGGTGTGGATGTGTGGTGCGCACTCGCCTTTGTTCCTGGCATTTTGGTGGGGTGAGATAAGGGAGACAGAACCGCTAGGAGTGAGCAGGCAGATAGACACCGGCGATAGCGGCTCCTCCGCGCACAGCGCCTATCGTCCTTTCTATCACCGCTCCCTTTTCTTTCTTTCTTTTTTGTTAGGGGCCAGTACGGCGGACACACCCACACCCACCTCCCACAGCTGTGGGACTCAGTGGGGGGCCTCCCTTCTTCAGGCCCCCGCCAGATGGGAAGAGGGTTGGCCCTCCAGGGGCAGCTGAGAGGGCAGGGTCCTGAGGCACAGGGACAAAAGGAGCACGCCTGCCTTGCAGGGTCCCCATGCCCAGTCTCATCTGCTCCTCGAGAGGACACTGACTCCCCTGTTTCATGGGTGTGGCAGCAAGGCCCAGAGAAGTGAAGTTTTTTGCCCAAGGACACACAGCAAGGGCGAATGGAGCTGGGAGCTGAACCTGTGTCTCTCTGGCCTCGAGGCTAGTGGCCTAGGGAGCAGGGGCCAAGTTCCTTCCCGGAGAGATGCTGACCAGCACAGCTAGGCAGGGCAGGGCACACGGGAGGATGCAGGGCAGGTTCTGGGGACTCGGGCAACTCTTAGCATCCCCAGCTCTGTTCTACAGATCTGGAAATGAAGGATCAGGACAGGGAGGTGCGCAGACCAGAGTGACAGGCAGGCTGGACCCCATGTCCCCCTCTCAACCCTGCGCAGGACTGCTGTGCATTTCCTGCGACCCTCTAGCTGGGAGACCTTGGTGCTGGGTCGGGGTTGGGTACCATCCAAGGAGTAGGGTCTCAGACCCACAAGGACAAGGCTTCCTGGGCCACTCAGGCCCCAGGATGGGAGAGGACCTGCCCTCCCCAGCCTCATGGGGCATCCCCAGGAGCATGCTGCTGGCTGATGACTGTCCAGGGAGGTGCCAGCAGTGCTCCCAGAGGGCCTACGGTGGGCAGCCAGCCCAGGGGCCCTCACCCCAGCCACGTGCCCCGAGGTCCTGCCCCAGGTCAGAGGCTGCGCAGGGCCCTGGAGGCAGCTCTCACCTCCACCTCACTCCAGACAGAGATCACGTCCACTGTGCAGGTGAGCGAACTGAGGCCTGGGTGGGAAGTCACTTGCCCAGGGGCAGGATTTGAATTCCAGCCACTCCATCCTGCGCTTACCCTCCTTCGGAATACACACCCCATTTTACAGGAAACAGCTGACTCTAGACAACTAAACCCTAAAGACAGAAACCAACTTTCTCACCAAAGCAGCCTATTCTATGGGGCAGAAGAAACCTTCCCAGGGAATAAGCAAGAGTGTAGAGAGACCAGGCTTAGCCTTGGCTGCTATTGCTCCTGGGACAGGGCTGTATGGCCCTGAGTAGTCCCTTGGCCCCTCTGTGCCCAAGACTTCTCCTTGATGTGGAGGGAGAGGCCCTCAGGAAGAGGTGGGAAACATGGCTGCAAATACTCCAGAACCCCCTGCCAGATGGAGACCCAGATCTGGACCAAACCTCTAAACCAGATCCCCTCCTGTGCTGTGTGACCTTGGGTGATTTATTCAACCTCTCTGAACCCTGAGTCATCAGAGGAGAAATGAGGTCATGGATGTTCCTCTACCACTGCTGGGAGGAGACGCTGTGCCACAAGGCAGGTCAAGCCCAGGCCTTGCATCAAGCACGCGCTCAATAAAGGCAGCTGTTACCTAACTATGGCCATGATTAGGATTATTATCATTGGGGGGAGTCCCAGAGCCACCCAGAAAAGTCACTGTCCCCAGCCTCCTGCCTCTAGGGCCCCAGACAATTTCATTTTTCAAGTCACTTAAAAAAATAAATCTAGAAAGGAGGAATAGCTAGCTGCCTCACACAGGCTGGGGGCACTGGCAGGGGCTGGACTGGCCTGGCTGCCCCCCCAGGGGACGTTGTGGCAGCCAGGCCTCAGTTTCCCCTCCCACACAGTGGGAGTCTTGCCCCCCCCACGGTGGCCTCACCTGTCCCTCAACAGGAGGATTAGCGGCGTGCAGGCCCTAATCGCCACTAATCGCAGCATCAGCGCGGATCTCGGATCAGCTGAAGGAGGCAGCTTTATCCAGACAGATGCTGTGATGGCACTGAGTCCCATCCAGGCGCTGCCTGTCACACACGGCAGGGGCTGAGCCGCTGGAGACGGGGTGGCTAAGGACACACCAATGGCCCAGTAGGCTTCCGAATGCGTGTACCACCCTCCGGCAGAAGGGGCTCTGTTTGGTGCCTTAACGTTTATTGAGCACCTGCTGTATAACCAGGCACTGGCCAGGGGCAGGGAGGCAGCAGGGACCCAAGGAGGCAAAACTCTTGCCCTGGGCACTGACATACACTGGACAAACAGAGAAACTGAGGCACAGAGCCCTGTCCAAGGGTGGTGCTTAGATGGCCAGTTCTTGACACCCTTTGCTCACTGCCAGGCTGCAAGGTGGACCCTGGAGCCGCGACACTCATGCTGGGGCTGCTCCTCTGAGCAGTACCTGCCCTGGCTCACTCTGGCCTGCACACGGAGCCTGCGCAGCTGGACACACAGTGCTTTCCAGCCTGGCCCAGGGGCCAGGAGAGGCTGGAGAGACGACCAAGGGCTCCCCTCCCGGGCCCTCCTCCTCCCCCTCCTCTCCACCTTCTTTTTCAAAAACATAATTTATCTGTGTATTATCAAGAAATCCAGACACTTTAATCAGCGAGCTATGAAGTCAGAATTTCCATTCTTATCTGCGGGAGGAGTGGAGGCAGAGGAGATAGCGAGAGATCGCTGGTGGGGAATGTTAATGGGCGGGGAGGCCGGGCCACTGGCCACCGAGACGCGGGTATCTCCTCCATTATCGAGGCTGTATCTGGCCAACCATCTCGGAGCGGTAATGGGGCCAGTTCAACTTTCTGAGTTATCACAGGAGCTAAAACCTGCGCCCGCCAGAGGCCCAGACCGGAGATGGTGCAGGGAAGACCAGGCTCCGGCTGTGCATGGATGGGGATGGCCGGCCAGCTGGGCTAAGGGCTTGGGTCTGTGGGGGCTGAAGGGACATCCTCTGCTTACTGGGCAATGGTTTGCCTGTGGTAGAGCTGTACACGAGGTGACTGCCCATGACGGGAAACCGAGGGAGGAGGCACTTTCAGATCCCTGAGGGCTGGGTGGTCCTGGCCTTCCTGAGTGGTACCAGCCCGCGACAGGGGAGGAGGCGGGCGTATAGGGGACAGCAGGTGAAATGGGCTAACCACCAGCTGGGCAGGGATGGCCACATGGTGCTGGGTTTTGCTGCAGCCTTGACCCAGAGAGGGGAAGGAACCTGCTCAAGGTCACACAGCTGGGGAAGAACAGCTCTGAGATCAGTACTGGATGTGGCCCTGGTTTCCTGAGCTTGAAAATGGGCTTCGCCAGACCCAGTGAACAGTGGGAAAAGCTCTCCCCATAACCCACCTGTAGCCACCTGCTCTTTCACGCCCCAGAACATCTGCATGATACCCCAGGGTCAGGGACAACACCCGCAGGTCAGAGCTGGACCTGACCTTTCAACTTTCTAAGCCTCAGTTTCTCCATTGCTCACAGGAGTGAACCCAGGTCTGTGTGGTGCTGGGCATGGAGTGGGCACAGGGCCAGGCTGGGTTGTGCTCAGCAAGCACTGTGCCACTGGGCTAAGCGTGGAGAGGACTCAATGGCTCTCAGCTCAGCTTCCCTCCTGTCACATAGGCCCACATGCCTGAGGCCAGAGGGGCCCAAGGAGCAGCTGAGGGGCAGCAGAGGCTAGCAGGGCCCGGGACGGATACCTGTGGACTGAGAGGCCCCGTCCCTGCCCCAACAGAGAAACTGCTGCAGTCAGGGACTGAGGCTCCGCGCCCTGTGCCCCTGCTGCTCTCTTTGAGTCTGACCTCTGGGGTGGGGATCCATGGAGAAAAGAGCACTGAGGCAGGGGGTGCTGGCAGGTACAAGTATCTGGGGAAGAGAGGAAACTGAGGACTTGAAGCCAGATGCTGGGAGGAATTGGCGAGAAGCAGATTCAGGGAGCGGCATGGCTGCAGACACCCTGGGCCTCTGGGAGGGAGAGGGGGCCCTTTTGCCCCCTTCTCTGAGACTGTGCCAACACCACAGACTCCACTCGGCCCCAGCTGGGCTGTTTTCTCTCTCAGGCTTCTACTACGTTCACCTTCTGACAGGCGTCACTGTGCCAAGTGAGGTGGCAAAACTGAGGCGCAGGAATTCATAACTTGCAGCAGGACCTCAGAGCCTAGCCGGTGTTCCCAAGTGCAGAGATGGAGCCAGGCTTGGGCAGGGAGGTCACCTCCCCAGAGCTCCAGTCCGAGCTCCAGCTCTGAGAGTGTAGCCTGGCCCCAATTGCGTTCACCCATGGGGGCTCCTGGAGGTCCCCATGTTGGGAAATGTCACCATGGCCCCACCTCTGCAGGCAGCACACCCACCAGTTCTGGGGTCTGGGAACCCGGGCCATGAGCCCAGCAGTGGGGGCCGGGCTTGTACAACAGTTCCCTGTTGCTGCTTCAAGAATATCACTCTCATGCTGTGTGACCCAAGGCAGCCTCCTGCCCTCTCCTACCCTCTATTTCCTTAGGCGCAAACTGAGTCGAAAACCCCAATCTAAGTGGGCCTCTGGAGTCGCAGGAAAGGTGTATGGGGAGCACTGAGCAGGCAGGTGTGCTCGGCATGCTGAGGTGCAAGCTGGGGCCCCTGTGCCTGTTGCAGCCCTGGGACAGGGTGAGGGAACCAGAGTCAGAGCCACGGGTGGGGCTATGGGCAGCACAGGGGCTGCACAGCACCCTTCACCCCATTTCTCAGGTGGGGAAGGCGAGGCTCAGAGGCCATAGCTGGTGGCCCAGGGCAGGCGCCTCAGGGCACGGGGAAGGCTGCTTATCTGCCTCATCAGCTCTGCCCAAGGTCAGAGCCCCAGTCCTGCCCAGTAGGCCACTGCCTGCAGAAGCCCCAGGCTGAGTGGACACTACCTGGAGGAACTGTGGTCCCAGCTGTGCCTCTGCGCCTGTAAGAGCAGGCCAAGCCTTGGGAGGCAGGAGGGCTGCGCCTGGGCCTAGGACAGGGGGCAGCAGGGAGCCTCCTCATGTCCTCCCTGCAGGCAGCAGCACCTGAGGCACAGGAAGACAGGTGGCCTGAAACTTCTGGCCACTGGGGCTTGTGGCTGCTGCGGTCCTTGGCAGGGCCAGCCCATGCCCTGGAGCTCATGCAGCCCATGCTGCAGAGTACTAAGGCCAAGGGAAGGGCAGAAACTGAGGCAGGAGAGGGTCACTTCCCCCAGGGTTGCAGGGAGGCCAAGCCTGGGTGCAAGGCCCAGCTCCTGTCCATCAGTGGCCCAGAGGTGAGGGCCAGGGGGTGGCCCGGGCTGGGAGCAGGCAGCATCTGCAGGGGAAAGGGTTGAGACGCCATCCTCAGCCCTCACACACCCCCTTTGCTCCAGGCCTGAGGCTCCCTGCTGTCCTTAGCCTACCTGGGGGCTCATGGCAGGTGGGAGTAACAGGTCACCAAGGGTACCCTTCCTTGGGTCTGCCCCAAACGGGTGTTGTTTCTTAAGCGCCTACTGTATGCCTGCCCTGCCTGAGCAGTGAACGCAGTTGTGCAAGTAGGGACCTGCTATCCCCACGGGAAAGAAAACAAAGGCTGGGAACCAGGACGCTGGCCAAGGTCCCCAAGGGAAGCTGGGGGCTGCCCGAAGGTCAAGGCCATGTGCTGAGGGTGAAGGCACAGCACGGGGCTTGGCTGGGGCAGAGGGGAAACCCAGGGGCTGTATGAGCCAGCCCACCAGGGCAGGTATCGGCACAGGAGTGTCATGGGCCTGCTGCTGTTCCCGTCTGCTCAGCGTCCCAGCATCTTCCGCAGGTCTACAGACCCGAGGACAGATTGGGCCTGGCTCACAGACATTCTTGTTCTCATTTGAAAGTGCAAAACTGGAGTGGAGCGTGCCCCTCAGGCTAATGGGCACACTGAGGCAGTGAGGGCACCCACTCTGCCACCATCTGGGCCCAGGGAGGGAGGACGGTCCCAGCAGGGACCTGCCAGTCTGCTAGCCACAGACACTGCTCGCACCCACTCCCCCAGGCTGGACGGGACCTGCTCGCCAGCACTGTCCCCAGGAAATCCTGGAGGCCCCTCCTGGGGCTGCCTGGCCCCAAGGCCCCTCAGTTCAGCTGGCCTGGACCAGACCCCTGCAGAGCTTGGGTTGGGGAGCATTCTAGTGGCACCCAGAACCTTGCCTTCTCTTCTCTCCCCTCTAAGAGCCCAGAGAAGGCAGGCAATGTGCCAAGGCTGCAAGGCCCAGGGGCTTTCTTGGTAAACCAAAGTCAGAATATGCAGGGGGACAGGCCAGCCGGGAAGAGGGCTGTGTTAGGGGACCCCATGGCCAGATGCTGTGGGACAGTTTGGGGCATCCACCTCCACGCAGGGCCACTATAGGCTACAAGTTGGGCTCTCATGGGAAAGAGCTTGAGAGAAAGAATTTTGCCACCTCAGATAAGCTGGAAACCACAGACCAGACCCAATAGACTGACCAAGGGGGTGGGGGAGGCTTGGAGAGGAGGGAGAAGAAAAGGAGGTGAGGAGGGGTAGGGAGTGGATGGTGGGGAGGAGGGAGAGGGAAGGAGAGGGAGGAAGAGGAGAAGTGGGAAGGGAGGGGGAAGGGGAAGAGGGAGAGGAGGAGGTGGAGGGAGCGGAGGCGGCCTGGCTGCCTCCCATACAGGTGCTGGGCTTGGGACAGGCACAATGGCCCCATTTTGCAGAGGGAAACCCAAGGCTCACCCAGGGCAGGTCTCGCCAGGGACCTGTGGTCAGTGGGAGGGGGAGCCGGGAGCTGAACCCATGTCTACTTCACATGGGGCATCTGATCCCCGTGGCGGCATGTAGGACGGGACTAAGTGGGCAGCAGGGATGGCACTGACCACGAGGCCCTGGGCAGGTGTGGACAGCAGAGGTTCTGAGAGAAACCATCAGATCTTGGCTGGAACACAGGCCTGGCCTGACAGCAGGTGAGTGCCTCCCCACGGGGCAGCCGGCCTGCCACCAACACAGTAGAGGACACAGAGGCTACACAGCCAGGCAACATGGCTGGCTCCTGCAGGGGTTGCTGCCCCAGTCCAAGGGGCCTGTCCTACCCAGAGGGAGCAGCAGCAAGGCCTGTCCTACCCAGAGGGAGCAGTAGCGAGGCCTGGAGAGCAGTGTGGCTGCAGTCTCAGTTTCTCCTTCTGTGAAATGGGGACAGGAGCCACCGGACACCTCCAAAAAGACTCTGGGGAGTGGTGGCTGTTAGGCAGGAGCCAGTCACGGCCTGAGCATGGCTAGGAAGCCTCCTTGCAGCCCAGGACTGGGTCCAGGGGTTGGTGATACCCATGGGGAGGCAACAGCTGTCTCCAGGAGGCCTGTGATGGCAGATAGGCCCTGAGCATTATTCACAAGCCGTCAAGCCCCAGGCCGTCTGGTTGGCATAGAAACAGGAGATAAGGGGTACAATTAATGGCATCTTGTTCCTGCTCCTTTCTTTCCCAACTGACCCACTTAGATCCTGGTGCTCGGTGCAGTGCTGGGTTCCTGGTGACCTCCGGGAGGGGTTCTGAGCCAAAGGGACTGGGTCTGGGCTCAGGCTGGGGTTGGGCTGGGTGAGGCCACCCCAGCGCCCCAGAACTACAGTGGCTCAGGGAGGAGGTCTCTGGGATGGCGTGGGACCCCACAAGGTCCACTCCTCCCACAGGCCCATTTCACAGATGTGGAGATGAGGCCTGGGGCCCAGGGGCAGGCAGAGGCCACAGGGTGGCGAGGTGCCCGCTGCACTGTTGTGGTGGCACAGAGCAGGCCCAGCTGCCTGCCTCCACTCCAGCACTGTCACCTGCTTGGGTGAGAAACTGAATTTCTCTCTGTGCTTCCTCAGAAGTGCAGCGGTGATGCGAAGGGATGAGCTCCAGCACCCGGCCTGATTAGTACTGTCACTGTCCAACAGCCAAGGAACTGACTGTCCCCCTGGCCCCAGGAGCGCAGGAAAGCCACCAGCAGCCACGGTGAAGCCCCAGGAATCATCTGTGGTGGCCGTGCTGCTCCAGGGAGGCCAGGGCAGTGCAGGCTGACCCCCTCTGCTGCTCCTGCACATCCATACTCAGGCTGTAGGCCTAAGTCACGCAGGGCTGGGTATGATAGGGCCAAGGTCGGCAGAGGCCAGGAGTTGCACCTCTCTGATCCAGGACGGCAGACACTGTCAGAAAGGGGAACTGGAAGCCATGGAAGGCCAGGTAACCTGCTAGAGGTGGCCTGGCCTCAAGGGGAGCCGGGCTGCCGGATGCCCCAGGCCTGGGTTTCTGCTGCCCCAGTGGGCAGAGGTGGCCTCTGCAGACCTGATCCCCAGCACCTCCAGCCCACACTGGGAAGGGAGCTGTGGAGGGCTCTGTGCAGACCACCCCTCTCATGCCCTTAAAGTACCTCTGGGACTTCCCCAGCCCCCTTTGAGGCTGACCCAGTCCCTCTCTGGAACGGGGCCTGCCTTGTACCAGACAGCACTGCTGGCCCCACAGTGGACGCTGAGTTGCTGGTGAGAGCAAGCAGATGGCTTTGAAGCTCAGGCTAAATTAGTCATCCTGTGGCTACCAATAATTTGCTTAACCAAACTCAGAATGTGCAAAAACACCCTCCTCTGAAATGGGGCACAGCAGGACCAGGACAGAGGGGGACAAATCCTCTTGCTCAGCTGACTTAAGTCCATTTGACATCTGGGACCCACAGATCCTCTTTCTGTAAAGGGGCTCTTTGCCACCTTCAGCCTGACCCAGGGTTCCCAACAGCGCTGGGGGATTATCACGGCACCTATTTTTCTATCTTTTTTTTTTTTTTTTTTTTTTTGTGGTGCCAAGAGTTTGAACCCAGGGCGTCACACATGCTTTCCAAGCACTCCACCTCTGAGCTGCACCCCCAGGCCATTTTTTACTTTTGATTTTGAGACTTGCTAAGTCATATAGGCTGCCTTTGGCCTCAAACCTGAGATCCTCCTGCCTCCATCTCCTGGGTCGCTGGGATTACAGGCATGTGCTACCACACTTGGCATGTCCCTACTTCTCAAGGAGGGAAACTGAGGAATGGGCACAGGCTCCCCTACCCACCTGACCTCATTCTCACTTCCCCTGCATCTCAGCCTCTCAGCCCTTCACTACCCCCAAACATCAGGAATCATCAGCCCATTTTTCTGAGCAGGAAACTGAGGCCAACCTACTGTCCCTGGAGGTGCCCACCACTGCTGGCCTATTCTTTATAGCCTGAGGTGTCCTTGGCCCCGTTTGGCTTCCTGCTTCTCCCAGCCTGCCCCTCTCTCCCATTTGCTGTGGAGGCAGCAGTGGGGATCCAGTGCTTTCGATAAACACCTGCCCAGTCAAGGCAGATCTGGGGTCCGATGTCGGGGTCCTGCTGGAAGAGATGTCAGCCAGGTCCCTAGAAACCACCTTTGTTTTTTCCTTCAAAACTCCAAGCACGTTATGCCTAAGACCTGCCAGAAACCCACAGCGACCGATTAGCATGATTCAGGGGAAATCACCCTCTTGGGCAGGTGACAAACCGCCCCGTGGCACCATCTCATAGGAATTAAGGGTGGGGTGTCCCCCTCCTCTCAGGCCAGCACAAAGTCAGTTTTCATTTTGATGGACTGTACCACTGGCCGCAGGGGGAGGATCAACTTCTTGCAATTAAGTGTGTTTGGGGGAAAAGCTCCCCAGATGGACTGCACTGACACCGCTCCCCCCCCTGGCTGGCAGAGCCCCCACTGCCCCTGCCGGACCTGCTGTTGCCACGAACCCGGTGGGGCCTGGTGGCCTTAGATAAGGCCTCCTATCACTCTTGGCAATCGCCTTTGGGACAGACAGAGCTTAGGCCCCTGCTTATCAGAGCTCACATCGACCGGGTGGGAGGAAAGCTGGGGCCAGGGCGCCAGGGGTCCTGAGCTGTGCCCTGTCCTGAGCCTCTGCCAGGGGCTTAGTCTATCGTCTCAGCCATCTGGCCGGCCAAGGCCGTGCTCCTGCCTTGCCCTCCCCCACTCCCACGTTTGAAGTTAATAAATGGAAGCGCCTATCACTACCGCCATCAGGTTGCAAGCCTTATCAAAGCGGCACATCTATCTCTGTGCAGAACAAAAGGCGCACAGAGGCGCGGGCAGCTGCATCCCGGCTCTGGCGGGGGCGTGGGGGGCGGGGGTGCCGGCCCCAGGCGTGCTCTGCCCTTCCCCTGTGTACCCTGCAATGGGCGGCAATCGAGGCCAGGGCAGCGGGCACGCAGCCGTGAGAGCAGTATGCACAGAAGTGGGCAGAGGGCTGGCAGGCGCCGCTGCCTGGTGACAATCAATGTTCGCATCTTAACATGCTTAGATCTGCTGGGGGGAGGAAGCGCCCAGGGCTGTGTGCTGCTAGGAGGGCTCCCCATCCCAACTCCCGGGCCTGGCCTGAAGTACTTGTGGGCAGAAAGGGGTCAGAGGGGCTCGCTGCATGGTCAGTGCCCAGCGTGTGAGGCTCAGCCTACCCAGCAGGGCTGGGTTCTGCTCCACTCCTTTTGGGCTTATCGGCGCTGGCAATCGGTTCTCACCCTGCGATCTCCCTGCCCCAGCTATCTGCATTTCTCATCAAGCGTGCGCGCGCGCGCACACACACACACACACACACACACACACACACACACACAGAACAGAACTGAGCAGAGGCACACAGGGGAGGAGGGGAAAAAGAAACTCGAGAAGGAGCACAGAGATCGGGACCTGTGGGTGGTTTTAGTGCTCGACTTGACGTGATAGAAGACTTTCAGAAAACAGGTCCTGTTTGCGTTTGGGGAGTCGGGTTATGGGAACCTGGATCTTGGCCTGCTATGCCCCTTTCCCCAAACACCTCAGGAGGAGGGGCACACACATGGGCTGAAGCACACGAGGACCTGATGGCAGGGTCATGTGGGCCCGGACAGCAGTGCTCAGATGCCTGTGGCTGGGAAGCAGGATGGAGAGGCCCTTGCTGCCTGGCCAGCCCAGATGGCCTGCAAAGAGGTGAGGGAGAAGGAAGCCCCGGGCCCCACAGGGGGCTAGTGGCAGAGGTGTGAAGTGATTGTTGGCACAGCATGGGGGGCACTTCCTGTGTGCTCACTCCTCCTAGGGCAGCCCAGTGGCCCAAAGAGTGCAAGGAGCACTTATCAGGGTATGTGCAACGTGGCCCAGCAGTGGCCGCCGGGCTCCAGGGAAACTGGCCACTAGCTGGACCTGGGAGAAACTTGGACTGGTACAGGGGCAGCTCCAGCTGGGGCTCACAGAGGCCCAGGGTGCATGGCAGGATGGCAGGTGCCCACAGACAAACAAGGGCATCATTTGCAGCCCAATCAGCCTCGGCAGGGACACCTGGAGGGTCAGACCTCAGGAGGGGTCCCCAGCAGGCAAGGCGGAGTAGAAAACCACAGCGCTGGCCGAGGAGGGGGTTGTTCTGGGCAGCTGGAGACTGGCATAGAGGCTGCGGCAGCTGCAAGCCTCCCCCCCACCCCCCACCGGGCATGCGGCTCTGCAGCCAGCGCTGGTGGTGGGCGCCGGCAGGTCCCGGACACTTGGCCATGCTTATCCACACAGTCCCAGGTGCCCCTTCTCACTCCCAGGACTCTCTCCTTCTCCCTCTAGATACAAAGCCTGGGAGAGTCAAGCGCGCGAGATAAGATCACAATTTCAGCCCGTCCCGACAGAGCGATCTTATCAGGATGGGACTTGCAGAATGGAATATTTTAAACTTTATCTGAGCCCAGATCCGGGCCGCCCTATCGCCGCACCATCTCCGAGATGCGGGGGAGGGGCGAGCCGCGAGGTGGCCGCAGCTGCCCGGGCCGCGCCCCCAGCCGCCTCCCTGCCCTCCGTGCGGCCACCCCCTCCCGGGCCGGACCCCCGGTGCCCACACCCGCCAGCGGAGATTAGATTACGGCGCGCTTGGCACACAGCGCGGGGGGCGCGGCGCGGGGTGAAGGTCGCCTGCGCTCGCGGGTAGAGCGCGGACAGGCGCCGCGCGGGGGCGGCGCTGGGCGGCGGGGCGCGGGTGGGGGTCGGGAGGGCGGCGGGGACGGCGGGCAAAGTTTGACTCACGCTTGATCTGCCGGGGGTTGCTCTGTTTCCTCCTGGACATGTCTCCGGCGCCGCGCGCCCTCGCGGCGGCCGCCTCTAGCCCCTGGCGGGCTGCGGCAGGCGGCGGGCGCGCGGCGGGGCCGCAGGGACGCTCATGCCCCCGGCCCGCGGGCTCCGCGGCCGCCCCGGCCCGCGCCCCAGCCCGCCGCGCCCAGTCGCGCGCCGCCGGTGCCGCCGCAGAGGTCGGAGGCTACGGCCCTGGCCCCGGGCGGAACGGTGCCGGCCGCTCCGCTCGCGCAGACGCCGCCGCTGCTGGGCTCTTCTCAATGGACTCTGCGGGCAGCGCGCGGCCAGCCGGCTGCACCGCCAGGGTGCTCGGGGTGGGAGGCCGGCGGGGCGGTGCCTGCGTGTCGCCGGCCTCCCGCCTCTCGCCCCGCCCCGCGCTATCCCCGCCCCTCCTGGCCCGCCCCGCTCCGCCTGGCCAGGCCCTCCCCACCCTGGCCCGGCCCCCGCCCGGCTCGTCCTTCCCCACGCTGGCCCCGCCCCGTCTGGCCCGTCCCTCCCCGCGCTGGCCCGGCCCCCGCCTGGCCGGTCCTTTCCCACGCTGGCCTCGCCCAGCCTGGCCGTCCTTGTCCGCCCGCCCCTCCCCCAAGCAGCGGCCCGGGCCACGCCTGTCCTGCCTTCCGCTCTGGCCCGCCCCATCCCCTCTAGGCCCCGGGCCACGCTGGCCTCGTCCTGAAGCCCGGCTCATGGGCCCCAGGTAGACCTCTAGCCTCTCCTACTTGTTCTAAGGCCCCGAGGCTATGTCCCCAGGCCTGTCTAGGACTTGTCAACCTATTCTGTCCTGCTGTCCCGTGGTACCTCGTCCAGCCGGGGACCAGGCCTTTCTGGCCACGACTCTCCTCTCAGTAGCTCCGCCCCCGCGGCCTTGGTCGGTCCCTGGGCACCCTACACCTGCGCTGTAGGGGCAGCTACCTCTAGGTCGGGAAGCCAGAGACTTGGGCTCCCAAATTTGTCTTGGGATGTGGAGCGGGTTCTGGCTGCAGGGAGGGGCCTTTGGTCTGAGGCTGTGCTGGAAGCAGCCTCCCCGTGGTCCACCGCTAGTGGCTGTGACCCTCAGGGGTCCAGTCTTGGCCTTAAGCGGGTCGGAGACCTCAGATCCTTTCTCCCTTGAGCTCAGACCTGGCTGGAAATAGGGGAGGAATGTGGAGGTCAGCAGCCCCTGGTCGCTGCCTCTAGGCCCTCAGTCCTCACGGAGCTGGACACTCCCCCAGATCCCTGCTGGAGGCCAGACCAAGTGAGCACTCTCACAGGTACTGGGCTGTGTGCTTTGGCCCCAGATGAAGAGACTACGTCTTGCCCTTTGGGTTGTGTCTCTGGGATCCCAAGTATGTCTCATGTTTACAGTGAGGACACAGACTTGGGGATGCAGTAGAGGGCACACAGATTAGAGGGGCTGTCCCCCAGTCCCAGCCAAATTGTACCCTTTTTGTGACTTTGGGCTGGGTTTGATGCCTGCCCTTCCCTCAGGCGTATCAGAAATAGGGAGTTAGTGGGTCCTGAGGAAGGCCTGGGCTGAGAAGGCCCTTGCACCTCACCCACCTGATGGCAGATACAACCTCAGCTTCTTGGGCAGAGGTTTGCCGGGTCTGCACACCCTGTGCATGAGACCCTGTCTTATTCCAACTGCTGCTACCCAGGCCCCAAATTGGGAAGAGAAGGCGACAGTACCGTCCTGCCCCTTGCAGGCTCTCTCAGCAAAGGCCACTCTGCGGGACAGAGGCCAGTGGGAGAGGAGGCTGGGATCCACCTCCTGGTGGGCAGACAGAAACCCTGAGGCCCAGGGACATACAACTTCCCAGCTCTTTCTAACAGGCACTGCCCTCCTATAGCTGGCGGGGGCATATCCAGTTGGCTCAATCAACCCAGGGCCCCCCAAATATTTGTCAATTGGGCGAGGCACACCACCTGACTGTCTGGGTTTCCCTGGGCCCTGCCTCCTTCTGAGGTGGGGCTGCTGTACAGGATGGGAGTAGGGGGTCCTGGAGGAGGTGGCTAGGGCCTGGCACTTGTGCTGGGTGTCAGGCTGGGCACACAGCAAGTACTGCTGGGATAGTTGGAGATCTGTGTTCAGGTGGATTCTGACGTGCAGCAGGAGAGGGAGCCATAGTCATCGATTAGTGATGTCTGTCTAGGATGCAGGAGCCTGCAGCCATAGCCCTGTGGCATCTGATCCTGTCAGATCTTGGAAGCTAAGGAGGGCCGGGCCGGGTAGGTACTTGGATGGGAGACCACCTGGGAACACCAGGTGCTGTAGGCTTGGGAGACAGACCCGGCAGCCCACTCCCAAAAATCAATCCACCATTGAAAACCCTATGAACAGCAGAGAAGCACTGACAATAGTGTTTCACCTGTTGTATGCAGGGTCGCTGAGTCAGATAACAACTTGTGGGCACCTAACAACAACAACAAGGATGCAGGAGGCAAAGATGAGTATCCTGTTGGCCCCTATTGTGCCTGACCTGATTTACTTCTGGGATCCCAAATGTAGATGGAAAAATTGAGGCCCTGAGAGATGGAGGGACATATCCCTATCCCCCAGTGACTTGGTGGCAGGTCAGACATAGCCTGTGAACTGACACTGGCTATATCTTTTGTAAGGCCCAGTAGGAAATGGATATATGAAAAGATGGGGCATTTGTTTAAAAATTAAAATTCCAAGACAGTAAAAGCAGAGAAGCAAGGATGGCTAGACTGTGTCTGACGTATTTTGGACATGTCAGGAGGGACCAATCCCTCGAGAAGGACATGATGTTTGAGGGAGTGGTGGCTCAACAGAAGAAAAGGAAGAACCTCAAGTAGATGGATCGACACGGGGCTGCAACAAAGGGCTTAAACATAAAAAAGATTGTGTGCATGGCACAGTGTTGGGTAGTGTTTCCTTCTGTTTTACATAGCATCACTATGTGTTGGACCAACTTGATAGCACCTAACAACAACAACAACAAACCAGATGCAGCCTCCCCATCACCATGCTTCTGGGTGGCCAGTGCCCACTGGAGAGCTCCACCACTGCCCAGCTGGGTTGTGCCTATGTACCTTCCCCGGTCCTTGCCCTTCTCTGCTCCGGGGAGGGGAGGTCAGAACCCCAGAAGGACCTGATCATGTGAGCAGGGGGTACGTGGTGGGCTGTGCATGGCGTCCAGGCCACTTCCTCCCTTTTAGGTTCCCATTGTGAGCCCCACTTTCCACCCTGCATGTCCTGAGGCGTGGCATGTCCAAAGTCATGAGTAGAGAAAGCAGTACTGCATTCAGCCGCGTGCAGCATGTCAACTTCTGGTGTCGAGTTAGAGTCTATGCACTGTGGTCCCAAGGTTCCTGCTTGCTGGGAGCCCAGGGCTTAGTGGCCAGCCTACAGACACTGTCCTGGGAGGCTCCAAGGTGCCAGTGCTTCCTGTACGTGCCCTGCCCAGGTGCCCACCCAGGGCAATGTCATTGTCCTGTGACCACCAGCTGTCTTTCGGAGCCTCCTTCTGGGCTGGTTTGTACTGTCACGTGGCACTATGCCCTCTAAGGCTTGTGTCCCACTCAGAAGGTGGCAGAGCAGGGCCTAGGGCACATGGGAAGGGAGGTCCTGGCAGTGGCCAGAGACCCTCCTGAGAAGGACCTCAGCCTGAAGATGCTGGGGGGCAGTGGAGTGCACGAGGTGAGCACAGGCCCTCCCAGCTCCAGTCCTGGAGTCTGACCTGGCTCTGCACTGTTTTAGGGAGGGTGTCTTCTGAGGTGTCCCCACCCTTCCATTTGGGTTTCAGGGCTTCAGGGGCCTCCCGGGACCCACATCAGCATGTCAGCCGTTCAGTGCGGTGTCTCTGCACCAAGGCTGCCTCGTTCTGTGTAAGCACCATCAACCCTCTGGGGCAGGGTCCATATTAGCCTCATGGTATCACTGCAGAAACTGAGGCTCAGCCCGCCTGTGATCCAGCACTCCACCTCTCTGTTCTTCCCCCAGGCAGGGCATAGGTGCCCTATCAGCACATGGGTCTTGGTCATCTTCTGTTGCAGCAACATGAGTGAAATTGGGCTTTTCAGTGCCAACCCCCCATACTGAGCATTGACATATGTTAGTGCATTGCTTATAACAGGTCTCTGAAGGAGGACCTGTGAGAATTGCCATTTGCCAGACAGATAAACTGAGGTCCGGAGAGGTAATGTCACTTGCCTGAAGCCACACAGCAAGTAAATGGTGGAGCTGGAGTCACCTAGGAAATGCACCTATTCCACCCTAGAATGGATGCTAGAGGCTGCTTTGGGGAAGGGGTCTCTGCTGAGCTAGGCCTTGCTTCCCCCACTCCAGGCATCCAAGGCCTGGAAGCTGGGCAGCTGTGCCAGGGGCCCATTCTGACATTTGTCAGTACTGGTTCTGAGAAGAGTTTAATTAACTTCCTGTTTCGATGAGGGATAATGAGTTTTAAACACCACGTGACTCCCTAAAGAGGTCAAACGGCAGCAAAGATGTCAAAATAAATTAAGTTAGGAATTGAGAGGCCACTGCAGGTGGGCAGCTTTAGCAGCTCCAGCTGCTCTACACTGCCTGGCCACCCCACTGGGCAGGTGGGCAGGCTGTCCCATTGTCGCTGGCTCTGGCTGCCTATGGCATTGGGTACAGGGCTCGGGCAGTTCTTGTCCTCTGCTAGGGGCCATCTGATTGCCCATGGCCACCTCCAAAGGCCTGAGGATGGCAGAGGGAGAGCTGACCTGGGTCCAGCGGCACAAGCCACTCTACCTGGCTCTGGTCCTGTAGACACTGGGACTTCTACAGGCCATGCCCTCCACCTGGACACTGCTCCCCCCAGGTATCTGGGGTAGCAGTGGAGAGCCACCCTTTCAGGCAGCTGCTCACATGCACCCATTCGCCTGGCTGGACAGGGAAATACCAGCATAGACCGGAATCATCATAGGGGCACTTCCTAATCTCTGAGAGAGGGGTTATCAGGGTATAGCAAGGGCGGGGTTTTTTCCTTCCTCCATCCCCCCATCCCTCCCTTGTTTCCTTTCACAGTCGGTGTTGGGCCCCCATCTAGGCACTGAGACTCCACAGTGAGCCACACACACCCTGGGAGTGGTGGATGGGGGTCCAGCAGGAGAAATTCAACAGACAGAAACCATGGGTGGACAGTAAAGGGCAACTGGGAGGTAAGAGGCAGCAGGTGGGGGTGGCAGCCTTGGGAGAGGGGGTGCAGGGGTGGCGTGAGGGAGCCCTGGAGGTAATCATCCTATCGTGAAGCAGGAAGGAGGAGCTGGGAGCTGGGGCTGCCTTCTGCTGGGTTTGTAGTTGAGTGATCCCGGAGGCCTGTGTGTTAGAGGCTCAGTCCCCAGGGGTGCTGCTGTTGGTGGTGGGACCAGTGGGAGGCTCATGATGGGGTCTGTGGGACCCCAGGTTTTCCTTGGTGTCTCTGCTCCTGCTGGAGATGGGAGCATTGTGTTCCTGCAGATGCATGGCCATGATGGGCCACATCCATCTCCAGACCTGGGCTGATGCAGCAGCTAGGGGCCAGAGGGACGTTTTCTCTTGATCAGCTGGCCCACTGGGATATTATGTGGTCACAATGCAGAGCTCACCTGCTGCTGTACCACTGTTGTATCCCATCTTGTCAAATCTGGGAAGCTAAGCAAGGTTGAGCCTGGTTAGCCCTTGGATGGGAGGCCGCCTGGGAACACCAGGTGCTGTAGGCTTGGGAGAAGGACCCAGCAGCCCACTCCCAAGAAACAATCAGCCATTAAAAACTCTATGGATAGCAGAAAAGCACTGACAATAGTGTTTCTTGCCTGTTGTACATAGGGTCTCTGTGAGTTGGATACCGGCTCGATGGCACCTAACAACAGCAACAATAACAATGCAGAGCTCATAACAGGGGAGCCCAGGGCAAAGGTGGCATGTAAGTGGAGACCTGGAGGGGGTGAAAGAAGAGCTGAGTGGACACCTGGGGCACTTGGAGCAGGTTGTGGACTGAGGACCTGCCAGCACACTGTGACCTCCCAGCCCTCAGGCCTCCTAGGCTGAGGCCAATGGGACCTCAGCAAGGATGGTGCAGGCAGAGCCTTCTTCAGTCCTCGGACTCCAGGCTGGCCAGAGGATGCATGCGGCTCTCAGCCACCCTAGCTGCTGCCTGCTGTGACAGCTGCCTGATGAGCCCAGGCAAGAGCCCAGCCCACACCCAGGACCACCACCTCAGTCCTGGTGCCTGGGTTAGTTGTTACACACCAGTGGCTGTCAGCTGAGACAAAGCTGGTGCCTGGAAGTGGGGTATTCAGCACCGACTGTGGCTGGGGCTGGCTGTGGGCAGAGGCTGGAAGTGGCAGCCTCAGTGTCTAGCCATGCTCTTGGTGTGGGAACCTTAGCCCCAGCCAGCTCACATCCAGGCAGGATGTTAGGGGACCGCAGCTCTCCATGGCTGCTGAAGCAGACGGATGCTGGGAAAGGAACGGCTCTGTTTTCAAGGAGAACTGAGGAAATTTGCAAGAGCCTGGGTATGACAGGTTGGAAAATACATCTGGGTCCCATTGCCAGACTCTCTAGCCATGAGAGGACCTTCTGGGTAAGAGATGACTTCAGGGTGGAGGGTGCGTCCGGGTGCAGCTGAGGCCTGCACCCAGCCCTCCAGTGTGAGTGGCTCCTGGCAGCTGCACTGACCCCCGGGCTCCCTCACCCTGAGCTGGGCTCAGGCAGAGTGGAGGGACATCTGCCTGGCAGCCGCGGCTGTTCTGGGAAGGAGAAACCATCTGTCTGGCACAGGACCGTAGGGCATAGCCAGCCGAGCAGAGTCACCCTCAGGGGCAGAACTGAGCCCGATATCGGAACCTCTCCAGCCAGTGGCTGCTGTGTACTGCCTTCTGTGCTTTCCACGTGGGAACCTCTATGGCCCCTGTCTGACGTCCTGTGTCCCCCACCACAAGAGGAGATACATCTGGGTAATGGCTCAATGGGCTGGTGGGTGCCAGCCAGAGCCTGGCCAGAACTGGGCAAGGGCTTGCAGAGCTTGTAGGACGGTGAGTGTATTTGGGGTGTGGAACAGCAGCTGGCCCGGAGGCAGGTTCCTGAGCCACTGAGTGCTGGGTGGTTTGCCACACAGCGGGTGGTGGACTGAGACTGAGGGCCAAGAGATGATGGTGGAGGCGACAGGACCTGGTCTGTTCCAGGCCTGGTTGGTGGACACGCCTGTGGTTCTCACAGAGTCCTGGCAGCAGGAGCTGAGCACAACACGGACATGCCAGCCCGCTTTTGCCTCTGTGGTGAGACTGCCAGTCAACAGTGCCAGCCAGAGACTTGCAGATGCCAGGACGCCTTGTGAGGGCCGACAGGAGATTGTGGCAGGGCTCGGAGGTCCAGCGGGTCCTGTGAAACGCAGAGCTTGGCCCATGGAGCCAAGCCCGTCGAAACAGCTGCCGAGCGCCTCGGCAGGAAGCTGGAAGATTTGTGACGAGTATTGTGCCCATTTAATGGGACCCAGAGGGGACATGGATGAGCCCAAAGTCTCCTGCCCCCAGTCTGGGCTCTGCCTCCCTGGTGCCTCCCCACCCTGGCACAAGGCACCTGCTGTTCTCTGAGGCGCCAGAGATGGCTGGGGGTCTCTTGGGGTTGTGGGTCAAGATGCCACTTGCTCACCCCAGCCAACTGTAGGCCCTGGGAAGGGTTGCCCTTGCCTCTTCTCTCTGCCTGGCGGCCTGGGCAGGGCAAGAGGCCTGTGGCCTTGAGCCACACTCAAGGCCTGGCTGCCAGCAGCAAGTGAGCCAGACACTGCCCTGTGGGAGAGAGGCCGTGGCCTTGGGCTCCCCAGCAGGCTGGGAGGGGGAGCCGGCTGGCCTGGGAGTGGCTCCCTGCCCCTGCTCCCTGGTGGAGTGGGGCTGGCAGCCCTGGGGAAGGTGCTGGGAGGTCCCTCAGCTCTGCTTCTGGAATCTGGAAGTGCCATGTGACATGTGGACAGTGGCCTGGGCTCCCTACAGCCTCCAGAGCCTGCATGCGCCTTCGCCTGATGGGTGCACTTGGAGCAATGCCAGCTTCAGCACCCAGCACTGCAAGGACGTGGCCTCTCCCCGGTGGCCTGGGCCTCCTGGAAGGGGCCTGCCTGGCTCCTCTGATTCTTCCTGCAGTGTGCACGTCTCCCCCGGGCCAGGATGGTTGTGGTCCTGGAAGCCTAGGAAAGCCGGCATCCTTGAGGGATTCCCCGTGAGTGGAGTGATCAATGTCCAGGGAGGTTGGGTCTTGCCCTGTGAGGCCTCCGGCCAGCCACAGAGAGCTGCCTGCCTCCCCACGCCTTCTGCCTGCCGTCCTGGGCATGCTGGGACTAGGCTCTGCCCTCCAAGTTGGCTTCTCATGGCTGACCCTAGCCTGTCTCCACACCTTCCTGGGCAGGTTTGGGGAAGGCTCTGGGATCTGGAAGGGGACACTGTGGCCCACTGAAGCCATTAAGGTGACTTTTCTGTAAATACATAGATTTCTTGTCCAACTCCCTTGCTTTGGGACAGTGCCTGAGCAATACTGGTGGCCAGGTGGGGCCTCGGAGCCCCAGGGTGGGAGAAGTGACCCTGTTTGAGGACATTGTCAGGGTCCTGGGTGGGGAGGGTATGCATGGATGGGGGCCCATCTGCCCCTGGGGCTGAGCCTCTGGACTACCCTCCCCGTCCAGCTCACTGTTCCTTGGTCCTCAGCTCAACTCATCCTTCAGGGAAGCCTGCTGGGCCCCTCGGGGGAGGCCCTGACCCCAGGTGCGCCCCAATCCCTCACATTAGGAGGTCTGTGTGCACTGGTCAGGTGTATTCTGGGGGCTGAGCCTGTGTGTCTAGATGTGGTGCCTGTCCATGCGTGAACAAGCACACGTGGCCTGTGCAGGGCCGGGGCGCCTGCGTGTCTGCAGTGTCTGTGTGTGGAGACCACAGGTCAGTATATGTGTGGGTGGGAGGCCCCAGCCCAGGCAAATGCTGCCACCTGGTGGCCAGGCTCAGGCTGTGCCACCGTGGATCTGAGGCCGCAGGGGAGGTTGTGTGGCCTGGGGCAGGGCTGGGTCAGGCAGAGCCAGGGTCTCTGCCTCGATGGCTGGGGGCAGTGGAGGTCTTCAAAGTCAGCTCTTGAGGGTGTGAGAGGGCAGAGCTCCCGGCCACCAAGGGTGTCCTGCCACAGCCTCTGCTCTGGTCCCAGGTGATGTGGAGGCAGCTGGCCAGGGCTTCACATGAGCTGTGTGCAGCTGAATGAGGGGCCCAGGACTGCAGACCTGGCCGGACCACCAGGTCTCCACCCTGAAATCGACAAGGCCCTTTCTCAGACCTGGCTCAGACAGGTCACTCCCTTGACTATCCCAACCCCAAATGTAACTTGGGGTGCTGCATGGCTCAAGGCCCTTTCTAGCCCTATTCTAAAGCCCTGCTATGGAGCCCCTGTGAACCCCACTGGAGACCAAAGCCCTGTTCATGACCAAGACATACTCCATGCCACAAGACAGAATCTGTTTGGAACGCGGGCGGGAGCCCTGTCTGGCCTACCTGGTGCCTAGCGTGATTCAATGGGCCACGCAGAGGAGGATGGCCACAGCCCCACTTCCTGAGCTAGGCAGGGCCAGTCACCCTGTGGAATCTGCCACTGGCATAGGAGAAGCAGAAGAACAGGCTGTGGCCGGCTGGGAGGGAGAGAGACCAATGGGGACCTGGGACATATGCAGGGAACAGTGTGGGCAAGCTCAGGGCCTGGGTGGGGCCACAGCAGTAGACCTGCGGGCCTGTGGACGACCTGTCATTCAGCAAAGAGGCCACTCTGGGCCTGGACCTCAAGGTGAGACACTGCTCGGTCGCCATATAGGTGGGAGGAGGCTGAGGCCTGGGCTCCCCCACAAGCACCCACACTGGGGCCTGCAGCAGGCCCTGCTCTTGCCCAGGGAGACCCCTTAGGGGTCTCTGGCCACCCTTTAGACAGCCCATGTGTGCTGGACACTGGGGCCATGCAGGAACATTTTGGGACCCAGTGGGCCCTGGTGTCAGAGCCTGAGTGGGGGAGTCTCTGGACCCCACCCTCGCCCCGCCCACCGGCTTCCCCAAATCTCCAAGTTGGGTCTTGCCCATGATGTCCTAGCCGTTCCTGTCTTCTGCCCTGTCAGCTGAAGACACATTTCCAGATCTACCCCTTGCCACCTGTTGGCCCTGTACGGGTCCCCACAGCCTGGGCACAGCATCCCCAGTAAGTGGCAGTAGAGGCCAATGCTTCCTGGGCCACTTTCTGGGCCCTAGTGAACAGACGGAGCAAGAACAGACACCACACAGCTGGGGGAACTTCTGCGAAAATAGTGGGAATATATTTGAAAAGACAAGTTAGCTGTGATTTTTACAGTACGACCTCAGAGTCCCCACTGTCTTCACCCACGTGGGAGGAGAGGCTTTCTGAAGGCCCGCAGCACCTTCTAGAGAGGCAATTTGGGCCCAATTTGGTCTCGTTTGAAATGCCAAAATAAAACCTTTTGATGTGCACATTGCACCTAAGCTAAAACTAAAAACCGAACAAGACAAGCCACGAGTCCCCGAGGCTCTTCCTGGGAGAAGGGTCTCCCGCCACCTCAAGACACTACTCTGCATGGAGGGCACATGCAGCTGGGGTCACATCTGCGCACACAGCACCTCCACGGCCTAGCCCTGAGGATCCCTGCTGCTGTTGGGACCCCGGGGCTGGAGCCTGGCTGTGGAGGCTGGGGGACTCTTAGAACATTGCTGGTGTCCGTGGGCTGAGGCTCCTCTGGCCTCCTGACCAGTGTCCCCGCCCAGCCCCTCCCCTGTTAAGACAACTTCGGGAGCCAATTCACATTACAGCGTGGGAATAGCACCAGAACCTTTGGAGCAGATGCGGGATATGTAGAGCCGGAGTCCCTAGGAGAGGAAGGCTCTAGAAAGGGGGCCCTAGGGCTGAGGGGACCAGTGGAGCTGGCTGAGAAGCGGTTTTCTCCGCATTCCATGTAGGTACCGGGTCCCCCAGGTAAAGGTGCTCTGAAAACATTGGCAGTGTGGAGGGGGGCTGGCATGACCCTCTGGTGGGGAGGGTCTTTTGTGCTCTTGCGGACCAGGTGGCTCAGAAATGGCCCAGGTGGAGAGTGGCACCCTCCTGTATGTGATTTCTAAGGTCACTTTGGAATTCTAGCCACAGCAGCAAGACTAAGAGGGAGCAGCCACAGTCCAACCTCAGCCCACTTCCCTGCTAGGCGAGGGGCCCTGTGTAAATCTTCGGTTCAGTTCTACGATGGATGGCACCTGGCCAGTGGGGTGGGTGGGAGGCATGAGCTGTTCTCTTCAAGTACTTGGTACCAAGAAAACAGCTGCCCTCACCCTCAGCCTTCCCACAGGAAAGGGGCTGCCACCTCTGGCCCAGCTCCGAGCAGTACCTCAGCTCTTTCCCCAGTCAGCCTTTGCATAAGACCAGGTGCATTGAGGCTGAGGGGCCTCACAGTAGGCCGTCTTGGGCACTGAACGGCCAGGTAGGCCAGCGGCTGGGCTCCGAGGTTCGTCCTGGCTCTGCTCTGGGGCACTCACTCCTGTGGGTCACTCAGAAGTGTCCTTCTTTAGAGGGATCTTGAAGCTGGTTAGTCTCTGTCCAAACAGTTGGCTGAGGAGGTCACTTTGGGACTCAGCTGTCCGGTAGTCTTGGGGCTCGGCCAGCTCAGCACCGTGGTCAGCTCTGCCCCTCTTGGGGGGCCTGGGCAGGGGTCTTGCCTGGGGAATGGACCCCTTCCTGGGTGTGTGACCAGGTTCCCCTTTCCGCTGCTGGGCTGGCTGGGCCCGTGCCTTGCTGCTCTGGCTGCCAGGTCTGGGCTTGGCTGGGAGCACGCGACTGGGAGTGGCCTGCTTTCGGGGGGCCCTGGGAGGCTTATCAGGGGCCAAGAGGGCTCTCCCCACCCCTCCAGGCCTGGTCAGCCCAGGGGCCTGGCCCTTCCTCTTCTCATTGCCCTCTCTCTTCTCCGTGGGACCTGGGCACCCCTGGGGTTCCTGGTTGCCATTTCCTCTGGCTCCCTTGGGACAGCCCTTGGCCTGTGCTTGGGATGGGGACTGGTCTGGGGTGGGGCTATGGCTGGGGCAGTGGGGCTTGCCTGGGATAGAGGCTGTCTCGCTTTGGAGTCGCCCGCTGGCTGGCTGGGGCTGGCTGCTGCCCCCTGTCTTGGTGCTGGGGTGCGGCCCCGCACTGCCCTGGGAGCCGGATCTTGATTTGGCTTTATGGGTGGTGGGCTTCAGCCTGTCCTTAGAGCCATGGGCCAGCTCTCCAAGTGCTGGGCTCCCCGTCCCCATGGACTTCCTCGGTTGTGCTGGGAGCTTGGGTGCTTTGCTGGGGGTGGGTCCTGCTGACTTGTCCTTTGCTGAACTCCGACAGGCCCCAGGCTTGATGGCACTGCCCTTGTGGGAGGTCCCCCCTGTTCCCCGCTCAGGCACCACATGGTATGTGGATGACGGCTTCTCTTTCTGCAGTAGAGAGGTGTCTCCTGCAGTAAACCTGCCTTTGGCACCCAGGCTCCTGCGTTTCCCTGAGAACGGGTGGGGGCCCCTCTTCCCCTCCAGGGGAGCTTGCTGTTTATGCAGTCCAGGACTTCCTGGCAAAGTCTCATCCTCGGGCCTCTCCAGGGTTCCACCCTGCTTGTGGCCACCTCCGCCCTTAGCAGAGGCAGCAGGGGAGGGAGATAGAGATGGGGGCAGAAGCTCCTGGTTATATGACAGTGGATTGTCCCTGCTGTCTGGGTGGCTCACGAGTTTGATGGGTCTCTCTTGGGTCTTGGGCTGGCCCTGGGTGGGGCTGGGAACAGCCTCCAGGCGGAGCTGGGGCAGGGCCGGGCGGGAGCCCTCTCTCAGGGCAGGGCTTCCCGGAGATGCAGAGGCCTCAGGGGGGCTCCTGGGCCTGGCCACCCTGCGTCTCTTGTTGGGTAGTGTGCCCTCGAAGGCAGGGGTCCTCCTCCCAGGGTCCCCAGGCCTCCTCACACCGCGGAGCGCGAAGGGCTGCTGACCGCTCCTCAGGTGCTTGTCCATGTGACGGTCGAACTGCTCCTTCTTGGCAAAAGTGTAGTTGCAGGAACTGCAGACGAAGGACCTCCTGATGACATGCATGACGTTGGCGCAGAGCTCGCAGGTGTAGAGTGGCGTGTGCGGCAGTTCCCTCTCCTCCCGGGCTCCATGCGCCTCACCCAGGTGTGCCCGCAGCGCTCCAGGTTCTGGGTAGACCCGCGGGCAACAGGCGCACAGGTAGACGCGCTGTGGGCTGTGTACCGCCAGGTGGCGCTGCAGCTTGAAGGGCTTGGGGAACCGCTTTCCACAGTGGTGACAGTCGCGGGAGGGGTCTTTGCAGTCCTTGTGCATGGGGATGGCCTGGAGCAGCGGCTCGCTGTGGGACCAGAGGTCTGGGGACGGGCTGGGTGACACCTTGGAGGAGCCCGAGCAGGCCTCAGGGCTGCTAGTCAGCGCAGATGGGCTATTGCCACCAGCGGGCACGCTGGGTGGCGTCAAGGCACGGTCTTGGCTGGAGGAGGCAGTGCGGGCCTTGGGCTTTGTCTTCTCCCTCACGGTCTCCTTCTGTGAGTCCCCTTCTTGCCCTGACGGCTCCCTGAGGCTGGTGCTTACCCTGCCCGCTGAGCGCCTGCCCCTCTGGGGCTCAGATGCCTGCTCCAGGATGCTGTTTAGGAAGTGCGTGATGTTGCCATTGCCCTCCAAGTGCCCCTGCAGATCCCCCAGGGCCTGCCGTGCCTGCCCCCTGCGGGCAAAGCGGGTGGCGTGCTCCCGTAGGTGCTGGTTGTACATCCAGACATCAGCCACCTCCTTCAGGCACATGCCGCAGGCCCACGGCCCCGCCCGGCCCTGTGCGTGCCTCTCCCGCAGATGCTCCCGCAGCAGCTCCCGCGAGGCAAACCTGCGCTCCACACACATGTAGCAAGTGGGCGGCGGTGAGGGGCTGTGTGCCAGCTTGTGCAGGTCCAGCTCGCCCAGGCCGTGGAAGCGCTGGAAGCACACCCTGCACTTGTAGGAGGCCCTTGCGTCCTGCACCGGCCGCTCTCGGCCTTGGGCCTGCCCCTTCCTCCCCTCCGCTGGCCTTTGGCTCTGTGGCCCCTCTGCATTTCCTGTGGCTTTGAAGTTTAAGCAGTTTGGGCTGGGCAGGCTGGTGAGGTCTTCACAGGATCTCAGAAAGCACAGGTCTTGCATCTCCAGCGGGGCACTGAGCACCTCAAGGTCTTTGGCATGAAGTGGTGTCAGGCTGGCCTTCCTCGGCAGCTCACCAATGTCCCGCTCCCTCTCCAGGTTGGGGGGCTCTGGGCTCTCGTCTCTGAGAGAAGAGGATATCTCATTGGCGGGGGCCCACAGCCTCAGGCCTCGCCAGGCTGCTGGGACCATGTGCAGCTGTGGGATGGCCTCTGACCACTCATCCTCTGCACAGCAGGAGGGCATGTCCTCTGCGCAGCCAGACTCCCTGCTGGGCTCCAGGGCCCACAGGGTGAGGCCCGGGCTCCAAGGTTCTAAGTCTGGTGCCTTGGTTCTCAGGAGCCCGTCCAGGGGGAAAGACTCTGGCAGACCTGGGATCTCATCATCCCACAGGTCCTCATGAGACAGGCAGAGGGAACCCGAGTCACTGAGATCTGTGGGCAGGTGGGTGGAGAACAGTGGGGCACTGCTCCCTACCTCCCTGCATGGCTCCGCTGGCGGTGGGCGCTTGGGCCTTTGGCACCGCTTCCGGTAGACACGGGGGTTCTTCTTCCGAGCCAGGCGGCCGTCCAGAGGGAAGAGCTGGGAAAAGGACACTTCATCATCAAACAAGCTTGGGGGGTCCCCCAGACTGGGGCTGGGGGCCTCCGAAGTGGTGCCTGTAGGCCCCTGAGCCCCACCCTGGGCTTCTGAGTTGTCCAGGGGGCCCTGGAGGGAGGTGTTGACTGTGCTGCCCATTTGAGAACCGGATGTCTCAGGAGGGTCCGGCATCCCATCCCCAGTCCCTTCATCTGACCTGCCCTCTGCCCCTCTGCTGTCCTCTGCAGGCTGGCTCCCAGCAGCCAGCATTTCTCTGCAAACACCCGATGCTCTGTCCTCTCTTAGTCCCCTGAACCGCTTGGCAGAGGCTGCCTTCTGCCCTGCGAGCTGCTCCCTTGACGGCAGTCCCTCCATCTTGCACTCCAGGGGTGAGGTTCCTGCCAGTGTCCCGTCTGTGCACAGATTCCCCAGGCCCATGTCTGTGCCATCCTTTAGCACCCCAGGCTCCACGTCAGTCCTGTGCTCTCCCTTGGGCGACAGGTGGCCCCCCGGAGTGGCTGGATGATCCAAGCCATGCCTGTCAGCAGCCCCATGGGCAGCAGCTGGAGGAGCAAACCCCTCCCTGAGCTGCCTCATCTGTGGCTTTCCCGCTTTCTTACTTGACTTCCCCTCTACAAGGCTGCGGGAGCTTGTGGGCGCTCTGCCGCTTCTCTGGCTTTCCCTTTTCTTTGTTAGGCTGGGATGGGGCTTGTCTGCCTCCAGCCTGTCTGGTCTCCTGGGCTTTGTGGTCATAGCCCTCTCCCCCTGCCCCTGATCTACCAGGCCTGGAGGGTGTGGCTGCTGGTGGAGGGGAGTGCCAAGGGTCCCAGGCCCTCTTCTCATTGCCTTCCATGGCTCAGGACCCAGGGGGTCCTCAGGGGCAGCGAGGCTCTGGGTGGGAAGTGGGCCAGCAACATGACCAGGGTCCGTTGGCAAGTGGCCTGGTCTCTCCTCCCCAGGCTGCCCGAGGCTTTTCCTCCCTGGAGCACGGTGTACTTGGGGAGAAGGCAGAGCCTCTGGGCCTGGCAGGGAGGTGGCCTCCCTGTACGGCCGATGCTTCCTAGCTTTGTGCTGGCTCAGGCCAGCCCTGGAGCAGAAGGAGGCAGAGCAGATCTCACAGGTCACTGGTGGCCCGTGGGGGGCCCGGCCTTTCCAGTGGCCCTTCTCGGTGGGCTCTGATTTGTTTTTAAAGCCACGACGTCTCCGTTTGGGGTCTTGAGGACTGAGCAGATCCTTCTGGCGAGTCTGGTGGGGGACAATGACGTGGCTTTTAGGGGAGTCGGACCTGGAATCACTGGCGGTGCTGCTTGAAGAACTGGCTTGGGCCAGGGGCTCCTCTTCGGGAGGGCAGGTAGTGGTCCGGCCCTGAGTAGTTCTGGGCACCTTGGTCACACCAGAGTATACAACCCCAGATGTCCCTGGGTCTCCCTGTCTCTCGCTGCCGGCCCTTGCCTCACCTTCCAGGCAGGTGTGGGGGTCTGGCCCTGCAGCCCCAAGAGTGGCAGGGTCCATGGACACAGCTGCGACACTGTGGCCTTCCCTATAGCCAGGGCTGTTGCTCTGAGGGTTCAAGGAAGGGCCGGTGGGTGTCCCACCATGGTCAGTGTGGGGTGAGGCTCCTCTGCAGTGGGGCTCCAGTCCTCCAAGCCCTCTGGCTGCCTCTGTGTCATCTTTGGTGGGAGTGCTGGACAGGTCAGCATCCCTAACGGTCACTCTTGGGGAGACGACCCCTTTGGGGGGAGGAGACCCCCTCAGCCCCTGTTTTCTGGAATCCTCTCGAGTTCCAACAGTGCTGGCTTGGGGCCCATCCCCTCTACGTCTTGCAGGGGCTGGGACGTTGATGAGAACAGGTTGGCAAGAGCAAGGGTCTCCAGGGTTGCTGGCCACCAAGACTAGGCAGTGTGGCTGGGTCTTCTCGGGGCCACAGTGGCTTGTCATTGAAGAGGGGAGGGCTGCTGGAGGTCCTCTGGGTCCAGCCTCCTTGGGGGCTTGGACACAGCTAGTGTCCTCCAGCGGGGCCCAGACATCACAGGCTGGCTGACGTTGGGTCCTGGGAGGCTCCTTGTAGGGGGGAGGCACTGAGAATGGCCCTCTTGGCTCACTTTGAGCCCCTGTGACAACAGAGGGTGCGGAGGGAGTGTCTTCTTGGGACAGAGGCTTGAAGTTGCAGGGAGCAGGGGTGGCTGGGGAAGGTGGGGAAGGGGCAGGTGTGGCCAGGGCCCTGATGGGGGTTGCTGGACTTTCCCTATCAGACAACAGTGGTGGGGCATGGCCTGGGCTGGCCCTCTCTGGAACTCTGTCCTCAGGCCTCTCCTGGATGTGGGTCTCCATAGCAGCTGGCACTGAGGAATCCCTGTCAGGGAAGGTGGGGCTTGGGGAGGGCTGAGCCTGCTTCTGAAGGCCCAGGGCTGCCCTGCTGCCTTCGAGCTCGTCTTTGCTCCTGGCTGGCCTGACCAGTGGGGTTTCTGGCTGGGCACTGACCTTATCGAGGGCCTCTGCTCCCACTGGGCTCTTCCAATCATCTGACAAAAGCTGGCTGCCTTTGCCTTGGCCTGGTGAGCCCCGATGTCCGTTGGTCTCGGGCCCCAGCTGATATCTGTCCTCTTTAGGGACAGTGGCCACCCATACACCCCCTGAGGAGCCACCTTTCACACTGTCTGCTCCTAGACCTGAGGGGTCCCCTGGCTGAGAACCCTGGGCCCCAGCAGGTGGTGGTCCTTGCCAGCTGTGGATGTCCTCTGTGATCTCAACTCTGGCCCCCAGGGCCTGGGGTGGATGTAAAGAGCTGGAGGCTGGGTCCTGGGGCCTCCTGCCAGGGCTGGTTTTGGAAACCCAGGCAGGACTGGGCAGAGGATAGCACAGAGCCTCACTGCCCTGGAGGACAGGCGGTGAGGAGGCCCCAGTTGGCCCCAGCTCACTGTCCTCGAAGCCCTGCCCCGCAGCTGTGGGGCAGAGAATGCCAGCTGCCCAGGACCCTTGTGTTCTGCCCTCAGAGTGTCCCTTGGAGTCACTGCTGGGATGGGCACCTGGGGGTGTGTCCCCAGTGCCCTGAAACACCAGCTCAGAGGCCAGATGAGCACTGGGGCCGCTGCATGCTTCCAGGGCAGGGGAGCCTTGGCAGTGCCCTTTATGGGGCTCCGGGGAATAATGTCTTCTCTGTTCACAGGGAAGCAGTGGGGGGATGGCCTCGTCCTGTGTCCCCACAGACAGAGACTCCCCCGTTTCTGGAACCGAAGGCTCTGGGTTTGGGCCACACTTTGCTGAACACTTAGTGTCCAGCAGGGGCTCCTCTTGCTTGTCCAGGGCAGGAGGACAGCCATCCACAGGGACCCCATTTCTTCCTGTCTCGAAGATGCTAGCTTTCTGTACTGTAAGCAAACTGAGGCTGTCCTCTAGGGGGCCAGAAGGAGTCCCAGAAACCAGGTCTTCCTCAGAGCTAGGGGGAGGGGCTGCTTCTCCTGGGAGGCCTGTAGCTGGGCAGGGCCACCCTCCCGGGGAGCTCCCGAGAATCTCTTCCTGCAGTGGACTTGTTCCTCCAAGACTGGTAAGGTCAGCTGCTGAGCGTGTGTCCTTATGGGGTGAGGGGACCTGGTGGGCAGGCTGTGGCGTGGAGGCTGGCTCTGGGCCCGGGCCCATCTTTCTCACACCTGTGGCCTCGTTGCGCCCTTCTGGGGCCCCCAGCGTTCCCTCCCTCCTACGTAGCTGGGTTTCCAATTCAGTCACCAATCTTTTGATCTCAAGTTCATCCTCACACAGGTTGCTCATAAAAGCAGTGCTGCAATCGCTTCCCTTCCCTGACATGGGGGGAGGGCTGGGAGTCACCGTCCCTTCTCTCAGACACTGCTTGCCTAATGCCTTTCCCTCTGAGAGGCCCGGAAACTGGCTGGGCAGCATTGGGGATACTTCCTCCAGCAGCAAAAATGAGGGGTACAGTGCATCTCCCAGAGGTTTCCTCAGGAGAGGGTTGGCACACCTGTGTGCAGACAGGCTGTCATAGAGGGGCGGGTCAAATCCGTCCTCTGGCAGCCCTGCGAAGAGGGATGTGGATTCCAGGGTCAGTGGTGACTGGGTTTTCCCCGGATCTGTTTCCATCACACAAGGCAGATTCTGTGGCAGTTTTGGCTCCAGGATGTCCACACTGTTGTGGTCAAGGTGGGAGCCACTGGCTGGTGAGGTGTCCACAGCTAAGGGCTCATGCAGCTCTTCAGGGAAATGGCCAGCCAGGTCCCCAGGTCCAAGGAGCAATTTTCTGGGGGAGCTGCTGTGGGGCCGGGGTTCCTTGCTGGCAGATGGCACTCCTATGGGGCCTCCATTGGAGTGAACAGAGTCACAACTGAGATTAGGGTTTGTAAAAACCAGGGTGCTGGGTTCGGGGTAGGCAGCACTTGTGCCATTAGCAGCGGGTGCCAGGCATTCTCTTGGCTGGGAAGCTGGGGGAGCCTCTCTGTGGTGGGATCTGGGGGGCTTTATGCTCCTGGAGGCACCCAGCAGACCGCCTGCCCCCGGTGTTTGTGGGTTTCCGCTGCACAGCATGTTAGCGCAGCTCTCTGATGGCCTGGGTCTGCTGGCGTCAGGTCTGCCAGGTGGTGGTTGCTCTGGAGCCGGGGATCCAGGGTTCTCTTGCACACAGGTGGCTGGAGAACCAGACATCTCTCCGAGTCTTGTAGCATCAAGGCATAACTCTCCAATAACTTCATCCTCTGGGGGCTCAGCGTGGGTAGGGCCCGGCAGAGGATCCTCGAGGGCTGTCCTGGGGCGGTCGGGATGCTCGGGGCCTCTGGTCATCAGGGCCTCTCCAGTCTCCAGGCTTTGTGACTGGCTGTGTGGCTCCCCTGGGATTGGGGAGGTCCTGTTCTCACCAGCTCCCTGCCTCACAACCCTCCTGGGGCCCCGCGTCAAGTCCTCTTCCTTCCTCTTCTCACCTCGTGGCCATCGTCGGCAGCCGTGGCGGGAACGGCTTCTGGAGCTGGGTCCCTGCTGCTGAGGAGCCTCGTCCTCTTCAGACTCGGAGGCACAGTCCTGCCCCACACACCCACCATCCTGGGAGCTGGGCCGGGGCCTCCCGGGGCCCTGAGGGCCACTTCGGCCCCGGCCCTGCCGGCCCTGCCGGCCCTGCCGCCGGTAGCGCCTGTTTTTCTGCTGGACGATCTTGTGGATGAGTTCCTTGCTCCAGGAGCCACCTCTCGCCCTCCTCTTCTTGGAGTCCTTCCCAGGGGGCAGTCGCAGGTGCTTGGAGCTCCTGGCCTCCTTGGGGAGGGTGGTGGCTCTCGGGGAAGGGTGGTCTGCAGCTGCCCGGCCCTTGGGGGCCTGAGCTCTGAGGTCCTGGGGTTGAGGCCTCTCAGTGCTGGGTCCCCTCCTCCTTGGCCTTAGGCAGATGGCCCTGCCTGGCCCCTTGGCACTATTGGCCACATCTAGGTCTTTCCGGAACAATTTAAACTGCTTCCCTCTCCTCTGCTGCCTGACCAGGCTTGTGGCATCTGCTTCTGTGTGTGCCAGGCCCAGGGAGCGAGTTTTGGGCCTGCTTCGGGCTGGACAGCTCTGGTTCCCAGGGCAGGTGGCTCGGGGCTCTGGTGTGGCAGCTTTGGTGGGGAGCAGGGGCTGGATGCTGTTCTCTGCAGGCGCCCCCACCCGGGTGTTGGGAGGCTGCCCCGCACTGGGCCCTCGGGGGCCAGAAGGTTCCTCATCAGCAAAGACGTCGATGAAGCTACTATCGATCTCCGGGTTGTCAGACTGGTACTCCATGCCGTTGAGAGCCTCGGTGATGAGGCTGTCCAGCTTAGCATCATCCTCCATGTCCAGATCTGAGGCAGGGAGCGGGAAGGTGGTGGTGGCCAGGCTGGGCAGGAAGCTTGTCCTCAGGGGTTCATCTTTGCTGTCGGCCTGGACGTCTCCGGCTAGCAGGAAGGGGACAGTCTGGCCATGGTTGAGGAGGCCAGTGTGTGCGCTGGCAGATGCCTTGGTGGTGGGGGGAGTGCAGGCTCGCGTGGACCCGTCCTTGGGCCTGGCCAGCCGCAGGCTGCAGAACTGCCTGTGTTCCAGGAAGGCGGTCAGGCTGCTATAGTTCTGGTCACACTGCCTGCAGGTCAGCAGCACATCGAGCTGGTCCAGGCTGGCGCTGCTCAGGGAGAAGTGGGGGGCGGAGTACGGGGGCGGCTCCCGGGGGAAGGCCTGCAGCCTGGATCTGCCCACCTCCTCCAGGCACTTGAAGGCTCCCTCGGCCCCCAGCCCACTGGCAGGGAACTGGAAGGCCTTGGCTGGCTCCGGCTGGTAGTGGGTGGAGAGAGTGGGGGGCTCTGGGGATGGGAAGGGGCTGCCACTCTCCTGGGAGAGGCTGGGTGGGTGGAAGAAGGCTGAGGGCCCCAGGGGCCCAGGGAGCTGGTTGTCCTCTGAGCTGGCATTGGCTGGGCTATTGGATGGTGGTGACAGGGATGAGCAGGTGCTGCTGCCTGCGGCATTGGTGGCAGGTGAAGGCAGGGGGGACTCACTGGGGGAGGCACCCACCGCCCTGGGTGGGGGCAGGCTGGGGGCCCCTCGAGGTGATATCTGGGGCTGGGTCCCTCCAAAGAACAGAGGTTGGGACCCGGGGTCCTTCAGCCCGCCGTAGGAGAACAGCCCTGGGGAGCCACCTGGCTGGCTGGGGCTGCTTCTCCTGGCTGCCAGTGTCTCCCCAGGCCCAGGCACCTTGCTGGCAGCACCCCGGCCCCCCTGAGCACCCCCCTGCCACTCAGGCCCTCCCCCAGGGAATGGCGGCCGGCTCAGCACCCCCATTCGGTAGGGGCTTGGCCCAGGGTTCAAGAGCACTGGGGGCCAAGGTGTGGGGGGACTCTGGCATCGCTGCTGGCCTGGGCCAGACTGGTCTTCAAAGAACGCAGTCCTGGCAGTGGCTCGGGGGCCCAGGACAGGTGGGGGGTAAGGGGCTACCGCAGGGTCCCACAGCCGGGGCTGTCTAGGGGTTGGGGGCCCAGGGGTGGGCAAGTCAGTGTCCAGAGGCCCTGGGCTGGGGCCCACCCCCTTAGCTCCGTACCCCTGCTCTGGGAAGTGCCTCTGGGACAGAGGGTTCAGGCATCCCCTGGGGCTTCCTAGCCCATTGTGGGCAGAAGGGGGTCCTTCAGGAAGGACTTTGGTCAGGCTCTTGTGCAAACTGTCAGGGAAGGGGCTCGGGACCGGGGGAGCAGCACCTAGTGGGGAAAGGCCTCCACCCAGGTTGCTGGGGGCCTCCAGGCCACCCGGCTGGCTGGGGTAGCAGGGCAGAGGCAGGGGGTTGGGCCGGGTGGTCAGTGGGTAAGGGAGGCCTGGGCCGGCAGCTGCCTCTGGCCACGGGCCCAGGGGCTGGTGGAAGGTGTACATGAGCGCTCCCGCAGCCATGTCCATGGGGAAGGGCTTGGCGCCAGCCCCATGGTGGGCCTGGGCTGGGAAGGGGTACTGGAAGGATCCCCTCTGGGGGCTGCCAGGCCTGCCTCCTTCGGGAAAGGGCTCCGGCTCAGCAGAGGGGGCCCCGAAATTAGCACCTGGGAGGTTGTTTTCAGCAGCGGGAGGCCAGGAGTCCGCTCTGCTGGCCTGGAGCTCTGGGTGGGAGGCAGACCTGGGGGGGCTGGCACTGCAGCTCTGTGGGGCCCTCGTGGCTGGGGGTCCGGGGGTGGCACTTGGCGAGGTATAGTTGGTGGAGGTAAAGCTGGAGGGGGCCTCCTGGAAGCACCTTTGGGAGTTGAGCTCTTTGGGGGTGGGTGGGGCTTCAGCCCTTGGGAGGCCGGGCCTACAGTGGGCTTCAGTTCCTTGGTCCTGGGGGGCCTCTGCCTCGGGGGCCCAGGTCTCATGCTGAGGGCTCTCTAGGGGTTCATCCAGCGATGGTTTGGCCCTCGAGCTGGCAACGCGGAGACTGTAGGGCTGTGGGGGGCTGCCGTCTGTCCTGCCAGGCAGCCACGTGTGGGCCTGTCCGGGGCTCCTCCCAGGAGGGGCCAGGGGGCTTCCCGCTTTCCCAGGGTGGCCACTCAGGGTCTGGGGCCTCAGGAGCAGGACCTCAGGCTTCCCCTCATCAGCCTGCCTGGGCTGGGTCTCAGGGGGCTCCCCTGTGGTGCCCTGGGTGGTTCTGCTGGCTGGGGCATGGTCCTCGAGGGGGTGCTGAGAGGGGCACCCCAGGCCCCCGGACACTCGGCGGGGCTGCAGGTCTCGTGTCATGGCTGGGGGTGGTGCTCTCCGGGGCCGCTCCCCCGGCATGGCCCCGCTGTCCTGGGCGCTAGGAGGATGCAGTGGTCCGAGGGGGGCCTCTGGGAGCGGGCTGGGTGGCCATCCTTACCCCTTGGGGGGCCCTGGGGAAGCCTCCTCTCATGGTCCTGAGTGGATCCTGCAGGAGAGGGTAGAAGTGAGCCGAGGGTTGTGGGGCTGGGATGTCCCCCTCCCTGGGCAGGGAGCCCTCGCTGGTCTGTGGCCTCCGGAGAGGCCACGGCTGGACTGGAAGCAGCAGGCACTTGCACAGCCATCACAGAAGGGAAGGGGCTGCTCTGGGAAACAGGAGAGGATTCCTGACAGGCTACACTGGGGACTCACTGGGGTGGGCAAGTGGGGGAGGACAGGGGAGAGAGAGGTCCCAGAAGACCCCCTGGCCTCTGCAGAGCAGCCCTGCTAGGTCCCCACCAGGCAGGAGCGGCCCAAGTGTGGGCCACAAGCCCCAGATCTGCAGGGACAACCCAGAGTGGGATCAAAGGAGACCCCAAGAGGGGGTTGTTGTTGATAGGTTCTATCGAGTCAGTGTTTGACTCATAGCAACCCTATGTACAATAGGCGAAACACTACTGTCAGTGCTCCTCTGTGATCCATAGGATTTTTGATGGCTGATTGTTTTTTGGGAGTGGGTTGCTGGGTCTGTCTCCCAAGCCTACAGCACCTGGTGTTCCCAGGCAGTCTCTCATCCAAGTACTAACCAGGCCCAACCCTGCTTAGCCTCTGAGATCTGATGGGATCGGACACCAGTGGTACGGCTGCAGGCCAAGAGGGGATGGTGATGCTCATACCTGTCCAGCTGCCTCACATTGAAGGCTGAGCTGTAGGACATTGGAGAAGAGGTTCTGTGTACACCTGTGTTGTCTGGAGGCGCACGCCTGGCTCTCCTGGGCCCTGAGCGGGGACCTCACCTGTCATCTGTACACAGGCCATTGGCTGGGGCCATCCTTCCTTGGGCACATGCTCGCTTCTCTCTGGGCTCTGAGAAGGCTCTGGTTCTGGAGTGCATGAGTCTGGCCTATCCCCACAACCCTAGCCCAGGCCCCTGGGACAGCCCCTGCCCAAGAACCCAGCTCTGGAGTCTTCAGAGGCCTTGGGCACCTGGCTGTGCCCAGCCTGCCTCCCCTCCTTGCCCTCCTCCACTGATGCAGGGAGAGGCCCTGGTCATGGTAGCTCCCTTCCAAAAGCAATCCTGGGCTCATTTTCCTGTTTATCCCTCCATAAGGCTTCAGTGCTGAGCCACAAGCCAAGGCCACACAGGTTGGCTATGGCAGGCTGCAGGCTTGGGGAAGCCGCAGCCAGGCTCCTGGTGAAGATCCTACCTCACAGTCCCACAACCCAGGGATAGGTGCCTTGGCGAGGAGCTGAGGAGGTGAAGCTCAGAGGTAAAGCTCAGATCCCTGGCTTTTGGAGGGCTTCCAGGAGGAAGAACCAGGTCACCCAGGCTGCAGGCAGGTGGGCAGGAAGTGCTGCTTTGAACAGAGCTGTGTGAGGATGCTTCTGTTTGGCCAGGCCAAGGAACCTCAGGGGACATCACTCTCTCCCAGCTTGGAGCTAAGGTTTCAAGCCACACGTCAACCCCTGACAGCCTGGCTTTGGAGGTGGCCTCTGGAGAGATTTCTAGCTAGCAGCCTCACTTACCTCCCCAGCGAGGGGACAGGGTTGGGTGTGGTGGGCTAGGGAAGCCTCTGGGACAAGGGACCTCCAACTGCTTTGCGCTGTGTGCCTCTACGTACCTGGGGAGCCAGGTCCCGTGCCGGGTCCCTGCACAGCTGCCTGAGGAACAGGATCGTCTCAGCTGCAAAGAGAGTGGACAGGGTATTAGAAACACCGTGGGGCTTGGCTCTGGCCCAAGAGCCTCAAGGGGCGGGCAGGAGGCAGCAGTTCTGCGTAGGCTGGCAGATGAGACCCCTGCACCACGAGGAGGCTGGCGGGCAGCTGGCCAGCTGGGGGCCCTGGAGGGCCTGGCTCAGCCTTCTCCCTGGCTGTGCGGGCCACTTTACCTTCTTTTTGCCAAGTTTTTACTTATGCACAAATCATGCCTTCATGCCTTGGCGGGAGAAGTGGGAAGGCTCAGTCCCCTCCCAGAGTGGCCCTTGCCCAGTGCACCTGGGGAACCCTGAGCAAGCTTGTTCCCCTCCAGGGTTTCTTGACGCAAATACCAGCAAATATGCACAATTGTCCCTCCCTCTTCTTGACATGGCCTGCCACCTCGCTGTTCTGCAGCTTCCTGTTCCTCTGCACAAGAGCCCTGGAGACCCCTCTAGGTCACTCCCTGAATAGGCTGTGGTCTGTCTGTTCGTCTGTCTATCCTCCCATGGCTGCAGTCCTCCAGCTGCTCCCTGGTCCCAATCCCCCATGGACTCCAACAGCTTCCCACATCAGTCTCCACACAGTGCAGATGGGTGCCCACAGAACCCCTGTGTTGAACTGTAGGGCTGGCTGGCAGGAGAGTAAGGGCACTGGTAATTTGGAGAGCCTGTGTGGCTTTCTTTTTTTTTTTTTCTTTTTTTTTGCGGTACTGGGGGTTGAACCCAGGGCCTTGCGCTTGCATGCTTTGCAAGGGCTGGACCACTGAGCTGCACCCCCAGCCCATTTTTTTACTTTTTGAGACAGGGTTTTGCTAAGTTATGCAGACTGCCTCTGGAACTTGCGATCTTCCTGCCTCTGCCTCTCAAGTCGCTGAGATTATAGGCGTATGCCACTGTGCCTGGGTGCCTGTGTGGCTTTCAATTGACCCTGCAGGAGGTGGACTGGCTCCCCCACAGGAAAATGGGCTGGACATAGCTGCTCACTGCTAATAAGCAGATCCACATCAGGCCATGAGTGGCTCTGTGGCTCTTGCTGTGGAGCTCTTGGATCACACACTTTGGGGATGCCTGGCCCCAGCTTGAGAGGACACTCAAGTGGCCTTTGGTGAGACTGTGAAGAGCTGAGGCCTCTTTTCCACAGCCATGAGAGGTACTGCTGGGGCAGCAGGCACAGCCTCAGGGCAGCCTCCTGCTGGGGCTGCACCCCACTGGTGCACCCTTAGGAGATGCTGACCAGGGCCCCTGGGCTGAGCCAGGCTCCCAACCTCAGAAACGGCGAGGCAGTGAGGACTTGTTTGGGGCTGAGGTTTGTGGAGAGGCAGTGGGTGGCTGCTCCACGTGCAACTGCAAGAGGGAAGTGCTACTCATGGTGGAGACCTTGAGGTGCTGGTGAGCCTCAGTGTCACAGAGTGGCAGAGAGTGGGCCCTACCCAGAGATGGGAAGCTGAGGCCAGAAAGGCAGGGCACTGCAGGAGGCTGCCCGAGATTCTGTCTACTTGTCTGTCTGTCCGTCCATCCATCCATCCATCCATCCACCCATCCATCCATCCCTCCATCCATCCACCCCTCCATCCACAAGTCTTCACATCCACACTGGAGGCTGAGCAGGGCAGTGGCGGCCAGTGCTGGGTGGCTGATTCACAGCCTCCAGCTTACTGGAAAAGACAGTGAGTCAACAAGTAGCTCCTGATGAGGTAACTGAGGCTCAGAGGGGTGGCGTGACTTGCCCAAACCCAGACAGCTGAGCATGGGGCAAGGGCAGGCAGCCTGTACCACTGCCCCTCCTGCACCTAGAGGGGCGCCCGTCCTTGGTGGCTGGTGCTCCTGGGCTTCCCATGCCGACTGTTCCCAGGTTCCCAGGCAGCCGTGTGCTCACCTGGTCCTCATTCTGGGCCTCATGTTCTGGGCCTGCAGTAACCCAGGGAGCTTGAGTGCCAGCTGAGGCTCCCTGTCCAGGGGCAAGAGGACCCTGGGAAGTGCACACTGGGGTCTTGGGTTCTGGCCTCGCTTAGGCTCTTGGCAAAGCCCCTGGGTGCCGCTGTGTCAGTGTGGATTTCAGCAGGTGGGCCCCTTTGAAGTGGGGAAATCCAATGGCCGGTCCTGGCCAGCCCCAGGGGCCCCCTGGAGGGGCGGGAGCATCTCCCTTTTCCTAAAAAATGGTAACTGGCCCCTCTAGGATGAGCTGCCTGAGCGGCTCTGGTAACTCAAGACCACGGTCAGGCTACCTGACCATGGCTGGGCTGGGGCTGCCTGCTGGAGGACAGGCTGGCCTCCACCTCACCCAGCCCTGGCCTCTGCTCTCAGCCTCCACCCCTGCCTCTCCTTTCTGTCTGCCTCAGCCCCCTGCAGAGCTGGACCCATCCACGCCTACCTGGCCATTCCTGGACCTTCCTCCTGAGCCCCACCAGGCCTTATCTGGCAGCTCCTCCTGCTGGGTGGTCTCCCTTCTCCCCCACCTTGGAAGAGCACATAGGTAGGCTTTGGGGGATATGCCCCACTGAGTCCCCTGAGGTCTGAACCTGGGGAAGTGGTCATCAGAACAGCCCACCCAGTCATTTCACACCGCCCCGCACCCAGTAGGTGCCTGCTGAGGTCTGCCTTGAAAGTGGCCACCTGCAGAGGAGGATGTGAGGCCCACAGCCCCTCCCAGCCCTGCTCAGCTAAGTCCCGGCTTTGGGGCCTGGGGTCGGCCCAGTGCTGGTCTTGGCCAGTGAGAGGCCACGCTGTTCTCCCACTGACAGGGGAGGAAATGGTGGCATAGGGCTGAGCTTTCTTACCCAGCCGGATGTGCAAGGACATGCTGAGAGGTGGCCAGGCTGGCTGCCCTGTGCGGGGCAGGTCACCCGTGTGGCAGAGGGTGAGAGCTATGACAGAGAAATGAAGTTGTCACTTGTGGACAGGGCAAAGAAAGCAAGCAGCGGCCAGCACGGGGGCCCAGGGTGACCGAGGCCGGATGGGCCCTCCGGCCATGGCTGGGTGAGGGTCTCTCAGGCATGGCGTGGGCACCTGGTGCTGGAGGAGCATTGAGGCTGGGGAGGGAGGGGCCAGGAGGGGCTTCTGGTGGGGTCATGGGAGGAGAGAGAAGGCCAGGGACCCCATGGACATCTGTGGGCTCCGGCTACACCCAGCCTCCCGCCTGGCTCCCTGGCCTCTCCCTGACCCCTCCCAGCCCCATCCTGGACACTAAACAGGAGACAAAGAACTTGCACCCTGGGGCAGGAATTGGCTGGAGAAACTGAGGCTCAGAGAAGTGTGTGGCCTGGCCAACATGACAGTGTAAGTTTGGAGAGCAGAGGCCACAACAAACTCCCCACCCTGGGCTGTGATCCTGGGGAACTTGGGGGGCACCAGCCCTGTCCACACTGACTGTTGGCTCTGGGTCTGGCCTTCAGCTGCCACCCTGGTGGAGACCCTCTGGCCACCTTGTCTTGCACTGTACCTGACCTTCATGGCATGGCACAGCTCCTGCCAGTGACCACTCTCTGATGGGTGAGGTGGGTGAGGCAGATGCCCTGGATGCCAGCCCGGCTTGCAATACCTTCTCCTGGGTCATCATGATGAGCTCACCAGACTCTGTGCAGGGCCCTGGCCAATGCACCCATCCTGGCTCTGTTTGTACACGGGCCCGGAACTCTGGGGGAGCTGAGCCGTGCGGGGAGAGACGCCGGGGCTTTGGTCTGCAGTCCTCGCTGTGGAGGCTGCAGCTGGGGTGCCGCCTGACAGTTACCTCACAAATATTCCCCTCTCCTTTTCCTTCAAACGCTGCCGCTTTCCTTAAAACCTCTGTTACTCGAGCTCTCAGATAAACCTCTGTAGGTAAAGTTATATCTGAGATACAGCCCAGAGGGTACGTTTAAGAATATGGCACAAATTATCAGCTGCATTTATCTTAATTACTTTGGAGAAAGTAGAGGCTGGCATTGGAAGGGGCTGGGAAGCGGGTATTTGTCTCGCCTTATCGGGGTGCATATTTGAGATCCTTTAACAGGGAGATAAGGGGGTGTGGGGGATGATGATGTAGTTCAAGATGACAGGGAGGTATAGTGAGGATGGTGGGATTCCTGCTTGAAGATGGTCCTGCCACTGCCCAGGTGGCTGAGAGCTAGCATGGGGCACTGCCAGGGACTGGCCACCCTCTTCCAGTCCCTTTGGTGTGACTAAGGGGTGACAATGCTCCTGATGGAGATCTATGTCACCCAGACTTCGCACATCAGCACCCCAGAAGCGCTCCAGGACCTTGCTCAGTGGCCCAGTGCCACAGCTTCACCAAGATCAGCCTTCTGACCAGGCTCCAAGGCCACCCCTTCCAGAGAGCCCTCCCAGACCCTGGAGCTGACGCCACTACTGTGGCCTGGGGTTATTCTGCCTCCACAGAACTCGTGGTCAGTCCTTTCTCTGCCCCTTGGGGCACAGAGGGGTTGCAGAGGTAGAGCCCTTGGCCTCGCCATGTCTAGAGGCATTTGACAGGAGGTGACTGTGCCGTTGGGGTCACAGCGGACACACCCTCCTGCTAGCTCCCAAGTGCCCTCTACCACCTGTGAGCTGGCAGGGATGGGGCTGGGATCAGGGACCCCAGGAAACTCCGGGAGAGCTGGGGTGAACACGGCAGGTGCTAGGCTGTCTCCACCCCCGGGGGGCTCCTTTTGGGTCGGCTGTTAGGGGTTGAAGGGTGGTTGCTAGACTCTGTGGGACCCACTTGACAAGAAGAGATGGCACACAGTCCCCTCAGATGGCCTGTCTGGAAGGCCTCCTTTGGTATCCAGAACCTGGGTTTTCGTGGTACCTCGTTCAGCAGTCTCACTTCACAGATGGCAATAGTGGCTCAGAGTGGGCGCTTGTTTACCTGCGGCCACCCAGCGGCAGAACCGGAGTTCTCGCTATTCCTAGCTTGGAGCTGGGGCTGCCCCAGAAAGGCAACCCAGCTGTGATGCTCCAGGCAGCCAGGTGAAGCTCCTGGGCCACCCAAGTAGGGAAGGGCAGTCCCCTCTGCATGCCGACTGGCAGTTTGAGAAGACAGCACCCTGTCTGATAGCAGCAGTGCCCCACTTCCGCGTTGCAGGGGAGGCCAGAGGTGCAAGGCTGAGACTCAGACACCTGTGGAGGCCCTGGGGGAGGGCGCTGGCCTTGGCCTGAGTGGATGCTGCCCCAGGACAGCTGTGGACTCGAGGCCTCTTCAGCCCTCCTGGAGTGGACACCTCAGGCCCCTTGTCTTCCAGGAGGGGCCCAAGTGCCCTGGCTGCAGCCCCTCAACTCCAGCAGCCTAGCCACACAGGGTCAGGGAGAGAAGCTGCTGTAGGGTGGAGGGTGTTCAGGGCCTGGGAGAGCGGATTCCGTGGAGCCGATTGTCATCTCCCCCCCCACACACACCCGCTGTCCACATGTGACGTTTGTTTGTGGCTGGGACCATGGCTTCCTTACATGGCTGCAGACTCTCTGGGTGGCACCCTGGTACGTGTGCCATGACCACGTGGGCCCCATCTGCATGAAACCCCCTGAGCCAGAGCCCCTGGCTGGGTCTGAGCACACTGTGGGAAGCCTGCCTGATATCACTACCCTGTGGCCCAGTGTGTGGCACCGAGGGGTCCTGGACAGGAGTCAGCCTGGTCTGTGGTAAATGATGTATGTGGACAGCACCTGGACTCGCCTGGGACTCGCCCCTCTGCACTTCGGGAAGGAAGCCCATCTTGCCCCAAGTGAGGCCTCTACCTGAGGGACCGGGACGATATGGCCCTGGTGGTCACCTGCCCCCACCTCCTTCCTGAGACCTGTGGCGGTGGAGGTCCAGAGAGCTGTGTCCCGATAGAGGGAAAGATCAACAAGCTTCCCTGGGCTCAGAGTGGAGCTGGGGGCTCCCCTCCTGCCGCCGCGCTCAGAACCATGTTGGCCTTCTCAAATAAAAGTGGTGACAATTCTGCTGCCCAAGGACAAGAAGGTTGACAGGCTGCAGGTGGAGGCTGTGTATGGAAGCTGTGGTGTGGGCTGCACACCTGCCTCCAGCCTGAGGAAGGGTGCTTACTGAGCGCTGACTGCATGCAAGTGAGGCATTCCCAGACAGTCCCTGCAGCGAGCAAGCAGGAGGCTCCCATGGCATGCTAGGCTTGGCGGCCACACTCCTGGAAGCAGGCACTCAGCCCAGTGGACGAATGGGGAAGCGAAGGCTCACACGGCCCACATGTGGGGCTGGACTTGTACCAGCTCTGGCCACTTCCCAGCTCTGCCTTTCCTCCTGTCCCTTCTTGTCACTGGACAAGCTGAACTGTGTCCTGCTCCTGGAAGATAGATGGTCCAGTGTCTAATCTGGAATCTAGCTGCGGTCCCGGGGCCGCCCTGCAGAGGGAACTAAAGCAGTCAGAGCCCCACTGCAGGGTCGGGGAGAGGCTCCCACCTGGGGACTCCGAGGGGGTGCACATGGTGCCTCCCCTGGCAGTGGTGGCAGGGGGAAGGGGCCATGGTGCAGGCCTGGGCTTCAGTGTGCTCAGCTGTAACATGGGCACGGCATCTCCCACGGCCCAGGCTCCACAGCCTCCCCAAGCCAGCGAGGCCAGCCTGGCTGCAGTCCCTCCCTACTGGGGTGGCCCAGGGGCCAAGGAAGGGGCCTGGCTCCCAAGTGGGGTGTGGCAGTGGGTGGCCTTAGGCCCTGGCTGCAGGCAGCAGTGGTCCCTGCCCCTCGCTGAAGCTGCTGCTCTGATGTAAGGAGTGTGAGTGGGTGGGAGGACCCTGAGGCCGGAGCTGCTGAAGTTCTGAGTACCCCCTCTGCAAGGGAGCTCAGTTCTCTGGAGGGTTCTGTTGTTCTCTTTGCTCATAAGAAACAGGCTCAGGAGGGCAAGTGCCTCTTCCAAGGTGGCACAGCAGGGAAAAGGCGCTGGGGACAGGAGCCTGCCCTCAGGCAGCTCAGGGCAGCAACCTACCCAATGGCAGCTATCTTCCGCGAGGCTGCAGGGTCCTGGGAGGTTGGGGTTGTTGCTGTCCATGGCTGTGTGGCTTCCATTAGTCTCTGGGCAGCTGGAATCTGGAGGCCTGGCCATCTCCCTTGGATCTGCCTGCCTGGCTGACCCGTCCCCTGAGAGGTACCCAGGGCACCCTTTCCTGTGGGCAGGTGGTCCTCCCACAGGAAGGGCTGGGCTGGGCAGTGGAGGGCGTCTGGTCAGGCTGTTCAGGGTGTAAATCTCTGGCTATGGGGGCCCGGTGATGGGTGACCCCACACACCATGGCTCTTCAGGGCTCTGTTCTGGGGTCAGGGGCTGCCTTCTTCTGAGGCCTGGCCTCAGGGACAGGAGGCATAGCCTGGGAGGACAGGGAAAGCCCAATGGCCCCCACACCAGGCCTGCCTGCTGTCCTTTCCCTCTGTCCTCCTTGGCTCTCAATCCTGCCCCTCATCGCACAGGCCTCATTCCTGATCCAAGGAGGTACTTTGTTCCTGCTGGCCACAGGGCATTTGTACTCATCTTTCCTTTCCAGGAAACTGCTGCCTCTTAGGTCTTGGCTCTTGTGGCTGCTCTGCAGTGCCCCCTACCCCAGCCCCTGGCAGCACATGCTTGTGTGGAGGGATCCAGCACTTGTATTTCCTTCCTGCTGCCCCTGCCAAGGCCCCAGGGTACAGGGCTGCTGGGAAGCTGAAGGCCCTGGGATGCCTCCACAGCACAATGGCAGCAGGCTCCCCTCCACACCTAGACCACACTCCTCAGCTGAGGTGCAGGGTCAGCAACCCTCAACCTGTCTCCCTCTGTGGGTGACGCAGCCTTGGGCTGGATGCCAGCCTGGGCTCCCTCCCACTCTCCCCAGAGCCTGCCGGGCATGGGCGCACTGAATGGAGGAGCTGGGCTGCGTTGGTCTTGCAGGCTCCTTACCCAGCTTAAGTTGGCACCATCATCTCATTCCGCAGATGAGAAACCTGAGCCCAAGGGCCATAGCAGAGGCGGCGCAGTACTGACCAAGTGCACGATGGCAAAGCTAGCCCCTCCCCAACAGGACAGGCAGGGGAGCAGTCCCCACCACCTCCCAGGTCCCACGCAGCCCAGAGCGCCCTCTTCCCATAAAGCACCAGAAAACACATCAGCTGCAAACAGAAGGGCTGCCAGGTCTCAGCCCCATGGCCAGTCCTCCCGAGCCACTCCTGCCCGTCCTCTAACTCACTGCCCCGTGCCTCCACGTTGGCCGGCCAGGAGCCGGAACGCCCGGGCCTGGTGAGCTTCCTGGCCACGGAGGCCTCTGCTGCCCAGAGCCACAGGGGGCTGCTTTGGGGGCGATAGGGAGGGTCCGCATGGCTGGGGGGCATATGCCTCCCACCCTCCATGTCTCCTTAGGAGTGTCACCTGCTGAGGCCACCCATGGCCCCGGAGCCCCTCCGCCCAGGCACCGACCTTCTCTGGTGTCTTTCCTTCCACGGCCCCTTCCTCTGGACCCCACGGTACACCTGGCTCCTGTTCATCACCTGTGTTGAGAGCAGAGCTTCCTGTTAGTCTATGCATGGCTGTGCCTCCCTGTGCCAGTACAGTGGCCGGGAAGGGGCTCAACAGGCATCTGGGCGAGGGAGGTAGTGTGCCATGCCTGGTCACTTCCCCTACTGCCGGTGCCCCCTGCATCCCCGTGCTTCCCTCTCACATGGGCCCCAGACCCACCGAGCCCTGGCTGGGTGAGCGGGCGCTGTGGCCCAGCCCACGGCCCACGGTGGCCTCCAGGAAATTGAGCACAGCAGCAGGCTTCCTGATTTTTCAGGAAAAGCCAGAAATCCAGGTTTTAAAGTGAAATCTCCTCATTTTCAAACTCTGGCAACGAACTCATGTAAAACAAAATAAGTACTGTGTGGGCTGAAGCTGTCAGGCTGGAGTCCGCCTGTGCTTTGCCGCATGTGACCTTCCTCTGGGTGGCACACATTCCGGCTGTCCCCACCCAGACCCCCAGTTCACTCACTCCCTCATTCATTCATCCAGTGTGTGCTGACTGAGTGCTGGGACATTGTTGTGGGTGACATGGACGGGTCCACCTGAGGGACACATGTCCTTGAAGGCCCAGTGGGGACACCTCCAAAGGCCTCCTGCCCCCATGGCTGAGTAAGGGGTTGTTGTGTCCTGGAAGGTTTTAGGGATTCCCAGGACCCCCATTGGAGCAGAAAGTCCTTCACTGGCAAAGGGCCTCATGAGCTCACTGCACAGTGGAGCTCAGAGGGGCTAAGCCATGTGTCTGAGGTCACACAGCAGGCTGTGGAAAGGGCCCAGGAGGGTGAGTGCTGGGGTCACGTTGGGGGCTGAGAGCAGAGAGACTGTGTGGCCCATGGGCTGCGCAGACTTGCAAACCTGGGTCTGGCTCACTGCGGGCAGCCCAGGGTGTCTCTGACACCTGTTGCACGAGCTCGCTGGTGTGGCAGTGCAGCGAGGCCCCCCGACGGGCACCCACACTGCCCATGGCTGGCTGCCCCTGCCTCATCTCCCCCAGGCACCATGCACACTCCAGAGCGCCTACTTCTCACCCGCGCGAGGCGCACACATGAGACAGTGTGCACAAGGGAGCTGTGTGCTCAGCATGTGGGCGTGGGCAGCGGCTGTGCCTGCCCTGATGCAGAACGTCCTCCTTGGAGCCCCTCCTCCTCACAGGGCACCCCTCTCCCTGGCCACTGCTCTCGCACTGGTCTGTCACCAGCCTTCATCGCAGCCAAGACCCAGCTCCACATTCGGTACAGCTGACCCCGGGTCCCAGGCCCCACTCTGGCTCTGCAGGGCTCCTGAAGGCCCCATCATCACCCCACTGTGCAGGTGAGGAAACTGAGGCATGGCGAGGTTAGGGATTTCCTCTCCCTGCATGCTGACCAGAGCTGGGTCCCTAGTGGGCCTTTCAGACGGGAGCCTCACATCAAGGCCACGCCCCTGGATCTCTGGCCACATGATCCATGGGTGCAGAGGGACACCCAGGGGACACCCCCTCACCAGCCCAGCCCTGTCTCCCCAGCAGCAGCTGCAGAGGGCCCCCTTGGAGGTGGCAGGCACCTGAATACCACAGGGGTTCACTCCAGACGGGCTCTGGGCTCCGCAGGCCTCTGGGGCCGGGGAGAAACCGCCTCCCTTCCCCATGGTGTTTCTGCCATCAGCAGGAAGATGGGAGGGAGGGAGGGAGGGAGGGAGGTTGGGAATCTGAGTGTGCTGTGGATGTGTCGCTGCAGGCTGGAGGCTGGGGTGGGTGAAGAGGGAGGACCACGCTTGAGCCAGCAAGCGTCTGTGGGGAGGGGGTCCAGGTGGAAGGCGAGAGGGCAAGGGGAGCCCAGAAAGCCCATTTGAGCCATGAAGATAGAAGTGGCCTGGACACACAGAGGAGAGAGAATTCTAGAAGACCAAGTGAAGTGCTTACAATTTGGTGTTGTGCATACAGTCAGTGCTACATTAATATTTGCTGGATGGATTTCTGGTTGGCTGGCATAGCCATTCTGAGGCTCATGGGGTCTGCTGACCCTTCCTTCTAATGAAGGCCATGCCTTGACACTGGCCCATGGGAGCATCCTTCCCTTACATTCCTTAACCCTTAATTTTTCTCCTCTTGACTTTGTTTAAAACTTGCACGCTCTCCAGTCCAAAAAGTACTAATGGAGGCTTAGGGAAAATGATGCCCATACCACAAGGTGGCTAAGACTCAAACCAGAAGGCATGAACCTCACAGGGGGTCCAGCTTCTGAGCTTCCTGGCCACCAAGGCAAAAAGGGGACAAGGCCCAGTGGGCTTATCTCTCCCATCCCCTGGGAGCAAGCACACGTGTGTGGCTAAGCATCCTTGGGGAGCTCTTGTAACCAGTCCTGGCCTGTGTTGTGGTGGACGAGAAGAGGGGTGAGTGTCACACACAGGATGACGTGTAGCGCAGATGCCAGTGAAGCTGCCCTTGGCTATGGGTGGTGGAAGAGCCTGGGGTGGCATGTGGGAGTCCAGGGGCTGATGCAAGAGGAGGGAATTCATCATCCCGCCATGCAGTGCTCCATCTTCCTGTGGAGTCCAAGGAATTCCGACCCTCCCCAAACCAAGTGGGGTGGTTGCAGGGCCCTGGGGACGGCTCCCTGGCCTTGGGGTGTCTCATCCCGAGAGGGACACCAGACCCTAATATGGGGGCCCATGTGGGAGGGAAGGAAGAGGAAGCCGAGGCAGCTGTGTGCTTGCAGCATTCCTGTCTCCTCAGGCGCCCTAGGTGCAGGACTGAGTCTGCTCCACAGTCCAGGGAAAGACTCTTTGGTGGCCCTATGTGTGGCCCCAGGCACCACTCTAATCCCTGAACCCTGGGATTTATCAGTAGGGGAATTGGGGAACGGGTAACCAGAGAGAAGGGTTCCGTCCCTGCCAGCTGGGGGGCACAGCTAGCAGGCCCTTGGTGGAGTGCCATATTGGTTAAAGGGCAGGTACCATCATTTCTTTGCTGTGTGACCACAGGAAACTGACTTAACCTCTCTGAGCTTCCTGTACCACCTGTAAGTGGGCCTAACAATTGTCCTACCTCAGAAGGCTTGTAGGAGATTATCAGGCAGTGCATGCAAAGCATGAGGCTCATGAGGGCCTTGGTGAATGATACCTATTAGCACATCAATGTTATTTGCATATTAACTTATCCACCCCATTGCTCTAGGGAGGCACAGACAGGCCTGAAAATACGGTAGGATAGAGATATTTAATAAGGAGTTTTTACCGCGACGTGGTGGCACTGTAATTCTGGCAACTTGGGAGGCTGAAGCAGGAGGATTGTGAGTTTGAGGCCAGGGGCAGCCTGGCTAACTTAGTGAGACCCTGATTCAAAATAAAAACATAAAAATTAAAAAAGGGCTGGAGGTGCAGCTCAATGGTGGAGCTCTGGCCTGGCATGAGTAACTCTTGGGTTCAATCCTCTGTACTGCCAAAAAGACAAGGTCTTGCTATATAGAGCGGTCTGGCCACAAGCTCGTGATCCCCCTGCCTCAATCTCCTGAGGCTGGAATTATAGGCATGTGCCACTGCGTGTGGCTTATAAGTGATGTTTAAACGTATCCTTTTGAGACTTCATTTTCCCATCACAAAAGTGGGCACAACACGATCGACTCCCCACCTCCTCGCGCACCCAGCATGGGCCTGGCTGGGAAGCAAGTGGCTCCACAGAGCTGGCTCTCCTAACGCCAGGCCTGGGGAAACAGCTGCAACTCCTGGTCTGTCCCTCCTGCCCTCAGCAGCTCAGGAGATGGTGCCAGGTGTGAGGCCCTGGGCCAGGCCTGCGAGTGTCTGCACCCACAGCACATGGCCCATGGGAGCAGGTGGTGTCTCTCCACCCCAGTCCTGCATTATCTCAGCCTGCAGAAGCATGGGCTCCGAGGCTGGGTGGGCACCGGAGGGCATGAAGGAGAGGTGGGCATCACAGGCAGTGGTGTCTGAGCGCCACCTCGGGGCTCGGCTGACCTTGGGCACACAGGCTGGGCTTAGGGTCCTGGGAACCTCCTTAAAATGCAGGTAGAACTTCAGGTGCCACACGCCAGCCGGGTGGGCAGATACCTCTGCCTCTGCAGGGACCACTACCCACCACAGACGCCACTCCTGGCTCTGCTCTACCTGGTAGTGCTGGATGTGGGGCTCCACCCACATCACTGGTGTGTGTGGACACAGAGGTCAGGCAATCCCCAGGTGGCCCCAGAGCCCAGATCAGCTGTGTAGAGCGGCTAGGCCACTCCCCCCAGGGGAGACCCTGGCCCACCTTTGCCCACAGGAGCTCCACATGTGGCGGCCCACTCAGCAAGAGCCGCTGCAAAGGCCCTGGGCTCATTCAGTCAGTTCTGCCCCATGGGGGTGGGGGGGGGGAGCACAAAGGTCCTCAGGTCACGGTCAAGGCTGGCTGCAGGGGAGCAGCAAGGGCCACTCACTCAATAAGTGCTTCAGTGCAGCCTGCTTGGCTCCTTGAAAAGAACTGTGTTCATGCTCATTTTTAGGTAAGGAAAAGGTTGCAGGCAATCAAGGAAAATGCCTGGCAGTGGGAACGGCGAGTCCACACGGCCATGTGGAGCCCCCTGGACGGCCCTGAGGTGAAAGATGGCTACTCAGGTTGGGCGACAGGGAGGGGTGCCATGGGCACTCGAGCCATGACAGCAAGGTGCTCACAGTATGTGGGTGTGACCCGTTGGCATAGGAAGCAAAGCAGAGCCACCTTGTGCCCAGGTGTGTGGACCACCAGAGGTGCTGGTGCCCACAGAAGCAGGGACTGGAGGGCCCAGGCCTCGCTGGCCTCACCACCTTCTGCCGACCTCAGGCACTGAGCAGGTAGAGAGCCAAGGACCTTCTAAGGATCCCTGAGCACCTCTGCCACGCACACGGCAGAGGATGAGTGCACACAGCTGGGAGAGTGCTGTGGAGCACCTTGGGATAGCTGGTAAACTGAAGCACACAGGCCAAGCCACCTCGAGAGTCACACAGCAAGCATGATACACTCACACGCAGGCACCCAGGCCACATCCACATTTCTGCTTCCCTCCACTTCCTGTGGTCACCCCCGGGCCCTTTGCATATTAATAGAAAGGCCATCCCAGCTGGTCTCACCTCTGGCCAGGCTGGGCCCAGCAGGGTACCGTGGCCATAGTGGCAGTGGAGGTGGTGTGACAGGCAGGGCTGCTCCCTCTGGCACCCAGTGGAAAGCTGTCTCTGGCTTTGCCACCTTCTAGATCTCAGCTGGTTTTAATTAGTTTCCTTCAAAGTCTCCCAAAGCAGTTCAGCCACGTTAGCGCTCTCTGGCTGCCAAGACTTGCTGGTGTGTGTGTGTTTCGGGGCGGGGGTCAGAGAAGGCAGAAGAAGGCAGAAAGCATCTCAAGCTGGTGGACTGCAGGGCCTTTCTGCCTCTGGGGCCAAGGGCTGGGGAGCAAGAGAGTGTTTCTGGCCTGAGCTGGTGGGCAGGCCGTGGCCCCACAGGGGAGTCCTTGAGGGGCTGGCTGGGTGTGCCTAGGGACAGCAAGCCCTGTCTGCATTTCCCAGGCTATCTGCAGGACCCTCCCTACACCCTGCTCTGCTCTTTCTCGTGGTCGTCACTCCCTGGGTGCCCAGTGGGAGCCTGCATGCTGTCCCAGCCTTCCCAAGGGGCAAGGGCAAATGTCAATGTGGATGGATGAGAACATGGATGGGGGAGGTGGGCAACAGGGAGTGCTGGGGACCGCAGCCAAGGTGGGAACTCATGTCCATCTCAGGGTGGTAGCACCTAGCCTCACCCAGCGTTTGTGCAGGGGCATCATGGGCTCAGCCTGGTCACATCTCTCCTGTATCCAAGGGAAGCTTAGGGCCCCTTATGCCTTTGAGCCCAGTGACTCAGGAGGCAGAGGCAGGAGGATCAGGAGTTCCAGGCCAGAGGCAGCCTGTGTAACCTGACTCAAAGTAAAATAATAATAATAATAAATAAATAAAAGGTTTGGCATGCTGCCCAGTGATAAAATACCCGCAAAAGCAAATGTGACGCCCTGGGTTCAACTCCACAGTACTGCAAGAGAGAAAAAAAAAAAAAAAAAAAAAAAAAAAAGACCTGGGATATTCTTGTGGACTTCCGACATCTATAGAACAATTGTGGCTAAACCAAACGTGTTAGGTAGATGTGGCCTGGACCGCCAGTTTGCAGCCCCCACTTTGCATGCATCTGTAACCCCAGAGTTCTGGGTTGAGGTCTTCCTGCTTGGCTTAATTTCTATCCTGGTCCATCCTCGTGGCTGCAATTGGCCCCTCTGTGTGGATATTTATGTCGTGTCCCCCTTCCTACTGGTGGCACCAGCACCTCGAGTTCACTTTAGGGAGCCCCTACCCCCATGTGTGAATCCAGTGGCCTGACCCTCCCTGCCCTGTTAGGCCAGATCCATATCCTCATGCCAATGTTGGAGCACCTGAATCTCTCTATGCCTGAAGCCTCCGTCATGCTTTTTATTTTTATTTTTTAACTTGGGGGTTGAGTCCAGAGGCTTGCACATAGTTTGGAGATGCTTTACCCCTGGGCTGCACCCCCCATTATTTTTATTTTTTATTTTGAGTCAGGGTCTCACTAAGCTAGGCAGGCTGCCTCTGGCCTTGAAGTCATGATTCTCCTGCCTCTACCTCCTGAACCACTGGGATTATAGGCGTGCGACACCATTCTCAGGTTCATGGTTTGAATATAAAGTGCCCCCTAAAGGTCATGTTCATTCGCATTGGATGCTGAGCTGGTGATGCTGTCCTGGGAGGTTGTGGAACTTCAGGAGGCAGGTCTAGCTCGGCAGAAGTAGTTCTCTGGGGATGGGCCTTTGGAAGTTTTTACTCTAGACCTGCAACCCAGTTCTCTCTCTGTTCCTGGTCTGCCATGCCATGATGTCATCTGAAAAAGGCCCTGCCACTGCCACTGTCACGCCTATCCTGCAGCCATTATGGACTGATCCTCTAACTGTGAGCTCCCTATAAACCTCTTCCCCCTAAGTTTATTTGGGTGGGCTTTTTTGATGCAGTGACAGCTAAGACAGAAAATTGTTACCAGAAGGGGGTCATGGTGCAGAAATCTGACCATGTGGTTCTTAGGTTGTCTTTGGAACTTGCCTGTGGGAGAAATCTGAGTTTAGAGATACGGGCAAGAGAAGCCCTGGACGACTTGAGGTATGGCTCCGGCAGGAGTAAGGAAGACCACAACACTGCTGCCTCACAGAGTTTTAGAGAAAAATGAGGAATCTAGTGGACATTGGACTGGAGGTGACCCATGTTATATTCTAGAAAAGAGATTGTCTACATTTTTTCCGTGCCCTAAAGATTTGGGTGAGGCTGAATCTAAAAGCCATGGCCTAATTAACTTGATGGAGGAAATATCACGAGGGCCACAAGATATGGGGGGCATGGCTTGGTGACTACTTGCTGCATTCAGCGAGATTTATGGAAAAACAGAGCAAAAAGCACAGAAAAAAATATCTGAAAAATGTGCAGTTTAAAGAGGGAAAAAGCTGCAGCTTGTCTAAAGTTACTTTGGACAGGGCTGGTTTGGGTAAGGAGATATATCAAAGAGATATTGTTATTGTTGTTAGGTGCCATGGAGTTGGGTCCGATTCATAGGACCTTATGTATAACAGAGTGAAATGCTCCCATGCCTGGCACTATGTCAGTGCTTCTCTGCTAGTCATAGGTTTTCAATGGCTAATTATTTTCGGGATTGTTTTGGGAGTGGGCTGCCAGGTCCTTCTCCCATTTTTTGGGTGCTGGGGATTGAACCCAGCCTCAGAGAGCACAGAGTAGTACTCTACCTACTGAGCTAAACCCCAGACCCCTTAAAGAGATAAGCCACAGTAAAGGGAAGCCTTCACCTTTTCTCTGGGACAAAAGAAATCCCCTTACAGAAGGAGTTGGCCAGACCCCTCTCATCAAAGGCTCCAGGACAAGGAAGTGGAGTGTCTAAAAAACTGTCTCAGGCACTTCTAACAAGAGGCCACCCAGGGAAATGATTTCTCAGCCTCGGCACACAGAGGCCTCTGATACAGCTGTGGTTCCAAAAGGTGAAGCTACTTCTTGAGCTGGCAGCAAAGCTTGGCTTCGTTCATGAGGTGCTAGTTTTGCAGGAATGCAGAAAGCTAGAGTTAGGGGTCATGGAGGCTGCCACCAAGGTTCCAGAAGACAGCTTGTGATGCCAGGGAATGTGTACCAGAGGTGGCTGCCCTTAGAGCTCCCGAAGGGCCGATGTGTGAAGGTTTGAGGGTGGAGCCTAGGCAGCAGTGGAGCCCCCAGGATGTTGGAGATGCCAGGGAAGAGTGAAGCTGCCATCAAAAAGTGGAGTCACACATCCCAGGAGGGCCGGAGGAGTGGCTCTGTGCAAACCTGTATGAGCCTAGATGGTGCCAGAGGTGAGATGATGTCGCGTGTGCCAGGTACCAGACTTGAACTGGCCAAGCTTGTTTGTCCAGTGGGATATGGGTCCTGCTAGGACGGGTCTTTCCTTTCTGTGCCCTCCTTTGTCCCTTTTGAACTAGGAATGCTTAGTCAATGCCATTGACTATTGGAAGTGTGGAACCTGTTTTGTGTTTTTCAGGGGCCCACAGCTACCTTTGCCTCGAGTCTTAGTGGAGACTTGGACTTTTGAACATAGTTGAGACAGCTAAGATTTTAGGGACTTTTGAAGTTGGACTAAATGCATTTTGCATCATGAGGTGGCCATGGATCTTTGGGGGCCAGGGGCAGAGTGTCATGGTTTGCATATAAAGCATTCTCCAATTGTCATGTTCTTGAACGTTGGATGCCTAGCTGGTGATGCTGTCCTGGGAGCTTGTGGGACTTTGGGAAATGGGTCTAGCTTGGCAGAAGTAGCTCCCTAGGGGTGGGCCTTTGGAGGCTTTTCCCCCAGACCTGCAGCCCAGGTCTCTCTCTGTTCCTGGTCTACCATGTGGGGAGGTCATCTGATAAAGGCCCTGATGCTGCTGCCACACCTGCCCTGCCACCAGTATGGACTGATCTTCTGATTGTGAGAGCCCTAATAAACTTCTTTCCCCATAAGTTTGTTTGGGTGGGTTTTCTGTGACAGTGATGACAGATGACTAATATGCCCCTCACAGTCTCACGACGTGAGCCAACATGGTCTCCTTTCTGATAAGCCTATTTTGAGTTGCATTCATTTCCACAGTGGCTAAAAGGTGTGTGGCCAATAGGGCCCCCTGTGGGGACACATAGGTGGTCCCGCTGGGCATTTTTGTCCCATTTTGTCCCAGGTCTGCTGTGCATTCCTGAGGGCCAGCTCATTCCCACAACCATGCTTGACCTCTGGCACCCACCTGCCTCCCTCCTGGCAGGCCGTACCTCTCTCCTCAAATGACCCTTTGTGCCAGCTCGGAAGGGATGTGCTGCCCTGTGTGTGCATTCACCCGTGTTCTGCTCGTGTGTGTCTCTTACTCAAGAGGCTTCCAGACCTTCTCTGCAGCCAGAACACAATGTCCCCTCTTCCCCTTGTGGCCCAGTCCCATCCCTGGCTATCACGCTCTCCAAGAGGCTGAAGAAAGGATACTTGGATGGGTCAGCCAGGAAGCTGCTCTGGTTTAACCTGCATGGTGACCGACTTGCTCGTGCTGGTGGCTTGTCAGCACACCATGCGGACGCTGGCTCTGCCCCCACATGTTTATCCTGCTGCCGAAGGAAGTGCCCACAGCACAATGACCTGGTGCCTGGGATTTGCTTTAACCACACAGCGAAAACTGTGTTGGGACAAGGGCAGGTGAAACCAGAAGGCCGGCAGCAGCCTCTGTGGCTAATTCTGTGCATGTTTAGAGAAAGCCATGCTCACACATGCGATCACCCTCAGCCAGGCGTGGTGGCACACACCTGCGATCCCAGCACTCAGGAGGCTGAGGCAGAAGGGTTGCCTGTGCTGCACAGAGAGTTCCAGGCCACTCTGGACTACACAGAAAAGTCGGCAATAAGGACAGAAGCTAGGAGAGGAGATGGACACCGTAAGCAAAGACACAGAACTGTGAGGGCGCAGGGCACGAGGTGCCTTCCCCATGGCCCCGGCCGCTCTCACTCACCGGCCCCCACAGGGAGGGCAATCTGCCTGAGTTTCACTTAGAGCTCCCGGGGCAAGGCATCAGCTCTGTGGGAACTGGGGAGAGCGCTCACAAGGACTTGTCTGCCTGATGGTACTGTGGTCAACACGACGGCCAAGTGTACCGTCCTATAGCAAGTGCAAGACTCAGCCCAGGGGTGCTGAGTGGCCGGTCTTTCACATGGCACTCACTCTGCTGAAGAGGAGGTCCAGGGAGGGCTCACCAGAGGGGACATGGGACTGCGGGGACGGGTCTGGGGAACCTGGCTGGACAGCTGGCCCCTGGCTCTGCATTTTGGCCTGACCCCAGGTTCTCTCTGGGCTCTTGGTCCCCCTGTCTCGCACGCATCTCCTTCTTCTTCCTGAGCGCCAGGGCCTCTGGGCTTGGCTCCTCTGTCCACCACAGACCCACACTCCATCATCTCCTCAGGGTGCTGGCCCTTCTGTGTGTCTTCCCGTTCTCAGAAGGGGATCAGCCCAGAGTAGGAGAGCCCTGGGATGGCATAACTGGCTGAGTACCTGGCTGGGTCCTCTGACCACCCTGACCTGCCTCAGTTTCCCTTCGGTAAGATGAAGTCCAGTGGGAGATGGCTCAGAGCAGACGACAGAGCCAGAGCATGGGAACCAAGGCTGGAGGAGGCGCGGGAGCCCAGCCCCTTCTGGGCCCTCAGCCCTGGGCTGAGTGGGGTCAATGACTTGAGAGGCAGTAGAAAGCTGGCCACGGGGTCTGGGGTGTGGTACAGGCCAGGGCAGGTCTGTATTTGCAGAGGGGATACTGAGGCCTCTGTATTTCCAACAGACCCTTCAGAAGCAGCAGGACTGACAGAGCACCCTCTCCCCACACGGGCGCCCCAGACCGTCTCCTCACTGTCCTGCCTGACATGCTCTCCTGTGTCTTCCTGTTACCATGGCAGTGCCCGCTCATGGCACCGAGTCCTCAGCATGCTGGTGAGTCTGCTTCCTGGGTGAGATGGGACACTCCTTGGGGGCAGGGCACCCCTGCACTCCTGGCAGAGGGCCACCCCCACCCTCCTGTCTGCCTCCACACACACATACTCTCCTCCTTTCTACCACCCATTGTCCACCGTCCACCTGGCCATCTATCCATTGTCTCCACTAGAGCCGGGGTTTTGGGGTGTCAAGTGCTGTCCTCCTGCCCTCCCTCACTCTGTGGGCTTTCTGGACCCCCTCCGCCTGAGGCAATGAGGAGCCCCACAGCATCTCAGGCCAGAGTCAGTGTAGGCCTGGAGTAGGGAAGCCAGGCCTGGCTGAAGATGACGCCTGTCCTCCACGGAGTGGACTCTCCTCTGTCCCACTTCTGTTCCGAGGGAGACCCTGGCCTGCTGTCCAGCAGGGGCTGTTTCTGGGCTCTTCCCTGCTCTGCTAGGGGCACCTGCCTCAGCCTCTGCTTGGTTCCCCTATGCTGGGGTGCCCACAACCCCTCCCACATGACCCCACAGGCAGGGCCAATCCTGCTGTTTTATCTGGCAGTGGAGAGACCCACTGGCAATGGCAAGGGGCACAGACAGTCCTGGGGCGGCCCTAGCTCACCCCAAGCCCTATGCCGGCCCTGCACTGCTGGCCACCCGCTGACCCCAGTCTGTGAGGATCGAGCCAGCCCCGGGCCATCTTGCTGGGCTGCTGTTTGCACAGCTGAGAGAGGGACCCATCCAGCTGCCAGGCCCCTGGCGCCTGGAGGTTCCGGAAAGCAGGGGAAGCAAACTGCTTCCTGACCCACGGCAGCTGGGACCAAACTCTCCCTGCCTGGTTGTCCTGGGAGCCGCAGCAGGAGTCTGCAAGGCCAGAATGAGGCCAGCCCTCGGCCTGCCAGGGACCTCAGTCTCCCAGTTTGGAAGTGGAGCTGCTGCCCCCAGCCCATTCTGCAGCAGGGCCTGGGGCCTCAGGGTCACAGTGTGTGGGGACTCCTCTCTGTTCCCCTGGGCAGGTACACTGGGCTCCAAGGTGGCAGCCCAGGGTGACCTTGGGCTGGAGCAAAGTTGGGACTTGACTCAGGTCTGCAGAGCAGTCTGTGGACCATGTGCCTCCTTGACAGCCTGGTGATAGTGATTCTGACACACCTTGAGGCCACCCCAATCCCAACACACCATGTTGGCCTCTAGGCTGACTCTCCCACAAACCACAGGGGTGACAAGGTGATTCTCGTGTTCCCAGTGAGGCATCCAGGTCCAGAGAGGTATAGGACCCACCTGGGGTCACACGGCTTGGGGGAGGGAGACAGGGCCACCATCCTTGTGTCACCTGAAGCCAACGTAGGGCCAGCAGTATAGCCCTCCCAGGTGCCCCTCCTGGGCCCCAGGTCACTGGGAAGAGTTGGTGAGGGCAGAGGCCATGGCGCCAGGCTCCCAGGACTGTGCTACCACCAGGGGTGCTATGTTATCTGCTGTGTTGGTGTCAAGCAGCCAGGAGGCTTCGCAGAAGAGGCCGACTTCTGGCTCCTATGACTATGGGGCCCTTGCAAGGGCAGCTGCCTCTGCTGCCCCTGTTGCGCTGCTCACACCCTGTGCCCTGGGTGCTCCTTTTGCCACCCAGGCCCAGTTCAACCCCAGCACTGGCGTATTCCAGCCACAGACCCTGGGAGGACCTCAGTGTGCCGCAGTAAATGTGGTGGGTGTCCCTGTCCCCAGGACCTGGGCTGGCCCCTGACCTGCCTGGACTGACAGGGTGCGAGGGAAGTGAAGTCCAGTGAGGTGGGACCTTCGTGCTCTTGGTGTGCTCCCCCCTTATTCAAGGAGAGGGGAGTGGGGGTCCCTGGCCTCCTGCGATCACCTGCAAGAAGGGCCAGGCCATGTGGCACCAGCTACCCTCAAAGCACAGACCCAATGTAGCCCTCTGGGCGGCCAGGACAAGAGCAGTCAATGCCCCCCAGCAGAGGCAGAGCTCTGGAGAAAGAAATCACCACAGTCCCAGGGTCGGGCTGTTTGTTCTGCAGCCGTGCACAGCTGGGCTGGTGACCGTTGATCCCCCGCAGCTTCCTGTCTGCCAAATGGGGATGAAATAGGCTCCCGGGGTCAGTTGGGGGATTGAGTGGACAATGTAGGACAAGCGCTTGGCACAGAGAGTGCAGACAAATGCTCCATGGTCACCTGCTCTCCTCCCAAATCCATGAAAACAGTGGTCTATGGGGACACGACAGGGGCCTGACCTGACCGGGGCGCAGACCATACCATGATGTTGGGGCTGCTGAGGGTGGGCCACACCCAGGGCCTGCCCAGTGCTGCATCCCTCCAGGGCCCGATGCAGGGCCAGCACCGAGCAGTGGGGAGCAGAGGACCCAGATGAATGGTGTCCCAGGGAACCAGGCAGCCCAGAGCACAGCTTCCCATCACATGCGCAGGAGGCTGGGATCAAAGGCCGTCCGAGGAGGGGAGAAAGCACTTCCCCTGTGTTTTCTTTATCTACAGAGAGCACTTTCTGGGGTTTTGTTTTGTCTTCTTGGACTGGCTTTGACGGAGGCCTCGCCCTGCTGGGCTGCAGGGCACCCTGCTGGCCCTGTGCTGATTCTAGGCAGGGAAGACGGGGCCTTTGACCGTGTGCCCCAGTCTCAGGCTCCTGGCACCCAGGAGCCTGCATAGTGAGAGGAAGGGACTGAGTACCCCGGGCCTCTCTTGACCTTGTCCCTCTCCCAAACACACAGACTCGCCACATCTGGACCAGGGGATCTGAGTCTCTAGCACGGGAATTTCTAACTTCCTTAGGCCCTGAAATCTTTGTTCGAATGAATGCCCAGGAGGAGCCTCACAGTGGAGCTCTGCCCACTGCTCATCCCCCTCTCTGTGTGTCCACCCCGTCCCTACCTTAGGCCAGTGTTCATCTGTCTGCATCTTCCTGCCTATCATGCCTGTCTTCCTCTGTGTCTCTCTGTCCATCTGTGTCTTTCTCTCCATCATCACACAGAAGACTCACTCTGGCACTGGTACCCCGATGAACAGCCCCAGGATGGGTGGAGGTTCTCACAAACTGGCCCTGGCTGCTGAGATTTGCCACCAACCTCTTCCTCATCGCCCCACCTTTCCTGGTAGTCACCATGGCTAGGAGAGGGGCCGAGCAGGTCCACAGGACAAAGGGACTGAGGATGGGCAGGAGGGGCCCTCCACCCAGGAACCTCCGGTGCGGCTGATCTCCCTCCAGGTCTCTGTGTTGGGTATGGCTCAGCCCTGGCCCCAGGAACCTTGTCCATCCCAGGCCAAGTGACTGGCTGAGGGGTGGGCACAGGATCCACCAAAGAAAGCCTTCCTGGGGCCTTTGTGGGGGGCTTCTTAACCACCCTGAGGGGGGTCTCCTGAGATGGGAGCTGATGCTGGTAAAGCAGTTGAAAGATGAAGAGGCAGATTCCGATGGCACCATCCAAGAACCTGAACATAGCTTTGCCTGAAGCCTCATTATTCCAGGGACATTCCGCCTCACAAGCCAGTAAACCCCCTTTTGTGTTGTCTGACTTGTGTTTCTGTTGTTTGTACTTAAGAGATCCAAGTACAAGGACGGGTGACTTATCCAACTTGACAGCCAGATGACGGGCAGGGTCCCGGGGAGACAGAGACAGACAGGGATGCAGGACCGAAAAACAGAGCGTGAGCGCAGAGCTTCCGCAGGGACAACTCTGCCACATACAGTGAGCACAGTGACGGCCGCGGCCTGCAGGGGGCTGGCCAGAGTTCACCTGGGATGGCCCAGAGCTGTGAACTTCAGGGATAGTGTTTGTCTTCAGAAGATAAACCCAGGATCTGTCTGAATGTGCCTCACACTTCGATGGACCCAGGCTAAAGCTGTGGGCTGCCATGTGCCAATGTCCTGTGCCACACAGACTATGTGCCCTGCAGCTGTCTTGGGCTGCAGAATGGCCCAGCTCAGAGTGAAGGGGACTGACATTAGAGTTTCCACATTCAGTAGCTATCCTGCCTCCTTAAAGGTCATGCAACCTTGGGCAATTCATTTCAGGTGCTGGGAATTATAGTGTTATTAATGTTTCCTGCCCAGAGGGTGAGCCTTGGAGGATGGTGCTGAAGAATCCAGGCTAAGTCTGGTATATGGTACCCAAGAACGGCGCAGGCAAGCCCATAAACCCAACGACACATACAGATATATGGCCCACATATGTAATATAGCATATGGCTATATGTTTATATACAGTTACCTACTTATGCAACAATACACATAACTTGCCCCTTACACATGAATACGTACTGACAAGAGTGCACCGTCTCCCATCTAGGAAACCACCTTCCTCCCAAGCCTTGTAACCGGTTCTCCAGGGCCATAAGAGCAACTTCCTCCTGGCTACAACTTCCTGCAACTCTATCTCCACAGTCTGTCCCCAGGTCGTAGGGTCCCAGGGATTGATTCTTCCCTGGGTGTGCCACTGAAGGCAACCTGAGGCTGCTCGGCCAAGATATGGCGGCAAAACCCAGACCCCAGAATGAAGAGGTTGGTCCAGGCAAAATCATCATTGAAGACAAGGCGTAGTAAAGTTGCCCTGGGAGCTGGGAGGGAGCACAGACAGGCTGAGTTTCAGGCACCCTGTAGTGGGCATAAGAGTCTTCAGGACCATGAAGAGAAGGGCAAGACCCTGACATGTCCATGGGGTCCCAAACACAGAGGCCATTCCTAGAGGATGCTGAGTACTATGATCCCTGGGGTTCTGTGCTGCTCATGCATGAGTCTCTGAACATCTGCCTGTTCCCCTGGCCAAGAAGTGACAAGGCATAGCTAGATTTCAATGAGCTACCAGCCCAGGGAAGACTCTGGGAATGGTCCAGGGAGCCAGGATCAAGAGCCCCTGCGTCCTGTCCCACAGGTCTGCCCCAGGCTGCCCCTAGCCACGCATGGCTCCCAAGGGCACCACACACGAACCCTGCCCTTCAAAGACTGAGTTCAAAGAATATGCAACGGTCATAGCCATGGTGTGTGCCAGTGATCTCAGGGGCTCGGGAGGCTGAGGCCAGAAGATAGGAAGGGTGAGGCCAGAGGCAGCCTGCACGACTTAGTGAGACCCTGTCTTAAAATAGAAATTAAAAAAGGGGCCAGGAGTGTGGCTCTGTGGTGGAGCACTTGCCTAGCCTGCATGAGGCCCCTGGTTCAACATCTCAGTAATGAAAATAAACAAACAAACAAATAAATACTTAAATATGTATAAAAAGCAATGTGAAATGTTGCATTGACTGTGAACATCCAGGTTTTGTGTTGAAGTGAAAGTTACGCCGGGTTGAATGGAGTCCACCCTTCCTGTCCCCATCTCTCTTTTTGTCATGCAGCCACTGTGGCATCTGACGTGGCTCTGGGCTCACACCCACTTCGCTCCTGCAGCTCAGGTGCAGATGCAAGCCCTTCACGCCTTGGGGAGCTCTGACCACCCCTGTGCCTAGGAAGACCCTTGATGGAAGGCTTGTGACATGGCAACTGCTCCACTCTCTACAGGACGGTGACAGCCAGTGAATCCTTGTTGTGGCCCCTCGCTTGCAAGATACTCTCAGACTAATGGAAGCCATACAGAGCTTCACCCTGTCTAAGGAGGCAGGCCATTTTATTCTAGGGTGCACGTGGGGAAACTGAGGCTCCAAAAGGTGAACTGTCTCCACAAAGCCCACTGCTCATGGCTGACCCCATGCTGACCCTCCTTGTGCTGTACTCAGGCTGCTTGCTGCCAGGTCAGGCCACCTTGCTCTTCCTCAACACATCCTGCAGCCCCAGCCCAGGAGGGCCTTGGGCCCAGGCCCCTCGGAGACTCTAATTACTCCCCAGGCACTGGCCCGGCATAAGTATAGCCTAGATGTCCAAGAAAAGCAGGCTGCCAGCCCGGGGCACCCTTCCTGGAGCTAAATGCAGCTTTGTAGGGCTGGGCAGGTTGCAAGTGCCGTCAGATAACAGCCGGATGCTGCGGGCCCTGGGATGACCCTGGAGTGGCCACGCTCCCACTGCCTGGCCGGGAACTGGGCCTCCAGTTGCCGGCCTTCCGCTGGGAGGGCACTGCAGGGTGTTGGGGTAGGAATGCGCGTGGGCTGGTCCGACTTCAAATGTATTTATAGACTGCCACGGCTGCCAGCTGAGTGGTGCCCGCAGGGTAGCTTCCTGCCAGGCCCTGTGGCCACATGTTTACTGAGATTGCAGGGACAGACCCACCCCTGCTGCTCCACATCCACGCTCTGAGGCCCCTCCGCACTGGGTCCCAGCAGGGCTCCTGAATCAGAAAGGTGACACTCAGCAGGTGTCACACTCCAGGAACTTGAGACATGGGACCAGTGTGGCAATGATTGATTTAAAAAGGAGAAATAAAGGTCCAGGGAGGGGACTTGAGCTGCCTTGGAAGGAAAGGCTTCTCAGAGGAAAGGCAGCAGAAGGTCGGAGGTGAGTTTTGAAGGATGAATAGGAGTCTTCCAAGAATTTCCAGTAGAGACAAATAGTCTGTGCAATGGTATAGCAGTAAGCAAGGAAGTGGTGCATTTGGGGACAACTGCCATCCACGGAGCGGAGGGTGGGGAGGCTTCAAACGTCAACGTGGGCAAAACTGCCAAGGGAGCCTGTGGAGATAGACCAGGCCCAGCCCAGTGAGTCAGAAGCTGCAGGTAGGGAGAGGCCAGGAGCTGTAGTTTGGCTGCGCCTGAGGATTCGGATCCAGGGCCTCTGGCCCCATCTGAAGAAATTAAGTCCAGAGAAGGAAAAGGTCAGTGGTGGCAGAGGAATCAAGCGTGGTGTCCCAGGGAAGTGGGAGGACAGGGCCGAGGGGCTCCGCCAGGGGACTGTGCCAAGCTTGCCCAGCTGAAGGTCTTCAGAGCCACCAGCATAGGCAGAGCTCGCAGGCAGCAGCTGCGGCACTGTGGACCCTGCATGCACAGTGGCTGGCTGCGCAAATCTGCACGTCTAGGAGGGTCTGAGCCACCGCTGAGTTCGCATCAGCTAGTGCCGAGGGATGATGTCTAGACAAACTCAACTTCAGTTCCTTCTTAAATCTTTGAAAGTGGCTGCTGGAGCTTTACAATGTACCTGTGGAGCTGGCATTAGGGCATATTATTTCACATACATGGCTTTATCCAGTATCCTTTTCACTATCACAGCACGTCATGCTGCGCGGGCAGGTTCTATCACGTACTGACTTCATGTTACGTGGGAGTCTCTCTGCTGCATTGTACATCATCTCATGTCATACTATATTTTTCCATGTATTTCTATCAGACTGCTCTGACCTAAGTCTGCACGGGGTCTGAAACACTCCTTCAAAATTCCTGGATTAGTTACTGACATTTCAAAAGGAGACTTTATAGGAAGGACTGATTTCTTCCTTTTCTCTCTCTCTCTTTCCCTACAGTACAGGTGGGTTAAACCCAGGGCCCTGCACATGCCAGGCAAGTGCTCCACCACTCAGGTGCACCCACAGCCTCCCTGTTTTTAATCTTGAATCAGGGTCTCAGCGAGTTCCACAGGCTGCCTCTGGCCTTGGATTCATGATCCTCCTGCCTTGGCCTCCTGAACTGCTGGGATGACAGGCCAGTGCCACGGTGCCTGACTCCCCTCCTTCGCTTGAAGGACACTCCTTGGGGGTGCAGAGCTACTTCTCCCTGCTGCCTCTTGGCCCTGACCCTGCCTGCCCCAGGGCCTTCTCAGCTACCCTTGACCCTGCAGACAAAGGTGGCCTCCTGCCCTTGACAGAGACCGTGAGGCCCAGAAAGGGCCACATCTTGCCCAAGGGGGCAGAGATGGCCAACTCCCTGGTGTCCACCTTTGTCCAGGGGATGGTCCTGGGCTTGCTGCCTCCAAGGGCTTTTCCCAGGGTCAGCCCTGAGCCACAGATGCTGAGCCCTGGCCCACACCTGACCAAGGTCACATCACACACATCAGCCTCCTTGGCTCCAAGTTCTCTGCTGAGCGAAACTCGGTGGCTCTGACTCAGCTGCTTAGCCCCTTCTGCTCTGCGCTGGTGCTGCCTCCTGGGGTATACCTCACCCCACACACCTCAGTTCTCTCAGGGCGCTCTCTGCTTCCTCTGTCCACTGCACAGGTGGGGAAACTGAGGCTCCGAGGCAGGTGGGGCTTGACCATGGTCTCACAGTGAATTCTGTAGCTCATCTTCCACATACTAGTCCATGACCATAGACAGAGGACAGGTGTAGGGGCAGGAGGATGGGTGCAGGACAGGTGGAGAGTGGAGGACAGGTGGAGAGGTCGAAATCCCCAGTGGCAGCATACGTTATAGGCAAAGGCTAGGCAATGGGTAGCTGTGTGTGAGGAGCTGCCAGAGGTTCGGGTGCAGCCATCGGGCAGAGTCTCTGGGCCTTTGCACATGCTATATTTCCTCTGCCTGGAATCTCCTTTTGCATCATGAATGCCTGGTAAACTCTTAGTCATCCTTGAAGGTCTAGCTCTCAGACCCTTTGCCCCAGAAGCCTTTCTTGAGTCCTCAGGCATTACATGGCCTCCTTGGTCTCTTCTGTCAGCTTCCCCTTCTCCAAGGGGTGTGTGGGGCCATGCCCAGCTGACAATCCAGGCTATTCCTGTGCCTAAGGGTAAAGTCACAGAACACTATGAAGGCAGTGGAATCCCCTGGTATTTAAGAACTATGTGCACACAGGTATGTGTCACGAATTTTGTGCTGTATTTACCTGCAGTCCTGTGTCTCATGTGTGTGTCCTGTGGCTTTGTGGACATATATGTATGCAAGTGCATGGGCAAATATCGGCATGAAAGCAATGAGATGCAAAGGGAATTATAGTTTTATCATAAACAATGTGCCATTTACCTGAAGTACATATTCAAGTAGAAATTTTCACAATAATATAATACTGGTGCAATTCAAAATTAAGTCAACATATAGCCCTGTAAGTATGTGTTTATGTACCACTTGTATGATGAGTAACAACTATTGGATATTATTTTCGACACCACTGCCTAACTAGTTTGCACACACATAACCTGTTTGTTTGCTTTGTTTTGTTTTTTGAGATAGGGTCCTACTGTGTAGTCCAGGTGGCCTCGAACTCACACAATCCTCCTGCTTCTGTCTCCCAAGTGCTGGGATCACAGGTGTGGCCATCATGCCCAGCTTAGGATCATTTTTTCAATAAAGATGATGCAGGTACAAGCCAAGGTCAGGGTTTCTTCCTGCTCTCAGGGAGGGGGAGAAGCAGACACCTCTGGCCTGACCCTGATGTCCACTGACAAGGCCCCCTGGGGACAACCCCATGGCACAGGCTTGGCCCGGGGACCAGCACCTGTTGGGATGGGCCTGTCCAAGCAGTGCCTGACCTGCTGATGGCCTTTAGGGAAAATTCTCAAAGGGAGTTTCTAGGAACACCTGGGTCCCAGAGCCACTCATGAGTGATACAGGCCCTGGGCTTCTGAAGACAGGTGCATGAGAGTTCCTGGCGAGCCCCTTCTCCTCTCTGGGCCTCTGATTCTCACCTGTACAGTAGAGCAACCACTGCCTGCTCCCCAGTGAGTCGACTGGTTCTAGCGGAGGCCCCTTGCCCCCAGACCCTGGCCACAGTTCCCCTCAGCCCTTCTCTGTGAGCCCCTTGGACCCTGAGGTGAAGGTGGCTGCAGTGAGACCCCAGAGGCTCACCTGCGCCAGCTCTTGTGCTCGGCAGAAGGTGGCCTACTGCACATCACCTTCTTTACTGGGAGAAGGCTGGGCCTGGCTGCTCCCCCACCTTTCTGAGACCAGCCCCAGAGCACCTTCCTGGCCTGGCCTCAGCACCTGACCTGCCTGCACACCTTCTCTGTCCTCTGGTCTCTGCAGCCCAGTGTCTCCAGGTCCATCCCTCTGTGTTCTCTACCTTTTCCCCAGCCCCCAGCCAGCCCTCAAAAGATTAGAGGAAGAATCATGAACAGCCTGGGTAAGGTAGATGACACAACTCTGCTTGCTGAAAGAGGATCTGAAACATTTACTGATGAAGATCAAAGAACACAGCCTTCAGTATGGGTTGCACCTCAATATCAACAAAATAAAAGTCCTTACAACTGGGTCAGTACACAACTTCATGATATATGGAGAAAAGATTGAGGTTGTTCAAGATTTTGCTCTACTTGGTTCTACAACCAATGCCCACAGAAGCAGCAGTTAAGAAATCACAAGACGCATTGCACTGGGAAAAGCTCTTGCAAAAGCTGTTACCTCTTTAAAGCGGTAAATAAAGATGTTGCATTGAAGACGAAGGTGCGTCTGACTCATGCCATGGTACTTTCAGTAGCATTATATGCTTGTGAAAGCTGGACATTGAATAAAGGAGACAGAAGAAGTGACGCTTTTGAATTATGGTGCTGGAGACGAATATTGCATATCCCATGGTCTGCCAAAAGAACCAACAGATCTGCCCTAGAACAAGTGCAACCAGAATGCTCCTTAGAAGCAAGGATGGCTAGACTGGATCTTAGGTATTTTGGGCAAGTTGTCAGGAGGGACCAATTCCTGGAGAAAGATATATTTGGGAGAGTGGCAGGTCAACAACAACAAAAAAGGAAGACCCTCAACTAGATGGATTGATACAGTGGCTGCAACAATGGGCTTAAACAAAGAAAGATTGTGTGCCTGGCACAGTGTTGGGGAGTGTTTCATTCTGTTGTATGTAGGGTCACTATGAGTTGGACCCAATGTGATGGCACCTAACAACAACAACCAGCCAGCCTGTGCTCCCAGCTGATGGGCAGCTGCTTGTCATGGGGCCCAATGCCTGCCCATGCCACAGCCCATGGTGTCCTGTGGTCAGCAGCTGCCCTGCAGGGAGATTCCACCCAAGGAGGCCCAGCCCCTCACCCCATGGAGGCTGCCTCCCCTGAGCAGCAGGAGGCACCGAGGGTGTGGCCACTTCCTATCTGGGGTAGAGAAACACCAGGTGTTTGTGGCCCAGGTGTTAAGTCCCTTGGCCTTTTGAACACTTGCTGCTAGAGCCTCACCCTCTCTAGAGTAAGAGCTGCAGGCACCCTCTTGTTGCGCTTTGTCTCTTCTGGTCATGCATTCCAGGGCTAGGTTAAGAATCACAGGACGCCTTTAGGGATGCACTGGGCCCCTGGAGACAGCCCTGAGCTGAAATTCCATGGGTCACTTGACCTCCGGAAGCCCAGCTCTGACTGCTGGGCCTGGAGACAACCAGAGTCTTGTGGTCCCAAAAGGTCTGATATTTCACCTTCCCCCATGTACAAGGACCCTGCAAAGCATGTGGGTCCCTTGGGAGGGAGCCCTGGGAAAGACCAACAGAAGGCATTTTAGGCTGGGTAGTGGGGTCCTTCCTCCTGGGACCCAGCATCCCTTGGGGTTTGTTCAGGGCACCTGTGAGGAAGATGCTTCATGTACCGTGTAGGAGGTTCCAGACCCCAGCATGCGGTGAGTGCTGAATGGACAGGAGATAATTCAGAAGATGGCTGGGGTGGGGGAAGGGGTGGCTGATGGAGCTTCCGGCAAGGCAAGATTGTCTCCTAGAGATACAGCTTTGGGGTCCTGGCCACCATGCTCTTTGCCGTGATTTTCCCACTGAAGCCAAGTTGGAATCTTGGCCCCAATTCTCAGCTGAGTGACCCTAGCCAGTACCTTCCCCGTGGTGCCTGGGGTCCTCATCCTCAGAAGGGTGAATGGTTTCTACCCGCTTGCAGTCTTGTGGGAAGGGGATGTGGCTCAGTTGCCCTGGGAAGCTCTCCGAGAATGACCACAGAGCCAGGTGTGGTGGTGCCTGCCTATCATTTCAGTACCTAGAAGGCTGAGGCAGGAGGATCATGAGTTTGAGGTCAGAGGCAGCTTGTGCAACTTAGTGAGACCCTGTCTGAAGAATAAAAAATAAAAAGGGGGTGGGTGCAGCTTGGTGGTAGAGCACTTGGCTAACGTGTGTGAGGTCCTGGGCTCAGCCCTCTGCTACTACCAAAAAAAAAAAAAATGACCATAGGACCCTGCAAGTCCATTCCTACGGAAAACCCAAGAGAAACAAAAACATATGCCTACACAAACACATGGACACAATTGCCCACAACAGCTAGAGCCAAAATGGCCAAAAAGTAGGAACAATCTGAATGTCCACCGATGGATGAATGGATCCATAGAACTTATCTGTCCATATGATGAAATATTATTCAGCCATAAACAGGAACAAAAACCTGACCCACACAGCACGGATGAGTCTTGAATACATGACACTTAACGAGAGAATCCAGACGCAAAGACGCACACGTTGCATGATTGTATGCATGTGAAATGCCCAGAACAAGCAAATCCAGGTTGCTGGAGGCCGGGGAGTGGGAGGAATAGGAGGGAGAAACAGGGCTTATTTCTGGGGTGATGGAATGTTCTAGAACTAGCTGTTGAATATACAAAAACCCGTTTTAAAGGGGTGAGTTATGTGGTAGGTAGGTGAATTATATCCCACCCCCCAAAAGTTCCTACCCTAAAGGCTGATGTGGGATGCGGAAAGTGCACCCTAAACTCAGAAGCTGGCCTCTGCCAACGGGGCTGCTTCCTCTGTGATGGGGACCTGGCAGCTTGGCTCTGCACGCCTGCTCCTGCCCCTGCTGGGCATGCAAAGGAGCGGCCATGTCCAGGGAAGCAGCGGGACCTGTTTACACACGGCCACCTTGGCCCAGCCAACTGGAGGAATGTGGAAAATGCCGTTCAGGGCTCTCCCAACGGTTGCATTCTGCAGGCGGCAGCCGTGCCCCTGCTGGTCAGGGCCTCGCTGGCCGCTCATGAATGTGGACTCTGTTTGGCGCTGGCTGGGACGCCAGCCCCAGAGCAGCCAGAGACAGGACAGACGCTGTGAGAGGCGGCCAGGGGACGGAATGTCCCCCATCCTGCTGCTGGCTGGGCCGTCCTGCAGGAGGGGCCAAGGTGGGAGGGAAGCTGCCTGAGCTGGCTCCTGGGCGGCCCTGCGCCCTTTCCACCGCAGGCAGCCGGGCACCGCCTGCTCTCACCTGTCTCTCGGCCTTTGTCGCTCACATGCCTGCCTGGCCAGTCCTGGGCTTGTGGCCTGCAGAAGTGAGTGGGACTGAGCTAGGGCCCCGAGGGTCCCTGGCATTCTTTCCACCCAAGGGGCACATCACCCCGGCCAGGGCAGGACTGGGCAGTGGGGTCACCCTGTGGGCAGGAGAGGGGATCTAGGCTCCCAGCTCTGGCCTGACAAGGCCCTCCTGGCTTCAGATGCTGGGTGATGGTGGGCCAGGTGGGGAGGGGCCAGGACGCCCTACTGGGTGAGCTGCTGGTGTCCCCAGACAAGCCTGCCCTCCACCCTCCACCTCAGACTCCCCCAGTGCCATAAAGGGAGCTTATATTTGGATGCCTCCTCCCCAGAGCTGGCTCCACTGAACGACAATGTAATTCTCGGCGGCCACTTCCATCCCCACCAGAGCGGGGTGAGTCATGTGCCGGAACCCTATAGTTTGACGCCGGGTCACAGCCCCAGCTCCTGCCAGGGCAGCCGCTGCTCTCACTTTCTGGTGGCTGCCGCAATCGGGAGGAGGGGTGGGGCTGTGGGCTCCGAGGAACATCTGGAGGCCGGAATGCACAGTGCTGACCACAGCCAGGCCAAGGCCGGCACCTCGGGCTGAGTCCCTGCCGCCTGGCTTCCCCCCTCCCCAAAGCTGGCCAGGCACTCCTGACCCGGGCGGAGTGACGTTGGCCCAGAAGAATGCTGGGGGGCTTGGACAGTTGACAGCCCCTTCGAGGGAGGAGGGAATCCCAAGTCGGAAATGACAGACGTCTTGGCTCTCTCAGCCTGGGAGGGGGGAGGCGTCCAGTGCACACTTGACGGGGTTGCGTGTAAAGTCCTTGGGAACAAGGACAGCGGCCTATGTACGGTACACACATCTTAATTAGGGCCAACGTCACGGCTTTGGGTGCCTTTGGGCATATACAATGAGGGGGTCCCCTGGGTGGGCACAGCCCTTGGGTGTATGGAGTCCTGAGGAGCAGAGTCTGGGCCGTGTGCCCTTGTGCAGTGAGCAAACTGCTCAACTGTACTGGCCCACCTTTCTTTCTACCACAGGGACATGGTAGGTTTGTAGCAGATTTCATGGTGGGACTGAAGCTCAAACTTGTGGTGAGTTTGAGGATAGCCTCCCCGCAGCCATGGCTACCAGGCAGAATGGTGAGAATAGACAGGAAGGGAGCGGCCAGAGAAATATACTCTGGCCTCTGCAACACCATCTCACCTGGACACAGAGCCCAGTCTCCACCAGGCGCCTGCCATGCTCTGCTCAGTCCAGCCCACAGTGGGCCACCTTCAATCAGAGCCAGGCTGGGGAATCTGGGGGCGGGTCATGGGGCCTGGGAGCATCACGCTATGTGGAGACAGCCAGGGCCATGGTGGGGCTGCCCTGCCTGGGTTGGCGAGGCCAAGCCTGAGTAGAATCCTGGAAGGCCCTGGCTGGCAGCAGGGCTGCAGAAGGCCAAAGGCCCCCTGCAGTGCCTGCTGAGCAGCCACACACTTGGCTCAGGGGCACATGGCCCTGGACAGGATCTGCCTCAAGGGGGACAGTACAGCCCCAGTGTGGGTGGGAACAGGATGGTGGGTAAGTCAAGCAGGAGATGGGGAGTCGAGGGTTCTGAGGGGGAGCTGGTCACTCTGCCCCAGTCTCTTCCACACTCGACCCCCCATAGTGAACCGAGGTGAAGGTGGGTGACCACAGAGGGTGGGCAGAGAGGGGCGGCCAGCAGTGTCTTTGGCCCCCTGACTCTGCCTGGACCTTCAGCTGGTGTCCTACTCCTCCAGGCCTTTCCCATCTTTCTGATGTGAAAACTGAGTCTCAGAGAGGTTTGATGACTTGCCTGAGGCCACATAGCCCCAAAACAGATGTCTCCACAGCCTGTACTCTTTTTTTTTTTTTTTTTTTTTTTTTGTGGTAATGGAGGTTGAACCCAGGCCTTCGTGCTTGCATGCTTTGTAAGTGCTGGACCACTGAGCTGCACCCCCAGCCCATGTTTTTACTTTTTGAGACAGGGCCTTGCTAAGTTATGCAGACTGCCTCTGGTCACGAACTTGCTATCCTTCTGCCTCCATCTCCTGAGTCGCTGGGATTACAGGCATGCGCCGTGGCACCCAGCTTCACAGCCTCTACTCTTGACACACGCCACCCTGACCACCCTTCTCTGCCCCACACTTTGGACAAGGAAGCAGACAGGAAAACGGGGTTCTTGGTAAGAGTCAAATCCAGAAAGGATGGTGGGTCAGTCAGTCTTTGGGGGCAGGTGTGGCAGGGCCCTGCTAGCTTTGGCACCACCCTTGGTAGCCCGTTCCAGAGGGGAAGGTATGGGCAAGTCTCTGCATCCAGGCTACCGTGGTGTTCTGCAAAGGTGAGGGAAGGGTGGAGACCCACAGCATTGCTCCCAGGGGCAGGCAGCAGGATGGTGCCTGCCCTGGAGAGTCAGAAGAGGTCCGTGATCCAACAGATTAGGCGGGAGGAAATGCAATTGCTATTAAAATTCTCCCAGGCAACAGTGAGAGCTAACCTGATGTCTTGCCTGCTGCTGCAGACGGTGGGATCGGAATGGACAGAGGTCACAGGTAGGAGGCTTTGGGCACAACCTTAGGCAGGGAGTTCTCGCTGCCCTTTGATGTGTTCAGGTGGCAGGAATGGCCACCACAGCAGGGAGTGAGCTCCTCGTTACTGGGGGTTTTCAAGCAGCGATAGGAGGTGCGATCTGGTATAGACTAATGCACTGATGAGGGGTGGAAATTCATGAGCTCTAAGTCCCCTTTGACCCTGAACTACTAAGACTTACTGGTCTCCACACTGCCCCTGGCTACAGCCAGCCTGGGGTCCTCTTATACTGGCCACACAACTCTGACCTGTGACCCCCATTGGGGGCCCTAGGTCAAGGCCTGGGCTCTCCTCTGCTCCTCCCATTCCCAGGGAGGACAGGCCAGCTCGCTGCAGGCTCTGTCCAGCAGTCTGGGGCCTGCCAGGCCAGGTTCATGGCACGAGAGGGCTCACCTCTTCTGGTCCACCTCCTCAGAGGCTGTCCTTCCTAAAAGGGTGACCCTGTCTCAGCTCCTGACCACCTGCCTACCCTAGAACGACCCATGCATTTCGCCTGCTTGTCTGGCCATTTTCAGGAGGAAGGAGGTCTTGGCTGCCCTGGGATGCTCGGACACTGTAGGACAGAGAGGCTTTGATACACCTTTGTCCAACTAACAGGAGGAAGTGGACCAGAGTCTGTCTAGGCAGGATGGAAAGGGGCTGTCAGCAACTCTGCCGCTTACCAGCTGCACAGCACGGGACTCTCTGACCCTCAGTTTCTTCACCTAGAATGAGGGGTCCCACCCATCGCATGATGGAGGCTTAAACACCCTAACACGTGGCAGAGGCCCCACGTCCCCACATGGTACAGCCCGCACCACAAGTCAGAGCAGCTCCTGGCCTCAAGCCCTGCCTGAGCCCCATCTGGCAGCCCCGCTGCACTCTGCCTCCACAGGGTTCAGGGGCTGGGGCTGGGGGCTACGGGAGTCCCTGTGAGCCCCACTAGCCTTCTCTTCCAGCCGTTGCCACGCGGGGCGCAGTGTCCCAACGGCCCGCTCGTCCACCTCCCTAGGCGCCAGGAGCTGCCTGAGACACAGGGTTGGGGGTGCAGCAGGCTTCCCGGCGGGGACCAGGAGCGGGGAGCTCTCAGGTCCTCAGAAAGACCCCACCCATGTCCTGGGTTCTGCCACCGCAGCTGCTTGGGGGTCAGGAGTCCAAGCCAGCAGCCCGGCGTCCCAAGGAGGTGGCCGCCTGCCTGGGGACACACGGCTGGGATGCGCAATGAATGAGCCGCCGCGCCGCCTCATGCAGTCCTGCAACCCCGCGACCCGGAGCCCCGCTCGGTCCGCGGCACAGACTCGCGCTGCGCTCGCAACACCGCTCGCGGAGCCGCGCGGCGCGCGATCGCGCAGGGCAGGGCAGCGGCCAGGCCGCCCCACCGCCTGCGAGCCCCCAGCGCCCAACGCCCGGCTTCTGCAGCCGCGTCCTGGCCGAGAGCCGGGGCGGGAGGGTCGGCCTGGGGCCCACCGGGGTGTGGGGCGCGACGCGGCCAGGTGACACCCGTCCGTCCCTCCGGGGCCCGAGGCGCCGCCGCACTCACCTCCTCCCGTAGGGCCCGCGCCGCGCCGGCCACCGCACAGCAGCTCCCGGGACGCGCGGGGCGCCGGCGCCCGGCCCGCGCAGCCCCAGCGCTCGGCGGCGCGGAGGCGCAGCGCTCATCCCCAGACCGCAGGCCCGCCTGGGCCGCGTAGACGGGCCGCCCGCCCGCCGGGCACCGAGCCGCCCCGCCGCGCGCTGCGCCTGGGCGGAGTGGGAGGAGAGGGGCCGCCTCCACCCTGCCCAGGTCCGCGCCGGCCGCAGGCGCGCTCCGCCAAGTCCGCGAGGGGCCGGCGCTCGAGGCCGGACGCAGCGCAGCCCGCGGGTCGGCGCGCTCTGGGCGGCTTAGGTTACATGCTCTGCCGCCCGCCCTCCAGTTATTTTTAGCGCGGCTTTTCCTAGGTGTTGGTTTCATGGGATCCACCTAGCCACGGGGGTCCTGAGTAGAGAAGCTCTCCGGAGCCTCCCGCCCCTGCTCCCTGGCCAGGCCACCCCAGCTGGCCACTGCGCCGCGAAGTGGAAAGGCTGGATTCAGCACAACTTTGAAAACTGCTGCCATGCTTTTGCAGTGTGGCTCCTGGTCGATGTGCCATTTCCCTGCCTCCTGGGCCCTCTCTCCAGGTCCTTCAATGTACCATATGCTAAACTGTCCTTCCTGTGCTTTGCATGAGGGGGTGGGGGTCCTAATGGGCACCTGTTTGGGGAACTTCAGCAAGAAGACCCCCCAGGCTGGAACCTCAAAATCATCCTGGGAGGAGGTACCCATGGGACACTTTCTCCAAAGTGGGAACTCACAGTCCCCATGCCTTGGGCCCTTCCTGGGTCCTGGCAGACTGGTCTGTGAGTTCTGGGTGCGCAAAGGGTGTGGGAGGGAGCCGTCCCTACCCCTAAGGGAGACAGGGTCCCTTACAGGTCAGCGGTCCAAGGATTTCATTCACAAATAGGAAACTGAGGCCCAAAGAAGGCAAGGGACCTGCCCAAGACCACACAGTTGGAAGTGGCTTTGTTAAGATGTGACCATGCGACCCCTGGGCCCACAGTGTCCTGGACAGCCCCACTTTACACAAACAGAGTCACCGACTGGATGGGCTTCTAGGTGGGAAAGCAGTGGAGGGGGGTGGGCCCTTCACAGAAAGGATTCCTTTCGCAGTGAGCCTTTCCAGTCGCCGGCCCAGCTGGAGAGCACTGGCTACTCCAGCACAGTTCCACTTTCACCCCTTCTGGGGAGTGCCTTTATCATGCAAAGCAAGGCTCCACGCAGGCCCCACTTTCCCCAGAGCTGCCCGGCCTAGCACCTCCTGGCCTTCTGGTCCAGCCCTGAGGCCCCTGGCGGAATAATCCATGCACAATTCATGGTAAACTAAACTAAATGCACATCAAAGTTCATTTTTCTGCTGTTGTGCAGAGTTGGTAAAGAAGGGCCAGAAACTCCTGTAAATGCACTAGAAAATGTGAACTGAACTTGGGCCCAGGGGCTGAGAGGCCCCACCCTGCCTGGAGCCCCGAGGCGCTGGGCCTTATCACATTTCTGCAGCATCATTCTGGGCCAGAGTGCTGGGCTCTCCCTCTCCCTGGAAGGCGTGCGGGAAGGGGCAGGGAGCACATTGGTGTTTGGTGGCCAGGCTTCCTGTTTCCAGAGCCAGGGTCCCTGGACTCCAGAAGAGGCCTTGGAAGGTATTTCCGGCCTTACCCTTTTTGCTGGGCCTGCTCCTGCCCCTAAGAGAGGCCATGTTTCTGCAGTGCACCAGTGTGTATGCATGTGTGCATACATGTCTGCACGTACGTGTGTACACGCAGGGGCACAGGCGCACCCGCGCACACATGCATCTCCAGCCCTGGCCCCTGCACACTGCCTGGACTGCTGAAGTGAGCGGTGCCCTCACCTTGCATTGCAGTCCTAAGCGCGGACTTGTTGCAGGCTCGCCTGGGCCAGGTGGGGAGACCCTCCTCGGCCCTGCCAGGGAGATTGCGCTTGCAGTAGGCCTCCCTGTCCAGGCTGTGCCAGGCCCGTGCCTACTGTCACCTGACAGTGACTGGAGGACATGTGGGCTGGCACAGCTGGGGGTTGCTCCTGGCAGGACAGAGTGACGCCGATGAACCTCACGATGTCCTGGGCAGGCAGAGTGTAGGGGCTCCTTTGGCCCCAGAGGCCAGACAGTCGAGCGTAAGAATTCTGGTCATGAGTCTCCTGGGGGGGTGGGGTCTCCACTGCTGCCCTGGACTCATCCCCCTGTGCCTGTGTCTCCTCAGCTGAAGCTGTTGGAACAACAAACAGCACAGCCATGTCCACCCTAGGCTCTTGGGACCGGCTGCCCTCAGGGATGCATGTGAGAGGTGCTCCGGGGGGACGGGTCATGGGCTGGGAGGGGCTCCCATCTCTGCCAGCCCTGCTCCCGCCCTCGGCCCTGAGCTGAACAGTCAGAAGGGGCTGACTCTATTCTTGAGGGGAGAGGAGAACCAGCCCAGCCAGAGCTGCTGGCTTCCCCAGGCCTCCCACCCTGTCCAGCCCTGAGGCCTGCTGCTGGCCACCCTCAGGGAGAGGCTTCCTGGCCCCCACGGTGGTGAGGGAGCTGGCGATGCTCCTGAGTCATCGCCTTGACTTCTGCCTGATATAAAAATGAAACCGCACTATCAGCACCAGAGCTGAGGCGAGAGGAGAGAGGAACCTCTGGCAGAGTCCAGGCTGTGTTGTCACATGCTGCCCTGGCTTGACTCGGGTGGCCTTGGCAACCGGACACATGCAGACAGCCATGCACCTTGAAAGCAGAGTCCCACCCTGCCCTGCACGCGGGGCCACAACTGACGCAGATGGGGGAGACCTGGACCCGCCCTGTGGCTGCCGTGGGGACTCTGGGGTCCTGGGATGCCGCTGGGCATTTGCAAAGCACGCCATGCCTGTGAGCTCTGGGGTTCTGCAGCTTTCCTAACTTGGTTTGGCAGAGGAGGGAAACTGAGACTGCAGGATGGCGGCACCCATGCTGATGATGTGGAGGTCTCGGTAGAGACCCCCCTGGCCTGACTGTGGCAGAGCACTGCCTGTCACTGGGCCGGGGGTAAGGATGGGGAGCCACTCTGGTCTTAGGCTTGGGGGCTCCCTCTCTCCCAGGGCTTGCTGTCAGCACCCCAGGCAGTAGAGAAGCCAAAGGGACACGTGGCCCCCGGTGGAGGGGCCCACTCTGCCCTGGGTCCTTGTGGCAGATGGAGGGGGTGGCTCTGGAGGCTCACATGCCCACCCCTCACGATGGGGTGCAAGAGATATGGCTGCCAGCAGAAGGCCGCCCGCAAATGGCCACTGGGCGGATGCAGAGCAACTGTCTGGGCACCGGCTAGAGTGGGGTCCAGGTGATTAACTAAGACACAGTCCACAATTAGTCCATGAATTTGGGTCTGGAGCTACTAAGAGAAGGACCCCTGCAGCCCTGCTCTGCTCCCTCCTCTGCTTCCTGCCAACTGGGAGTCCTTGGGTTGGTCAGCAACCTCTTTGAATGGACCCTTGCTCTTCTAACTGCTGGCAGTCATGACCCCTGGTCAGGAGGGCAGAGTTGCCCTCTCATGGCCTGCCATGGGTGGGGGTCCCTGGAGCAGATAGACATAGCAGCGAGGTCCAAGGTGGGGGCTCCAGTGAGCCAGGATCCTCAAGGAGGCAATTTCTCTCCTGTCATCTGAGAACCAAGTGCAGGCTTTGGGGTTCAGAGGGGAACCAACAGCCGTGTCTACCAGGTAAGTCTACCTGCAGAGGACAGCGCGGCCATGCAGGAGCTCCTAGGTGCCTGTGGTGACATAAGGTGGGATGGGGCTTGCCGGGAAGCCCTGGTAAATAAGAGCAAAGGGGGACAGAGCCAGCGGCAGCCGGGCCCGAGCTATGCGAAGGGACGTTCCAGATGGTGGCACCTGACCCAGACATCCAACAAGACTCTTTCTGCCCATCTTCCAAGTGCCCCCATTTTTGAGGAAAAAGAGACAGTGGGAAGGGGTGCTCTTCCTGAGCACCCCACACATGGATGTGCACAGCGCTGCCACACAGTCCCTGCCTGGGTCCCTGGGTCTGTGGGCTGGCAGAGGTCCTAGACACCAGGACTGCAGCGTTCTCTCCCTCGTCTAGGCTCCTAAGCTGGCACCTCCTCCTTCAGGAAGCCCCTCCTGTGGTGCGTCTCAGCAGGGCCTCTTGTGGCAGGTGGCTGAGCTCCCTGCCCCTCTGGGCAGAGAAGACATGGAGCAGTGGGTGGAGTGTAGGTCCTGGGTTTGAGTTCCTGCTTGCCCTGGTAAGGCCCTTCCCGGGAGAGGCTGAGGGCTAGGCCTACTTGGGTCCAGCCCCCTGGCCCCTCTGCCCTCTCCATTGATCCAGTGCAGCTGCACCCCAGGGTGTCCAGGGCTTGCTGAGGGGGGTGGGAGCCCAGCTGGTCCTGGTGAGTTGCTTGCCTGGCCCTGCACCTTCTGGCTGCTCCTGGAGTCTCTTCAGGTGTCTGAGGCAGAGCTGGCAGCTGGAAGTCCAGGCCCAGCCCCCACCCAGCCGTCCATAGCCCCAGGGCCTCAATTTCCCTGTCCAGCACCCAGTGTACGTGCTGAGCTTGTGGGCAGCTGTCCCCTCCAGACATGCCTGAGGATCCTCCCTGACTCAGGTGCTTGCAGGCCTTTGGGATGGGAATCCTTCTAACGAAAAGAAAACAGGCAGTGACGGACAGCAGCCACCGTAACCCAAGCCAGTGGCCTGGCGCATGAATGAGCCCTTTCACAGGGCAGCCTCGAAGTGAGGTTGGGCCCTAGGAAGGGCAGTGCCCCGGGCAGGCTGGGCGGAGGGAGAGGGCTGCGGCCTCGGGCTGGCCTCTGTCCCCGCCCCTACCTCCTAGGCCCTGCCCTAGCCAGCTGTGTGGAGGGACGTGCATGTCCTCTGTCCAAACTTCCACTGTCTTATTTTTCCCGTAATTTCCTCTCCCGGGGAGAGCTGCAGACCTGCTCAGCCATTCCCTTGGAGCCCACGGAAGGCCTGGCAGTCAAAGGCATGCTGATGTGCTTCATGCTGCGGGTGCCAGGTGAGGGCTTGTAGACAACTGGGCCTTTGAGCTGTCCGCCGTGAACAGCGCCTCCTTCTCTCTGGCACCTGGGCCTGTGTCAGCACGCACTCCTGCCCTGTGAAAGGCCTCACTCAGTGTGTTCAGGCTTTCTCTTTTCATACCTGGCCACCAAATCTTCCAACATTCTTCAAGAAAAAATGTGCCAAGGTTCCTGGGATCTTTCTCTCGCCAAATAGCTTATCCTTCCCGGTCCAGCCCACACTCCAGCCAGCTCTTCTTCCCTCTGGCGACACTAAGGAAAAACTCTGCTTCCGTTTTTGCCACCTGCTGCTACAGCCTGAACAATGGTCCCCTTCTGATTCCACAGGACACAGTCTAGCCATCAGGCGACTCCCTCTGGGTATCTCTGAGAGGACAGTGAAACTGACAGTGGGGCTCAGTGTTTCTTCTGTGGATAGTCGCTCCCAGGCTCAGCCAGGGGCAGCGAGCTCCAGGGGCCTGTGGTGCACCTGGCCAGCAGATCGGCCTGTGTTTGGTGGACAGATGCAGGGAGATGCAGAAATGGCTGGAAGGAAACCCGTGCAGGGTGAGCCAAGGCATCGAGCAGCATCATGTCACACCACCACTTGTGACGATGGTGAGTGCCCAGCACCCGTGTGGGCTTTGTGCAAATACCTTACTATATTCATTTACTTGGTCCTGGGGACTCACTTGCCTCCTGCTAACGGGTCCAGGGCCTGAGAGGCTCCAGGTTCAAATGCCAGCTCTGCTTTTTCTTAGCAGATCTTGGGCCAGTGGCCTTTCCTCCCTGTGCCTCAGTTTCTCTCCTCCCTGTCCTTGGAGGGATTCCTGATGGCTTGTGTCAAGTGCTTGGGGCATCCTAGGCTGGATCCTAGTGGACAATACCTGTCACTATTGTTACTCTTAGTGTCTTCTTTTGGATGACTGTTCTCTCCTTCACACTGCCCCAAATTTCCACATTGCCCGTGAATTATATTTTATAATAAAAGCCCAGTAGTGATAATTGTCCAGCACTGGCCATAGCATCTGGGCTGATCTTTGAGGGCTTGGCTGTCTGCACACTGTCCTGGTGCTTTTGCACACACAGGCTCTATGAATGCAGTCCCGCCTGTGTCTTCCGAGGCTGCACAGTGTGGGACTCTGCTGAGCTGAGAACTGCCAGGGATATCCTCAGAGTGATTAAAACATCAGGTATGACATGACCTGGGGAATGTGCACGGTACCACATCACTGCTGGCAGTGCCAGTGTGACCCACACGCTCCTCGGCACCACCCACAGCACCCTGAGCTTAGCAGCTCCCAATCCTGGACCCATCGCGCATAGTCATGGGTTAATGATATTCTCCTTGCACAGCCATTGCAAAAATGGGTTAATGTCAACAATAAGCCAACGTCTACCCACTGCAGAAACGGCATAGGCACTGTGGACGACCTTTCTGAAACACATCCCTGCTCACAGGCGCCCTGGCACAGATGGGCCAAGTGCATACTCAGCGCAGACTCATAGCCTTTCCTCATAGGCCCCTCGCTGTGCTCCCAAGTCTCAGCGCCCCCTCCTCCTCTCCCTCTCCATCCCAACTCAGGTTACACTGAGCTGCTGTACCTCACCTTAAATATCCCTTAGTCTTCCACATCTTACTAATTCTCTAGCTGATGTTTTTCTTTCTTGAATGTTCCCTCCCCTCTTTCAAATTCCCATTCACCCTTCCACACCCACTTGGTAGTCACCTCTCCATGGAGCATTCTTGCAAACACTGAGATTGTAGCATGCATGTGCACATTGAACTGTGTCCTGCACCTGTCTGCACATCTGCTTCCTGTTGGACCCCGGGTAGGTCTTACTCATTCCCATGTGCCCACATCTCAGACAGTGCCTGATCTCCGGCAGTGTAGCATGTGTGCAAGATGGCCTGAACCCACTCTTTCATGCCTCGCCACACACTGTGCCATTTCCCAGTCTGGAATGCTATCATTGCTATTATCCAAAGTCCGTTCTCTCCTTTAAAATCTGCTCAAGAAGCTCCTGTCTCTAGGGAGCCCTCCATGCTTAACTCGGTGTGACCATGTGATATGGGTGACCCTATGGAGTGCCTGAGAATGCCAATAGCAGAAATTGTTGGAGGATGGTCTGCCCAGGCTTTCCATCTTGTAGATGAAGAAACTGAGGCCCAGGGAGGAAGAGATGCCATGCAGGGACCAGCTCTCCCCAGGGGGCTTTGGGCTCTGCATTGAGGCCAGGAGCCCCCAAGAGGCAGCTCAGCCATGTTGTCCTGCCAGCAAATTTGACGCTCTGTGCCCATCTGCTGGCTCTCCCGTGCCCCACAGTCTTGATCCCGTCACCATGAGGAGACAGCACTGCAGCCCACGCGCTGGGACCCTGTATCCCAGTGAAGTGCTCAGTGCCTAGTGGCAGGGGGCTCTGCCTGTGGCCAGCTGTGTGACTTTGTACATGGTGCACTTTCTCCTGGAACTCCAGCTTCCTCTTTTGAAAAATGGAATTAACTACTTGGAAGGTGTGGGCAGGAGGATCGCAGGTTTGAGGGTAGAGGCATCTTGTGTAATTTAGTGAGACCCTGTCTTGAAATAGAAGTCAAAAACGGGCTGGAGGTGCAGCTCAGTGGCAGAGTGCTTGGAAAGCATGCACAAGGCCCTGGCGCCAGCCCCCACATACCAGACACAAGCATGCATGCGCGCACACACACACACACACACACACACACACACAGCCCTGCCTTCCTGGAAGGAGGGACTTATTTGTAGGTGGGCCAGTGGGAGTTCTGGTCTGACAGCTCCCTGGAGGGTTCACAGGCACCCCTGCCCTGAAGCCCCAGTACTCCCCGCCCTCCCTGGAGGAAGAGATAGCAGCTGTGAAGATCGGCTGCTCAGACCTGTAAGAACAATGAGCACCTGAGCCCTGGCCACGGCTGAGGCCATGACCTCCACAGCTATGACCTTAGTGACAATGCCATCTCAAGGCACATGTCCCAGGCTTGCCCTCCTAGATCCCACCCACATATTCCTAGGCCACCACAAGGCACACCTATGACCACACCCTTCCAGGCCATATACATTGCTTCGCCCTCCCAGGTGCTGCCAGCTGATGGCTGAGTGCCATCCTCAGGGAGGGAGGCCCAAGGCATCAGGAAGCCTACAGAGGCGGCTCTGCCTTCCCGGAGCAGTCTTCTGCTCTGGGTTGGAGGAGCGTCTCCGCCCAGCAGAAGCCCTGCACGTGCAAGCGTCTCGTGCCCACTCCTTGTCCCCTCCCTGTGGCTCCACGAGGCTGTGACAGGCTCTGGCTCTGTCCAGAAAGACATAGCACCCCGATGCCCAGCTCCCTTCCTGGGCAGAGGCAAGGTCACGTCAGCTGAGGGGGCGCATGTTTGTGTTTGATATAAGCGCCAATTGTTCTCTGGCCTCGCGGCCGGCTAGTATGCACAGGCAAGGCCTAAAATAATATTGAATTTCCTCTCATAATTTGGAGGGAGGACACTCATCCGGAATTAAGCTGGGATGGGGTGCTTTCATCTGGCGGCACCAGGGACTTCTGTGTGACTCCCTCCGGCGTGGGGATAAGAATGCAAGTCTGTTTGCCGAGGGGCTGGAGTGGCAATGGCCTGGGACCACTGTGGAGGCTGCTAGGGAAAGCTCTGGTTTTGGCTTTTAATAAATACATCTCTTGGAAAGCTGGTCTCCTCATCACATCATTCAGAATTCCTGATGGGGCCATGAGCCCCGGACCCCAGAGACTAAGCCAGTGACTGGTTGGCAGCCAGCTGTGCATCAGGCACAGGAAGCCGCCGCTGGGGCCTGCAGGGCCTGGCGCATAGTGGGTGGTCACTGTGTGTTCCTATCAATTCTCGTACAAAGAATACTCCCTCAGGCTTCTCTCTGTGGCCACAGGCCACTTGCTCAGATTTTGAAACACCTCTCTTAGTTTGTTGCGTGTGCTTCCTTCTAAAGCCCTCATCGCCTCCCTACAGCGCAACTGTCCTGGTGGCCTGGCCACCAGGGGAGGGGCAGAGGCTACTCCTCCTGGGGCTCCCAGTTAGATCATGTGCCAGTCTGGCCCTGTCCCCACTTGGTGGGCATAACCTCTCCTGGGCCTGGATTTCCTCATTTTGAAAGTGGACTCGGAGCATCACCTTGAAGCATGGCTGAGATTGAGATGAGACAGCAGAGAGCCCCACATCTAACTCAGTACCTGATGCTACTTCATTGGAGTGAATACCCTAGTGCATAGCCACAGCTTAATCTGCTAGCCCATTTCCTTTACTCACAGACATTTGCTTAGCTCCCACCTAGACTGGGCTCTGTGACAGGCACTGAGGGAACACGAAGAGGGACAAGACATGGATGTAGTCCTCAAATGAGATTAGGTGATGGTGGTGGTGGTGGTGATGTTGGTGATGTGGTGATGTTGGTGATGGTGGTGGTGATTCTGGTGATGGTGGTGATAGTGGTGATGCTGGTGGTGATGGTGGTAGTGATGGCAGTGATGGTGGTGGTGATGGTGGTGATGGTAATGGTGGAGGTGATGGAGATGATGGTGATGAGGGTTATGGTGGTGATGGTGGTGATGATGGAAGTGGTGGTGGGGATGGTGGTGGTGGTTGTGGTGGAGATGGTGGTGATGATGAGTATAGTGATGATGGTGGTGATGGTAAGGATGATGATTATAGTGATGATGGTGATGGTGGTGGTGGTGGTGAGGATGGTGGAGATGGTGGTGATGATGAGTATAGTGGTGATGGTGGTGATGGTGAGAATGGTGGTGGTGATGGTGAGGATGATGATTATAGTGATGGTGGTAGGGATGGTGGGGATGGTGGGGATGATAATCATAGTGGTAGTGATGATGGGGATGATGGTACAGGTGGTGATGGTAATGACGGCGATGATGGCAATGTGCACAATTCTAACGATAGCCTTACAGGCTCTTTTGGTAGAAAGTAACAAACTCACTCCGAACTTGATAGGGGAATATAAAGCACCAAGGGTATTCAAAGCCCATTGAACATAAGAATAAAGTTGGAGGATTTACATTAGTTGAGTTTGAGACGCAATCTAAAGCTGCAGAAGTTGGAGGGCAGGTGTGTTGGTCAACTCTCTGTTACTGTAACACATCAGAGACAGGCAGCTCATGGAGGGGGGTTGATCTTAGCTCACAGCTTGGGGTTCTAATTGAAGACTGGGTGGAGCCATTGCTTTGGGCCTCTGCTGGGATGAGGGATACATCATGGGTGGAAGCGTGTGGCAGAGCAGGGAGCAAGGGCCTGGGTCCTGCTGTTCCCATGGGTGGCTCTTCCCCAGGGAGCTGAAGACCTCTTGCCAGGTCCCACTGACTGAAGTTTCCATCACCTTGTGATAGCACCAAGCTCGGGCCCAGGCCTCTGGCACCCGGGCCTGGGGCACTTTCCAGATTCAGGCTCCAGCAAGAGGTGTTTACAAAAGGGTCAGTAAACAGACCACAGAGAGGGACAGACAGCTTAGAACCCATGCCCACTGACATGGCTGTCTGCTTTTCAGCTAAAGTGCCAAAGCAGCTGGGTGGACGACTCTTCAACAAATGGTGCTGGCACTGGTAGGTGTCTACACACCCCAAAGTTAATGGGATAGTCACAGTCCGTAAGGCTGCAAGTGTGACACTTTTAAAAGAAATCTGGATGAGTATCTTCACAACTCGGGGACTGGCATACAGTTCTTAGGACATAAAAAGCAATAATACATAAGAAAAAATAGAAACAAACTAGTGTTCATGAGAAGTCATCATCAAGAAAATGCAACAAGACACAGATGGGGAAACATTCACAAAGCATACATTTGACGAAGGATAGGAATCCAAAATGTACGCAGACTCAGAACAAAAGCCTTTTAAATGGACAAAAGCCTGGAACAGAGTCTCCAGTGGGAAGGGGACAGACGATCAACAGCACAGGAAAAGATGCAAGGTCACCAGTTAGGTGTTGTTAGATGACATTGAGTCAGGTTTGACCCATAGGGACCTTATATACAGCAGGAGAAAACAATCCCTGATTCTGTGCAGGCACATGATCTTATTTATGCTTAAGCCCATTATTGCAGATAATGTGTCAATTCATCTAGTTGAAGATTTTCCTTTTTTTGTTGTTGTTGACCTGCCACTCTCCCAAACATGATGTCCTTCTCCAGGGATTGGCCTCTCCTGACTACATATCCAAAATACATTAGACACAGTGTAGCCATCTTTGCTTCCAAGGAGCACTCTGGTTGCACTTCTTCTAGGACAGATCTGTTGGTTCTTTGGCAGACAATGGCATATTTAATATTCATCTCTACCACCATAATTCAAAAGCATCAATTCTACTATCTCCTTTGTTCAATGGCCAGCTTTCACAAGCATATAATGCAACTGAAAATACCATGGCATGAGTCAGGGGCACCTTCATCTTCAATGTGACATCTTTACTTTTCAATACTTTAAAGAGATCTTTTGCCAGAACTTTCCCCAATGCAATGTGTCTGTTGTTTTCTTGACCTCTACCTCCACGGTTGTTGATTGTAGAGCCAACTAAAGCAAAATCTCATACAACCTCAATCTTTTCTCCATATACCATGAAGTTGCATCCTGACCCAGTTGTAAGGATTTTTGTTTTGTTGATGTTGAGTTGCAATCCATACTGAAGACTTTGTTCTTTGATCTTCATCAGTAAATGTTTCAAATCCTCTTCACTTTCAGTAAGCAGAAATCCTCTTCACTTTCAGTATGCAGAGTTGTGTCATCTGCATAACGCAGGCTGTAAATGAATCTTCCTCCAATCCTGATGCTTTGTTCTTCTTCATAAAGTCCAGCTTCTTGGATGATTTGCTCAGCATAGAGATTGAAGAGGTGAAAGGATACAGCTCTGACACCCATCTTTCTTGAATTTAAATCATGGAGTGTTTCCCTGTTCTGTTTGAACAACTGCCTCCTGGTCCATATACAGATTCCTCACAGGTACAATTAGGTGCTCTGGTATTCCCATTCTTTGCAATGTTATCCATAATTTGTTATGATCCACATCAGTCAGTAGGCAGGGCAAAGAGTCTCTGACTCAGTTACCAACTCCCCACGAGAGGCCACTTTGCCTGTTTAGATCTCTTACAAACAGAGATCCTTCTAGGGGGCAACTGGGGTATAGATTGTCTGGGAAGGGGTGAGAGGATGAATACATCCTGGGCAGATAGTGTCGCCCTGCTCCTGGACGGTTTGGTTGGTATTGGTCAGAACTTGCCAGAGGCATCCAGCTGCACCTTTAACAGCTGTGCATTTCATTGCATGTAAAGTTTGCCTGAAAAGACAGTCAAGAACCAATCCTCAAAGACTGACCTCTAAACACACGATACACACACTGAAGCATTTCAGTGACGTGTACCATCGCCGGCCATCTGTTTTCAAATACATCAAAAAGTGGATTGACTGGAATCAGTAAATGCAAAGCAATATCATGATGCAAGTATATTCAGTGTCAATTACGGAATCCAGGAGTTTGGCACGTGATTCATCAGTGTCAAATTCTTTCAAGCTTTTCATATATTTGAACATTTTCACAGTCAAATGTTGAGAGAAAAGGAAAAAAAAAACACGAGGCACAGAGTTACAGAGCATGTTTGCAATGCTTTTTTCCAACAAAAGGCTGGTACCCAGTAAGTATTACATACTTCTAAAATCAATAAGAAAAACATAGACTTCATCTTAGATAAGTGAGCTGGGCATGGTGGCGCACACCTGTAATCCCAGCACCCAGAAGGCAGAGGCAGGAGGATTGTGAGTTTGATGCCAACTGTGCTACATGGCAAGATGTTGTTTCAAAAACCAACCAACCAAACAACCAATGAACCAGCACACAAGACCCCACAAAACTTGAGCAGAGATTTCACAAAGGAAGGAACCTCAACAGCCACTGATGTTTGACAACGTTTGCACCACTAGGCCACTGTGCAGCGTACATCAGACAGGAAGAGGTTCCCTCCCACCAAACCAGGATGACTAGTGTGAAAAACAGCAACACAGAGGACAAAGGCAGACAAAAGCGAATGCCGGCACTGCCACGCTTCTGTGGGCTGAGACTCTCGGTGGACGTGCCGAGAGTCGGCAGCACCTGCAAGGCCAGGTGTCTGCTCAGCCAGAGTCATGGCAGCCCTGCATCTGGGGACCCGCTGGAAGAGTGGACTCACACGCTCCCACAAGCCGCTTGAGAACTAGCCTTCCTGGCACCACCAGGCAGGATGGCTCAAAGCTGGAAATGGCCCAGGTGTCCAGCGACGGCAGGATGGATGAGAAATCATTGGTCCAGTCCCACAAGAAAGAACCATATATGCCAAGGCCAGGTGGGTCTCATAGGCACAATGTTCATTAAAACAAGAGCCAGACACAAAGGTTTATGTTTGCCATTATTTCGTGGCTTTAAAGTTCAAAATCATGAGCCTAACCCACGGGGAGAGGGCAGCCTAGGGGAGCCTCAAGGGCTCTGAGAAGCTGGGTGCTGGCATGCCCAGGCTTCGGAGGTCTACATAGGTGGGTGGGTTTGCCTCGCAAAAATTCGAGTTGTGAAACTTTCTGTATACAAAGGGTCCCACAGTATAGGAGAGGTTCTTGGGCCACAGGGGTCTCCCTCCATGACTCTGCCTGAGACAGCCCTGTGGATGACCCTGAGCCAGCCCTGCCCAGTGAGGACCTTCCATCTAGGGGGCTGGGGACAGAAGTTGGAGACCCTGGGCACAGAGAGTCCAAGCCTCCAGACCATCTGTCTCTTAGTCCTCCTCCCTGGGCCCGAAGTCAATGCTGTGAAGTGCAGGGCAGGCTGTGGCACAGAGGGGTGGCCCCCTGGGCAGCTCAGAAGGATGGAGTGTACCCTGCAAGGGGCCTGGCTCGAGAGTAAGGGGACCTCGACTTGCCCTGCTCCCCATTTGTACAGGTGACCTTGGGTACCCCACCTGCCCTGGGTCCCAGTTTCCCCTTGGGCCCAGTGAAAGTTTTGGGTGAAGCATTGCCTTCTGCAAGCATGTGGGATGGTGTAGGGGACCTGGAGAGAGAAGGCTCTTGGTTCTGCCCAGTCTGCTCTGGCCCACTCTGCCTCCTCACTGCCTGCTCCCCTGTGCTCTCTGTCTACACCTCATGCCTGAGTCACTCACTGAACAGCTAACACAGTTTGGGAAATATTTAAAGCATGCCGCACATTTTTTTCATTGCATGGGCAACAAAAGGATTAATTGAATCATGAACTCCCGTAAGGCAGTGGGGAAGGAAAATAACTACACAGCCTCGAAATAGATCTGGCATGCTCGAGGCTGAGTGGTCGCTAACTCAAACCAAAGCTGTGCCGTGACTCTGCACCGTTCTGGCTGCTGCCCTGTGCCAGCCCCACTCCACCCTGCCAGGCCGTCCCCATACCACGGGTGCTGGATTACAAAGGGCCAGGGGGCAGCCTGCTTCCCAGCTGAGGAACCGAAGGCCGGGGGTGGCTCCCTGGGTCCAGGGCCCAGCTAAGACCTGAATCTAAACTTCCCACAGCTCTTGGAAGCCCCTTCCAGGGTTTGGGGTGTGGTCAAAGACTGGATGTCCATCTGCAGGTGAGAGACTGCTGTTTCCATGCCTGTGGGGAGGTTGGCACCCATGCTGGTGATGGCTGGCCCCACCTCTGGTGGCTGCCAAGGCTCCTTATGTCAGCTAGTCTTTGCCACCTGCACAAGGTGGCCATTCCCATGGTCTGGGTGAGAATGCTAAGACCGAGAGAGGCTGCCCACTTGGACAGCTAGTGGGGTGGTCTGCAGACCCAGAAGGAGCCCAGGCCTCCCCGATACCCCACACGCTGCCTAGCACACAGCTGCTCTCCCACTGCCCCAGGTGAGGGCCCCTCCCAGCCCAGCCCCAGCTCCCCACCTGACTGGGCTGCATCACGTTGGGTGTTGCTGAGAACAACCACACCTCCACCCTTACTTTGTTGCAGCACAAACTGAGCTTCCAGAAGCTTCTCTGAGATTGTGCAGCTATCAGTCAGAAAGCAGGATTCAGCACAAACCCTGGGCCCTAGCTTGTGCCTCCTGCCCCATTTCTAGGCTCCTGCCTAGAGGTGCTTCCAGGCTGGGCCAGTGACAGAGCCCTGGGCAGAACCAGGACAGCCCTCTGCACACATAAACTGGGTGGACAGGACATTTCTTCTGTTCCTTGTTCATTTACACACCAGGCCCATGGGGTGGGACGCTCCCATCCCAATCCATAGGTGGCCAGTGGCGACTACGATGATAAAGGACAATTATGTGCAGTTATAAGGATGGCTCAGACTGGCATATACATCATACAATAGTGGCATCCAGTGATGTCACCTAGAGAAAGGCGCAGCCTGTGCAAATGCCCTGAGGCAGAAACCTGCTGGAGGCTTTGAGCACCAGGAAGGATTTGTGGGGCAATAAGTTCAGAGAGGAGGTAGGTGCTAGGTTCTGGAGCTTTGTTGGTAATGGGCAAGGAGCGAGACGCTGAGCTGCACCCTGTGGGGGACGAAGGAGTTGTTTGAGGTTTCTGAGCAGAGGAAGACATGCGGCTTCATGCTTCAGAGTCAGGCTCTGTTGCTGGGCGTGTAGTGTCAGTGGTGAGAGCATGGGAGCTCTGTGCAGTGACGCTGGGGCTTGCGGCACATCTGCTGTCAGCATGGAGGTGGTTCCTGGTATCCCTGGCCTTTCCCAGGCACTCTGGATGTGCTGGGCCTCCCTCCAGCTCTCTCTGCCTCAGGTGGTCTGGCCTGAGGCTGTGACACAGGCCTGAGCTTGCGGTTCCTGAACTCTCAGGGAAATGAAGGCTGGCGGCTTATGGTGCTCACCCCACAGGCTGGCTGCCCAGTGACCAAGCTTGGCCATGGTGCTGGGTGCCTTTCCTGCTCGCCGGCACCCAGATTCATACTGCACCTAGCACGGGGCGGGGCGGAGCACAGGGCCATCCCGCACGGCTCCTGCGTGGTCTCCAGAGCCTCTTCCACTGCTGGAGCCTTGTGTGCATTTGTGTTCCTCCAGGTTCGCACACCTTCTCCACCGTGGTGAGATTCAGGCACTGAGAGGGACTGTGGGGACCACGTCGGCAGTGCTGCGTGGCTGTGTCAGCGCCAGGGCTGTGGAGGTTTTATCACCCCAAGTAGAAATCCATCCCTGGCAGCGGAGCCCTGTCTCCTTCCCAGGCCCAGCAGCCGGCGGCCGCTCTTTGCTTTGTCTGCCTGTTCTGGAACAGGCCACACACGATGTAGCTCTGTGGCAGGCTTGTCGCTCGGCACCGTGTTCTCGGGTCCACCCCTGCTGTGGCATGGGCCGGTGTTCGGACTCTTCCCTTGGGGAATAATGTTCTATTATTACCCTCGGAATGTGGGCTGCTCACCCACACCTCAGTTGGACGACCCAGTTTTGAAACCCACTTGTGGACACTCAAATAAGCTGGTCAGTGAGTGCCGCTCCCTCTGGGTTCTGCAGCTGAGACAGCAGGAGAGGCGGGCGGGAGGGACAGCATGGGCTGGACCAGGACCTCGATGCGATGCTGAGACGGGGCCCCTGGCAGCCCCTCACCTCCATGGGTGGAGGGAATCCAGCCAGGGCTGCCTGCGGAGGGCCAGGGGCTTCTGCCTGAGCTGCCTGGACTCAGCTCCCCAGCCTGACGTGGCCACTGCAGAGACAGGGCTGGGTGCTGTCAACACGACACGGCATAGCCAGCTCCTCTGACCTCTTTGAGGAAGTGGGGACTTCATAGGCGCCGCTGCTGCCCGGAGGTCAGGGCCCTTCTGAGGCCGGTTCTGTGAGCTGTGTGAGGACAGCCATCCCAGAGCCAGGAGCTGAGTGCAGCCTGGGGGTGGAGGAGGAGCTCAGAAATGTGCCGCGTCCCACACCACTTTAGTGGGTGGGCGACAAGGCCAGCGAGGCCCAGGATGCCCAGGCTTGCAGTGGGGGGGATGGATACCCAGGTCTCAGCTGCTTCCCCCCTTGATGCCCCAGTGGGTGCTGTGGTCAAAGACGTGCTCCATTCCCAAACTCACAGAGCAAAGAACCATCCTCGCAGAATCCTTCACCACCCACTGATGATGAGGACATGGCCCAGCAAGATCATGACCCTGTCCAAAGTCTCAGCCATGTGGGGAGTCTAAGGTGCCCATGAGTGCTGTAACAAACTGCCCACTCCGTGTCTTGAACAGTTTAGGGCCTGAATGCGGCTCCGGGATGGCGGGCTTGCTTAGCACGTGTGAGGCCTGGGTTCCATCCCCAGCACCACAAGAACAAGAAAAACAAAATCCAAAAAGTAGCCCACACACTCTCTCTTGACAATTCCAGAAGCTGAAGCACGAGGTCACCCTTGCTGACCTGCAGGCCATCAAGGGTGGGCAGGGCCAGTTCCTTCCAGAGGCTTCTGGGTACAATCCATCCCTTGCCTCTTCTGGCTTCTGGTGGCCGCTGCACCGCTGGGCTTGTGGCTCTGCCTCCATCTTCAGAGCCAGCCAGGCAGTGCCTGGGACCTGTGTGCATCCTGGCCAGAGGCTGAGTGCCACATTCTGGAGGCAGATTGGAGGGGCCTGTGCTGGCTTTTTCTTCTTTCCATGTGAAAAGTGTTTTTACTTTGGTAATGGAAGCAGCTCTGTGGCTATACCAGCAGCCCCTAAGGTGAGGAGCAGGTAGGAACATCCCGAAATGGGGCATTGCTGCAGTGACTCTGCCCACAGGGACCTGCTGGCCACTGGCATAGGCTGCAGGTGGTGGCTACAGTGGAGGGTGTGGTGTGGTGGGCACTGGACATGGACTGTGGAATGCGTGAGCTACACGCGTCTGCATGTGCCCAGGTGTATACATGTGTGGTGTGTGTGTGTGTGGAGGGTGTGAACCACATTAGCATGGGAAGCAGGTGTGGTGTGTGGTATGTGCACATCTGCTGCGCAGGTGTGTGTGCCATGTGCTTGTTTGTAGCCTGTGTGGTATGCACTGTGTGTGGTGGTGGGCACGGCACCTGTGTGTGTGTGTATGTTGTCGGCTGCTGGGTGGAAGGGCGCTTGATGTGGGGTCTGGTGCAGCTCTCTGTGGCTGTGAAGCAGCACTGGCCTCTGGGCTGCGGCCCTTGCCCCTGGCTAGCAGGCTGCGTGGCTGGCCAGCCTGGGTGCCTGTGCGCTAGCTGTTGGCAACGTGGGCTCAGGGCCGCTTACTGATATCCATGTGGCCAGAACCGGCCGCCTACTGGCTGGAGCTGCTCTGGCCTGCACCTCTTTCGGAGCGAAGCTATGGAAACTGGGGCCCTAGGCTGGAGGCAGGGGCCATGGCCTCGAGTGCTGTCCACTGGCTCTTGGCTACTCCTGGGGGCCATGGTCAAGCTCTGCCCTCTGCTCAGAAAGGCCATCACGTGCATGCATGTGTGGGCATCCTCACACACTGCACACTCGGGAGACGTGCTTCAGTCCATGGGGTCCTGAGGGTGGGCTAGGAAGCTTCCCTGGGTCCACCCCAGGTCCTAGGCTCCAAATAGCCTCCCCCTGGAGATCCCCAGGATGTCACCCATCCTCAGACACATGACAGGGTTGGGGTGGAAAGCGCTGGGCTAGGCTGGGCCCATGCCCTGCTCTTGGACCTGCTTCTGGACCTGCTCAGGTGCGACCCTCACCCCCTGACATGGTCTCCCACTCTCTGGCCCAGGACAGGGCTGCCAGGCCCCCAGCCTTATGGACAGAATCATCAAGTTGCCCTGGGGGTTTGGTGGCAGTGGATGGTGGCTCCAAAGGAGGTGTCCATGTCCCGCCCTCAAGCCTGGGGGGCCTTATCCCAAGACAAGGTTTTTTGAACATGTGATTCAATAAGGCCAGGTTGTGCTGGGGCACCCACGGGTAATCCCAGCCACTCAGGAGGAGGAGGCAGGAGGATTGCAAGTTCGAGGCCAAAGGCAGCCTGCATAACATAGCTGCCTGGTCACATCTGAACACATTTCTGCTCTTTCTGCAGGAATACGTTTTATGTTTTTTCAGAACCGGTAGGAATTAGCCCATTTCATTCCTGAGCTCTTGAGCTGGCACCTCTGAGAACCAAGACTCTCCCAGGAGCAGCCCAGGGCTGCTGGTGGTGAGGCCTCTGCCGCGCCCTGGCTGTGGGTGCCTTCCGCCATGAAGCCTCCTCCTGTGGTCCCAAAGATAGCCTGAGGGCAGCCCAGGCCTCACTGCAGCAGCCAGGACAACAGGTCCTATGCATGTGGGTTTGGGGCCTCTGGCTGTCGGGTGGCTGTGGAACCATTACTTGTTTTTTGTTGTTGTTATTGTTTTTTGCAGTACTTGGGGGCTGAACAGTGGTCCTCCTGCCTACTTTGCTAGTGTTCTACCACTGGGCTGCACCCCCAGCCCATTTTTATTGTTTCATTTTGAATCAGAGTCTCGCTAAATTATACAGGCTGCCTCTGGCTTCGAGCTCAGATCTTCCTGCCTTGGCCTCCCAAGTTGCTGTGATGACAGGCGGGCACCACCGCACCCTGCTTGCTGCTTCTTAAGGATAGGAAAAACAGGCCTTGCTTGGAAGGTGTGTTCTGTGTCTCACCAACCCTGTGGGAAGCAGCAGGCCAGGGTCTGTAGGGAGGGGTGGACAAAGTCCCCAGGAGGCCTGCCAGCTGGCAGCAGCTCTCACCTGCAGAACAGGGGCAAGCATGGCGGGTCCCACCCTTCGCCCTGTCCTTGCCTGTCTGGAGGCACCTCAGAGACAATCAGACCAGAGTCCACACTGTGCGCCTCACCCAGCTCCTCAGGCCAGGGCCTCCCCGCATCCCGGAGGCCAGCTGGGAAAACAGCCTTCTGACGGAGCCAAGAATTCCCATCCCTGGAGATGTCCTCTGGGCACCAACAAAGAAAGAGTAGAAATGGAATCAAGATCCTTTTTTAATGCTCTCGGCTGCTAAGTTCAGCACTTTAGCCAGAAACCTGAGCGGGGCCCTCACAGAGCCACCATTCCAAAGCCCCACCTTGCGCGCTGCTGCCTCATCCAAAAATAATGGGAACAGATGGAGCCATTTTCCTCTCCTCCTTCCAGGGTAATGCAGTGCCAGGTCGTTAGTGATGCTATCAGGGCAGATGGAGATGGGTCCGGAAGGGCCAATGGGCCAGCTCAACAAGGGCCAGGGCAGAAGCGTCAGAGGCCTCCTTAGCAGCCACAGAGGTGGCCTGTGGCTGACACCTGCCCTGAGGGCCCACTGAAGACCTGAGCCATCCCTACGCTCAGCACTTCACCGGCACTCGCAGCCTGGCCAGGGCTTCGGCAGAAGGGGGAGGGTTTAGAGAAGGACCCCGGATGCGCTGCGATCTGGGAGCCTCTCTGGGGCTTGCACACAATACTGAAAAGCCTCCACACGGCTCATGAGGGCAGGCTGCCCAGAAATCGGACTCTCAGCAGTCATTGCCGAGAAACCCCCAGCTTTGGAACTGGCCCGAGGCCAAGGGGGCATGAGGCGCCCAAATCCCACACAAACAGCCACACAGATCTCAGCTCTCTTTGCTCCTAGGCCTCTTGCCCCACAGCAGCCCCCGTGTCCTCTGCCTGTGTGAAGATGAGAGTTTTCAGCAAAGATTCATTTTTCCCACCTTGACCTCTGTGGAAGGATCAGAGCCCCTTCCTGTGGAGGTCAGCTTCAGTGAATAAGACAGGTGAATGTGATGATGCAGAGTCTGAGCAGGATGTAGCCAGCTCCTGACCCTGCCACCAGAGGACCAAGCTCTGGGTTCCCCCTAGACCAAGAAGAACGAAATTTGTGTGGAGCTGAGCTGTAGTGAGCCCACAGCCTGCAGGCAGCTCAGTTGTGTGCAGACTGGATCTGACCAACCTCTATTGACCTGTAGGTGAGCAAGTGAGAAACAAACGCCTACCACTGCACACCATTGAAACTTTTGTGGTTATTCTTACACAGCAGTAACTGACTGGTACATCTTAAAATCTAATAAAGCCAGAGAGAAGAAAGGAAGGAGATGAAGGGAGGTGAGGGTAGTTAAAAATCTGTGAGGGGCTTTCTACATATATTTGTCTCCCTTATCTACTGAGAATACATTTCAAGATCCCCTCCAGTGGATGCCTGAAATTGTGTATAGCAACAAGCCCTATATACGCTGTTTTCTTCTATATGTACATACACAGACAATGCCTCTTCCACTGTGGCTAAGCACTGACCACGTGGTGTGGCTGGAACTTTTGCAGTTTGAGGTACAATGGCAAAACTATTATGAATTTCTTCTTCCTCCTTCATAATTTCATGGATAGATTTCTTGTTACCCTAGACCTTAGCAAACTTAGACCTTAGCATAGGATTTTTGTTCTTTCCTTATTAAGTTGAGGACTTTCAACTTTTCACAGAAAGGAAGAACTTTCTGGCTTGTCTTTGGCACATCTGGACTGCCAGGGTCACTATTCTTGGGCTTTGGGGCTGCTTCTCAGTAAAATGAGGGTGACTTGGACACACGTCCTGGGACTCCATGATGGTGGATCCAGTAACTGAGAAGGTCACCAAGTGGCTAACGGTCAGGTAGTGCATGCAGTGTGGACACTCTGGACAAAGGTGGCTCAGATCTCAGGAAGGACTGAGCTTGTCAGTGAGAGGTTTTATAATGATACTCAGAACAGGGTGCAATTTAAAGCTTGTGAATTATTTATTTCTGGAATTTTCCAGTTACTATTTCTGGACTGTGGTTGCCATGGGTAACTAAAGCCACAGAAAGTGGAACCACACACAGGGGACTGCTGCACCAGGCTCCACATTTTTCTACCTTATTGGCAACACGGTGAGGTTGGAGCTGTTATTTTCTGCACGTTGAAATGAGAATGTGGGCTCAGATGGGGGAAGTGACTTGCTCAAGGCCATACAGCCAGGAAGGGGTGGAGCTGGGGCCTCCAAATTCCATGTACTCAGCTGTTGCTTCTGCACCATCTAACACGGTAGCCACTGGGTCACCTGCAGTTTCTTACATTTGAATTAATCAAGATGAGGTAACATTAAAACTTCAGTTCCTCAGTCACACCAGCCACGGTGCAGGAGCTTAAGAGGCCAAGTGGATGGTGACACCAGTGTTGAATGGTGTGGACATAGAGTGCTCCTATCGCAGCAGGAAGTTCTGGCAGACAGCACTGTGCACCTGTTCTGTCCAGGACAGACTCTGACTAGCCAGCAGTTTCACTGATCAGGCCAGGTTCCTCCATCGCCTTCTGTGCTCAGCATCCCTTCACTGCTGTGGCCTGCACTGCATGGAGGGCAGGTGGTGAGGAGGGTGGACAACTTCTTAGGCTCCTCCGGAGGTGCCACGGGGCTTGGGCCAGGGGGCTGGGCACCACGTCTGGGGCTCTGGAACACATGACTGTGTTTGCACATCAAGGCCCAGTGTTCAGCACCTGGATTGTCCCAGGAAGCCTACATGTGGAGGGGGGAGGTGGGAGGCCAAAGGCACATGGGAGCCCAGGCTGGCCTGGGTGCTGCCTGGGGTGTGCACGTGGCAGGTAAGCTGTGGAGGATGTCAGGCCCTGGCCAGCCTCCCTCCCAGGGTTGGGCCTTGGGGGCCTCTGACTGCCCTTGAGTCTGTCATAGCCTGGGGAGAGTTGGCCCCTGGGTCCCTCCTGTGGCTGTGACTGCCTCCCCAGAGACGGCAGGCAGTGCCCAGGACACAGTTATGAAGGCTGAGCTAGCCCAGCCCCAGTGTGCCCTCCTCAGGGGACCCCTCATCTGGGCTGCTCTCCCTCAGGTCTTCTCTTGTCCCTGTGGCGGTTCTCAGACGGTCCTTGCCAACAACCTTGGTGGGTTTCGGGAGTGTGGTTCATTCTGCAGAGCGTCCTTCATCCCGGTCTGTCTGCCGTTTCCCTTGGCATTTGATGGGGCACAGGGGAGCCAGGAGGTGGACCCCAGGGTGAGCATCCCGCCACATTACAGCCGGGTCCACACCACTGGCGTGCCCCATCCCTGCTGGCTGCCTGGCTCAGCTCAAAGCCACGACGCTTCTACCCCTCCACACTCCGCTTCTGGGGGAGGTTGCTGTGCGTGGTCTGCACTCCAGGTGGGACTTATGCTCCCCACATGGAGGGGCAAGTCTCCATGCATGTCACATGGCAGAGGTTCACTGCATCTTTGCCATTTGTTTATTATTATTTATTCCCACAGTAATTTGTTTATGTTATTATGGACTCAAAGGTATTTGTTTTGCACTTTGGGTTATAATCCCACATTCTGCTATTTATTTTGTTGCGGAATGGCTCCAGCTTTGGCCACTGGCAGCTGTTTAGTTGGCTCCTGTGCCCTCTGGCATCACTGTACCCATGTTGTGTGCACGTGCACACATGCACATATGTGTTTGGAGCGTTTTCCTGCTTTTTGGCACTAAGAGATGTTCCAGGCTCCACAGTCCCTGCATAGTGCTTCCCTGAGCCGTCTCCTCGATGAACACTGGGAGCTGGGATGGGAGGACACGTGAGAACCCCGAAGCCATGCTGGGTGCCTGTGGCTGCTGGCCTGGCTGCTTCCAGCCTCCTCTACAGATGGAGCTGAGAAACGTGCAGAGGTGCCGCCCAGGTGCACACAGGCATGCAGGGCTTTCTGCTGCTGGACATGACTTCCTATACTGTCCCCAGCTCTTATTTGTGCCCATGGGGACCCTCTCAGCCATGCTGTGCTCACCTGCCCACTCCCATCTGCCACCTGCTATGTCCATTTGCCTGCTGTTTAACCCAGTGCCAGACGAGGCTGGTTCTGAATGGCTGTGCATGGGGGAAATCTCTCCATGGAGACTGTAGTGCCACATCAGCCCCTGCCTCCATCTTAGGGACTCCAGGGAAAGCACAGTTTCCCAGCTCCTGGGGCCACTGCCTCCTCCCCAGCTCACAAGGCCCTTTTAGGTCTGGGGACTGAGATCCTCCTGTGCCCCATATAGGCGGGAGGTTTAGTGCTGGTGTCTAAGCTAAGATGCCTCACCCCAAAGGTGCCTTAGTCCCCCACACCACAGCAGCCTGGGAGGAGTTTGTCCCACTATGTATGTCTGCCTTGGGCCATTGGCCTGTGCTGTGGGGTGTGCTCCCCAGCAGATGCGTGGACCATGCGGTGGTCTGTAGTGTCTGCCTGCGTCTCTCCTCTGACCTTGGGGAAGGTGAGGCCTCCACAGGTCCTGCATGTGCATACAGCCTGGGGCTCAGCAGACACTGCAGGAGCCTCCTGTAGGTGAGGTGGATTTAGCCCCTCCTGGAGCTTTGCGTGGAGTGGAGAGAGGACATGCTTGGTGGCTGTCGAGGATCCCAGATTGCAAGGCCATGAACCAGAGAACCCTTGGTGCTGGGTCCCGACAGTGCCTGCCTTCCTGCAGGTTTGCCCGGAAAGGGGACCGGTATGGGACAAGGAGGACCCCCCATGGAAGCTCCCTGCTGGGCCTGGCCAAGGACACCTTGGAACGCAGGTGTCTGCTTTTGGGGCGAAGTACACGAGGCGGTGAGAAAGGAAGTGGGGCAGGCCGGGGTTACGTCAGAGGACAGCGTTCGGGAGGAGGCCGGTGCTGCGGAGTCTGGAAGGCAGCCCAGAATAAATCCCAACGAGAGCAGATCAGAGGAGTCACCCCACCCCCCCGCCGCCTCCTTCTGAGTGTGTTAGGAAGAAATAATATTTTTCTCCTTAAACACATTAACCTCCTAAGCTCTGGGTCTCACGGCTCTTTCCTCTGTTCATGCGGCAGAAGCGGAGGCAGGGATCCTGCTTCACTGCACTTCCTGGCCAACGTTGGTCTCCTGTGAGCTCCTGGGTACCCACTGCGGTGGGCTGAGCCCTACATGTCCTGCGGTGCCCAGCTTTGCCCCCACTACTGTGCAGCCCAGGAGCCAGTACCCTCCCACAACAGGGGCAGGATGACTTTTGGGGCTGTGGCATGAACGTAGCAAACTGCTGGCCCTGAGCAGCCTCTCCATGCCGCAGAGCAGCCCACCATTCCCCTACACCCACCTCAGGTGAACTTATTTGGGGCCAAGAGAGACCCTGAGACAGACTCTCAGGGAAAGGGCACCTTAGGTCCCTTGTCACTGCAAGCGGTTACTGGGACAGGAAGGGCTCATTTCAGCCACCAGTGACTGCCCCCTGCCATCTGGCCCCAGGGTTGCAGCCGTACTACTCGGTTCCTGCCCTGGGCTTTTGGGCTAGAGGCCATACCAGGTGGGGATTCAGCAGGTCTCCTCAGTGGGGTACATGGACTGGGGTGTCTCAGCTCCTGAGTCTCCCCTTGTGTGCCCCTGAGAGCAGGTTCCAGGCAAGTTGGCCAAGCAGGACTCCCATTACTTCTGGAGGAGGCTCCCTGAGTCCCCATACTGCAGTCTGTGAGCACTGAATAGGGGTCAGGAGTGTTAACAGGCACAGCCAAGGACCCTCCTAGATGGCTTACAAGCATAGAATGGCTTTTACAATTTTTAAAGGTTTGGAAAAAAAAAAAAAAAAAAAAAAAAAGTTGTGGCGCTCATGACAGAGACTATATGCAGCCTCAAGCCTGAAGGTTTACTATCTGGGTTTTACATGTGAAGTCGGAGCCTTGGGCAGGATGGGTACCAGGCGGGAGGGGGCGGGGGAGCAGGACTGCAGCTGGGCTTCCAGCCTGGAGCCCCGGGCCTGTCCTTCCCACAGATTCTGTTCCTAGTGGGACCTGCCTCCTCCAAGCTCCAGGCCATTGAACTGTGTGGCCCAGAGCCCAGGCCTCAGTGTCTTCACGTGCCCTGGGAGTGGGCCACACTCCAACTCCAGCTCCTGATATCCCCCATCCTCTCACAGATTGTGGACCACCCAGACTGTGATGACTGTGAAGCATGCACTCCATGGAACCTTGTGGACCTGGCTAGTGACATACGGTGTGTGACACGGGTCTTTATGCCCATCCTGCACCGATGCCCGCTGGCGATGCCAGCCTGGCTGGCAAACTGGGAAGGGACTTTTCTGGCAGGTCAGTGGGGGTGGGGAACCTGGGGATGGGAGTGGTGCACACTCACTGACCCTACCACACAGCGTGGGCCAGTGTCCTTGGCACAGACCATGGCACTTTCCTGGAGATTTCCAGGCAGCTGCCAAACCTCAAGAGCCAAGGGTCTCTGACACCCTGGGCCCGAGAGCTGTAACACTAGCTGCTGTCAAGCGCTGAGCATCCCAGGACCCTAGGCTTGTGAGAGCTATAACACCAGAAGGCACTACCTGCTGCTGCTTGCTGTTGTCTGCTACTGCTGCTCACTTCTGATGGAAGCTAAGGGTTACAATAGGCACCAAGGGCTGAGACTCCTGGTGGTTAAAGCCCAGAGCAATTAGCTTCCAACCTGAGGGGTTAGACCTCTAAGTCTCTGGCTTCTAAAGCCTGGAGCAATAGGGCCCTTGCTCTCAGGGCTTACACCTATAAGCCTCAGTGGCTGCCAGTCTAGCTCCCAGCCCTTGGACACTCAAGGGCCCAGGCTTGCCAACACTGGAAGAGCTTCTCCTTGCCTACACCTGATTCCTATGTGGACAGAGCAAAAGGACTCCAGTCAGCTGGCTGGTAAGAGTCCCACAGCCAGGACCCAGTGAAGAGCCCTTCTGTAGAACAGTCCTGCAAGCAGCACTCACCTCCACCCACCCCCATGGGATCACTGCCTTCTAAGGGTCTCTGCCTGGTTACTCAGAGGCAACAACAGGGCCACTTAGAGCACTGACAGGACTTTTCCTATGGCCCATGAAGTGTCTTGGGGCATGGAGAACATGCTGGTCAAATGACACTCTTTAGTTTCTAAGATATGTGGCCTACAACAAAAGCAACCAAACCAAAACAGATGGCTTTGACCCTCATGGAAATTAAACACATGAATGTTCCAAATGACCAACAAGAAGGGAAAAAGGCACTTACAGAGCAGGAAGGAATATTTGCAAATCACACATCTGATAAGGGTCTAATATCCAGAATACGAACAGAGCACTCACAGCTCAGCAGGGAAAAGGGTGGGCATCCCAATTAAAATGCAGACCATGTAGTGAGTGGGCAATACTCTAAGGAAGATGCACAAATCATCAGCAAGCCTGGGCATAGATGTGCAGCATCGTCACTCACTGGGGAGCAAGCAACTCTGAACCAGAGCAAGAAGCCACGCCACACCCACAAGGACAGCTGTCATTGGTGTGGTGAATAATGGGACGGGTCATGGAGAGTGCAGAGAATTTGGACCCCTCGCCCAGCACTGGAGGCAACATAACAGTGCAGCCATTGTGGAAAACTCTGGAAGTTCCTCAAGGCGTTGAACAAGGCTGCCCTGCGACCTAGCCACTGCACTCCTATGTATATACCCAAGAGAAATAGAGACACAGAGCTGCTGGGAAGCTTGTACATGCATTCAGAGCAGCACTATTCACAATAGCCAGCAGCACAGCCAGCTCAAACACTCCCCACCTGACACCCAAACAGACTGTGGCCCCTCTGCACAATGGAATGGTTTTCAGCCATCAAAAGGAGAGAGTTCTGATACAGGCTGCACATGTGGATGAACCTTGGAGCATTATGCTGAGTGACTAAAGCCAGATACAAAAGGAAAAATATTGTATGACTTCACTTACATGAAATCTCCAGAAGAGACAAATCCAGAGACAGAAAAAAGATTTGTGGTTGCCAGGGACTGGAAGGACAGGGAGTGACGTGCATGGGGACAGGGTTGTTTTGGAGATAATGAGATGTTCTGGAGTTACAGGGTGGCGACACTTGCATAACTATGTGGATATTCGAAAAGCCACTGGATTGCACACTTGAAAAAGATGAGTGTGCGTGATGCACAGTGTGTGAACACATCTCAAGACACGAGTTTCTGCCATTCAATCACACAGCTCTGCAAAGGTCCGCTGGAGGGAAGCCTGTGCAGGGCTGGTTAGGGGCTGAGCAGGGAAGTTCCTGGGTCTTCTAGCCTGTTGACTTAAGCACTGGGTTCTTTGGAATTCCCTTCCATCCCCATTCTGGGGATGAGCCGAGGAAGTCTGGTGAGCTGCTGGCACTGCTCCTGCCTCATCATCTAGGGGATGAAAAGACCACAGGCTCCAAGTTCACTTGCAGCCTGCACAAGTCTCCAGCATGGCTGGGGATGGAGCGGGCCCTTGTTTTCCCACTGAGGGGTGGAATCTGTCTCCCCAGCCTGAGCTGCCTGGATTTAGTGACTTCCTGATCAGTGGAATGTGCCCAGGTAGGGGTCCATGAGCCAGTCACCAGAAAGTCACTCCAGACATTTCCCATGAGTTTCTGTGGGGAGTTCAGCTACACAAAATGCCACGCTGGGTGGCCCTTGTGGATGTCCACGTGGGACTTTGTCATAGCACTGTCAGGGGAGTAGGGATATTCTAGATCTGGCCATCCACTATTAAACACCACGGAGTGACCCCTCATCCACACTATGTGGAGCTTCAGAGTCGGTAGCCAGCCCTGCCATATCCCCAGTTCCAGAGGCAGAAACTAGAGCAGTACGAGGCTGGTTTAAATACTAAGCTACTGGGCACTTTGTTCCCTGGCAGGAGAGAATTGACCTGGGCTTCACCCTACTCCTGGTTTCCATCCTTGTGTGTGGAGGTGGGGATTGCTCTGCATGGTGGACCAGGCTGGGCTGGCCCAGGTAGGGGAGCCCTGGTCCCGGCTAAGTGGAGGGGCAGGGAAGCCCTCTCCCTAGCACCACCCCACCTGGTCCCTTAAAGGGCTTTAGAGAGGTCTCCTGCCCAGGGCGGCCCTTGACTGTGCAGGCCAGCCAGGAAAGCACATTGTGAAGTGGTCAGCCCACGTCAGACATCATCGTTAGCGGCAAAGCCCATGTGAAGGCTTTGCTAGGACCGTTCTGACTGCGGCCCCAGCCAAGCCGGAGCCTGGCCAGAGGAGCCCTGGAGAGCCAGCAGGGGCCGACGTCAGTTGTAGGTTCTGTCCCATCACAGGACACACCATGCCACAGAAGCAAGCGGCCCCATGACCTCTGTGCACCCTGCACCAACTCTCCAGGCCCCAGATGCCCGGGCCTGCTGCCCACCAGGGAGGTGGGGAAGGCTGAGTCTCTGCAGCTGAGAGTTTCTCAGCCTGTGCCAGGCTTGCACCTGGCCCCTGGCTTATGGAGCCACCTCAGGGTGTGCTGCAGGTGGTTTACTTGCCATTTGACCCCGAGGACCCATTCTCTGCTTATTGTGTCCCCCCAAGTTCAGGTCCACTTGGAACCTGGAGGCAATGTCTTTGCAGATGTGGTTGAGTTCATATTAGGTTAGGGCTGACCATAATCCACTAAAACCCGTGTCTTCATAAGAAGAGGGGAGAGACACACACAGAGGAGAAGGCCATGTGATCGCCGAGATCGGGCAGGAATGAGGCAGCCACCTGGGGCCCTGGGAGCTGCAGAGACAGGAAAGATGCTCCCCTAGAGTTTCTGGGGGTGTAGCCTTGAGGCCTCCAGAGGAGGAGAGAATGAAACATTTATGAGATATCTGTACCCCAAGACAGGCACTGGGAGAGCTGGGGGCTCTGAGTCCTTGTGAAGCCGTGGATGGGAACCTGCCCCACTCGGAGACATCCTAAGCCCAGACACCTGAGGGCTCTGAAGTCTTTCCCGACTACACACCAATGGCATGGATTCTTCTCAATGTACCCTGTTTTCTATGAGACTGGCCTTTGGGAATATGCCGATGGCTTTAGGTGCCTCTGCCCCAGGATCACCTGCATCTTAAGGGATGATGCGTAATCGAAGGGGAGAAGGCACTAAGTGTAAAGGCAGCCACTGGCCATGGTGCGTGAAATGCACCTGGGAAAGAATGCACGCAAGAAAGCTGAGCACCCCCGGGACAGCTGAGCACCCGTGGGACAGCTGAGCACCCCTGGGACAGCTACCTGTTGGGGGAAGCACACAGGCCTAAATGCCCCCCGGGAATGGCCTCATCCTTCTGGGGATGCCCTTGGAGGTAGGTCCACTGCCAGATGGGGAGAGTGAGACACAGGGCTGTCATGGAGAGAACTGCAGCTATAGGCAGCCCAGGCCCCAGGTCTCACCCTGGCTGAGACCATGGGGTGACCCAGAATGAGAGTCTGAATAGAGAGGGTGGAGCAGGCAAGGGCTGGGGCTCTGTTTCCAGGAATGTGCCAAATAGCATGGCCACCACGTGGTGCACCTGGCTATCTGGGTATTTAATAAAGTGACAAATTCATGTCTCGGTCTTATTTGTCTGTGTCAAGGTTCAGCATCCCCCGTGGCTTCTGGCTGCTGTACCAAGCAAGGCAGATCTAGGACAGTCCATCCTCCTGGGCACTTCCCAGGCTGGGGCCGAACTGGGAGCTGCTGTCACAGGGTGTGTAGTGGTGGCAAAGGCAGACGCCAACACATGATGCAGCCCTGAGCCAGGGTACTGGCTGCCTAACCTGTTCTCCAAGCCAAGTCCAGGTTTTCCCTAGGGAAACAGGGCAGTATGTGGCCATGGCCAGGCTCAGGGTAGACACGGAATCAACAGTGGAGGACCCCCCCCCCAACTGGTGGGAGAGGAGGGCTCCCAAGCTGGCAGTGGAGGTTCAGGCTGGAGACAGGGAGGAAACCCATGTGGGACAGGGACTGCTTGGCTTTCTTTACGGCAGCTGGCAGAATAAATCCAAAGCGTCCACATCCTGATGCCATGGCTTTGTGACCTCACGTGGCAGAAGGGACTTCGCCCATGGGATTAGGTTAGGGACTCTGTGATGAGTGATGATCCTGGAAACTCCATGGCCCAGTGGCATGGAGTGGCCCAATGGCTTGTGAAAGCTGGATGTTGAATAAGGGAGACAGGAGAAGAATTGATGCTTTTGAATTATGGTGCTGGAGACAAATATTGATTATACCATGGACTGCTAAAAGAACCAAAAGATCCATCCTAGAAGTGCAACCAGAGTGCGCCTTGGAAGCAAGCATGGCTCTACTGCGTGTTATGTATTTTGGACATACTGTCAGGAAGGACCAATCCCTAGAGAAAGATACCATGTTTGGGTGAGTGGTGAGTCAGTGAAAAAAGGAAGACCCTCAACTAGATGGACTGACACATTGGCTACAATGATGGGCTTAACCATAAAAAGAATCAAGTGCTTGGTGCAGTGCCGGGGAGTGTTCCATTCTGTTATGCCTAGGGTTGCTATAAGTCAGACCTAGTTGCCTGCAGCTGTAGACCTGTGGCATCTGATCTCGTCAGATCTCGGAAGCTAAGCAGGGTCGGGCCTGGTTAGTACTTGGATGGGAGACCGCCTGGGAACACCAGATACTGTAGGCTTGGGAGAAGGACCTGGAAACCCCCTCCCAAAAATCAATCTGCCATTGAAAACCCTATGAATAGCAGAAAAGCACTGACAATAGTGTTTCCCCTGTTGTACATAGGGTCACTATGAGTCAGATACTGACTTGACGGTACCTAACAACAACAGCAAGATTGGATTTAGGGCCCATCCTAATCCAAGGTGACTTCATCTTGAGAGCTTTACCTTAATTGCATCTGCAAAGACACTTACTCTAAAAGGTCACATCCATGGTCATGGTTCACTTGGGACACACTCTGGGACAGAGTCACTGCCCCTGGCTACCAGAGACATGCGTTCACTGGATCTGCTCTCATCCCACTAGGAGTGACTCTTTCGGACTGTGCTGTCTCAATGGAACTGACCACTTATGCCCTGTGCAGTTCTGGATTTGGACACTTCTTTCCTCTGCAGTGTCCTCAAAGATGCTGGTCAGGGTAGGTATAAACCAACGGGGCCACACCTGCAAGTTTTCAGTGTTCAAACCCCTCCACGCAGGAATTCCCCTTGTGGAAATGAATCCTACGGGAAGAATCCAAGGAGCAGGTGAAGTCATGCACCGAGGTGTTCATTGCGGTGACAGCCACAAGAGCAAGCAGCTGGAAACCCAGCATCTGGGCAGGGCTCAGGTAGGTCATGAGCCACACTCCTCAGTGACACGCTAGGCAGCCACAGATCCTTCTCTGGACTCCTCCGTGATGGGAGGTAGCATGAAAAAGTGCACAGAGCAGGACCACAGTGGCATAAATGCATGTACAATTGACACAAAGCTCAGGGCCTACACACAAAGGAAGCTTAGTTTGCATGGAAAGCCAACTGAGAAATACCTTGTTGTTGTTGTTGTTAGGCACCATCGAGTCATGTCTGACTCATAGTGACCCTCATAGGGTTTTCAATGACTCATTGTTTCAGGATTGCCTTGGGAGTGGATTGCCACATTCTTCTCCCATTTTTGAGGTGATGGGAATCAAACCCAGGACCTCAGAGACTGCACAGCGGCACTCTACCAACTGAGCTAAATCCCAGCCCCTGAGAAATACCTTAAATCTTTAGTGCCTTTGGAAAAGGGGTGACATTTGTATTACAGCAAAACTTACCTCTTCACTTACACCCCCCCACACACACAAGCACACACACACACACACACCTGTCTCCAGCCTCACCTTGGCCCTCCAAACTCACACCCTTGCTCATGCTAGTGTGGCAGGTGCTCACTTCTTGCTGGGTCTTTGTCTTTCTCTGGGATCTTCAGGAACAGGCCTGACCTGGCAGCCCTGGCTCTGCGACCAGAAAAGCAGCTCCTCTCTCAGAGGGGGCACCCAGGTTGGGTGAGCAGGCCGGGCCTTCTGCTCTCCTGCTGTCCTGCTCTACCTCTGTATCCGTCACATGGAAGGAAATGCCCCACATTTTTAACTGTGACTCACTTGCAGGCCTTCTTCCTCAACCCAGCAAATCTGGGGCGTTCATTTGGCTGTATGCCTGCTGGGCTTAGAGGCCAGGCCTGAGTGTCCAGGCACGCTTCCCTCTGGGATGGTGGGGAGCCCTGGGGGAAATGCGGAGAGCGACTTCTCTTGGGTGGACCATGGAAAGACCAGGCTACAGCCAGTGGAGATGTGAGCCCAGAGGTGCTCCTTATGATGTTTGCACCCTGTGCCAATGAGCAGCAGGATGGAACTGACCCACGAGGTGTGGCCCAGCAGCAGGGATATGAACTCCAGGTACCACAGGGGACTGTGGCTGGGTCCACCATTGCTCGCTGGGAGCTCAGATCAGCAGCTCTGGGCTGGGGCAAGAAGGGCTGCAGGCAGGGACAAGGTCCCAGCCCCCCGAATGGTCCAGGACCTTAGTGCTCTTTCCTCTGACCTTGGGCAGTAAGACCCCCCTCAGTGCTTACTTGTGTGGACTTTGATGGGAAACGCTTTGCAAACAGAGGTGCTGGGCCTGAGCCACTGGTACCTGGCAGGTCCTGCCAAGCTCCCAGTGTCCCTCCCTCAGTCCTTCCCTTCTCAGTCCATGGTCTTGGGGTCCCACTGGGAGACCCTGCTTTATCCATTCAGGTAGAGCTGCTGCCCCCACCCCACCATGGTGCCTATCTGTTGGAGGTGTCCAGAAGGGGTCTGTCCCCCTGAAATGGCTCTAAACCCGGAGCCAGAGTCCAGCAAGGCCTGCAAGGACTTGACTCATGGCTGGTGTCCATTTGTAGAGGTGCCCAGCCCAGACTTGGCAGCTGGCAAGATGGGGCTGGGTGTGGGGCACGCACAGAGGTCATGTCAGGGTTCTCATGGGGTGTTTCCAGACCTCAGGCCCCACGCCAACTCCCCCCAACATGGCCTCATCCTCCAGCCACAAGCCACAGCATTCTTGGATGCCACGCCGAAACCTGACTTGCTTAGTGGCTAACAGGACAGCACACTTGGAATATTGATTTCCTATGAGTCATTTTCCATCCTGTCAAAAAATGCAACTTTGTTTATTCCTGAAAGATTCCCTCAGTGGCTTGCTGATGGCAGCCAACCATAAAAGCAGGTAGTAAGATCCCTGTGTCCCTGTCTGTGAAGAGGGTCATCTGCTAGAGGGAGCTGGATTGAAGCCAGTGTCTTGAGCTTCCAGGATTTAAGATGTCTCCACGGAGGGAAAAGTGAGTAATGATGGTGATGGTGGTGATGGTGGCTATGATGGTGGTGGTGGTAATGATGATGTGATGATATGATAGTGATTGTTGTTGTTGGGTGCTTTTGAGTCGGATCCAAGTCATAGTGACCCTCATAGAGTTTTCAATGGCTGTTTTGGGACTGCTTCAGCAATGGATTACCACGTCCTCCCATTTTTTTGCAGTCCTAGAGATCGAATCTGGGTCCTCAGAGAGTACAGAGCAGCACTCTACCAGTGGAGCTAAACCCCAGCCCATGATGGTGATAGTGATGGTGATAATGGTGATAATGGCGATGCTGGTGGCGATGGTGGTGGGGATAGTAATGAAAGTGAAGGTGGTGGTCCTGGTGGTGATGATGGTGATGATATAATAGTGATAATGGTGATGGTGGTGATGGTGGTGGCAATGATGGTGAGGATGGGGATAATGTGATAGTGATAGTGATCATGATGGTAATGATGATGGTAATGAAGGTGACTGTGATGATGTGATGATATGATGGGGATAGTGATAATGGTGATGGTGGTGACACTGACGGTAGTAGTGGTGGGCATGGTAATGATGGTGATGGTGGTGATGATAGTGGCAATGGTGGTGGGGGTGGTGATAATGTGATGGTGATTGTAGTGATAGTGATAATGGTGGTGATGGTGATGGTAATGAAAGTGATGGTGATGGGGATGAAGGTGATGGTGATGGTGGTGATGCTGATGATGGTGAAAGTGATGATGATGGTGTTGGTGGTGATGGTGGTGACAGTGAAGATGACGGTGATGGTGGTGAAGGTGAAGGTGATGGTGATGGTGGAGATGGTGGTGATGGTGATGGTGGAGGTGGTGGTGATGGTGATGGTGGAGGTGGTGGTGATGGTGATGGTGGAGGTGGTGGTGATGGTGATGGTGGAGATGGTGGTGATGGTGATGGTGGAGGTGGTGGTGATGATGGGATGATATGACAGTGATAGTGACAATGGTGATGATGGTGGTGACGTAGCCTCTGTCCGGTGTTTAGTGAGTACCTGCAACAGGCTGGGTACTTTTGCAGACATGCTCTGAGTCCTCACATTCAGTCACAGCCTGGGAAATGCTGCCCCTTTCTGTGGATGAGAGTCACATGAGTGCAAAGGTGAGGGCCAGTCACATAGCAGCAAAAGATGGCCTGAGGGTGTGGCTGGCCTGGCTGTCACTTAGCGTTCAGCCTCAGGCCAGGGGCTCATTGGAGCACAAGTCTCTGACCCTCCATCCTGGGGAAGGAGGTGGGGCTGTGCCTCTGCCCCTGGAAATGGCTAGCCAGGTGGAGGGTCTTTTCTTGACCCCACTGCCCACAAAATGGAGGTCGTGATCCAGGTTAGGGAACGAAAGAGCATGGAGTAAAGCTGTGAGATGCCATGGTAGCCTCTGCCCGCCTCTGGGTCTCCCCCGGGTGGGCTCCCTGAGTCCTGAGTCCAGCAGTGGCGAGTGGCCTGTGATTGCAGGAGGGGCTGCAAAGAAGAGCAACACAGGCTTCTGGCTGAGTTCTTCTCAGGTGGCTTCCCGTAGCCTCAGTTTACCTCTCTGTGGAAACACTACCTCGGAGGGTTGCTGTGCGGAATGGAGCTGGTTGGCGTAAAGTGCTGAGCACAAGGGCTACCATGATGCCCTGGCTCTTCTCCAGGGGGGTGAGGGTAGGAATGAGGGTTGGAAAGGTGGTGAAGGGCCGCAAGTCGAGGAGCAGGCCCAGGGCTCCACACAAACTGGGCCATCCCAGCACCCTCCTGAGGATGGCGATGAAATTCCTAAGTGGGAACATTAGTCCCAGCCTCACCCCTGGCAGAGGGGCCAGGCCAGAGAAGACCCAGAGAAGGCTGTGGATGTGGAGAGTGGCTGCTGGGGAGGCTGGAGTCCATGGGGGAAAGGCAAGTGCGCACGCAGCTACAGTTCTGAGACGGTGGCTGCACGGGGCCTGTGGGCCCGTGGCCAGGCGTTGGTGGGGGAGTTGGTGTGGGAGTGCAGAGACCTAGGTGCAGCTGACCCCGACCCCACTGAGCCACCCTGGGGTCTGAAGTGACCTGTGGGCATCTCCCGCCTCTGGAGGCCTGTGGCTGGGACAGGACTGGACTTTGACAGCAGACGGATCCTGACCCAGGCCTGGGAGGCTGGCTTGGGTAAGAAAGAATTCAGGGGACCCCATGAAGGGCAGACACTGAGCCCCAAACTATGCAGGGTCTGCATCTGAGGAGGCCTTCCCTCCTAGCACATAGGCGGGGGGCTATATCTCTGGGATCTGTGGCGGGGGCTATCCCCGGGCCCAGGGCTGCTGAGAGACCCCTGGCTTTGGGGGAGGACTGTGGAGTGGCTCCCAAGGAAAGCGGCCTTGTTGACACAGGGTCTCCTACTTTAGCTTCTGCACATGGCGGCCTCCTGAGAAACTTCCTCAGGGCCACTCTGACCCCAGGTTGGACCCGGATCCCGAGGGGGACACGCCTGTGGTGTCCTGGTAGGTCCTTGAGTTCTCGGTTCTTGTCGGCTGCTCCCCTGGGTGCCTGCTCGCGGCTTGGGGCCAACAAAATCTCCCTCATCCCTGCCTGAAGGCCATGACCCCTGCCTCTTGTGCTGCCTGCCCTGTCCACTGGGGAGAGTGGACGCCTGGCAGGTCTGGGATGCCTAGGGTTGAGGCACTCCTAGGATGCTGGTGCAGCCCCACCCAGGGCCTCCTGGGGACCCGGCCTGGTGGCGTGCAAGGCCAGCTACGGCCACAGCTGACCCTCTGCTTGGCACCTGTCTCCTGAGCCTGGCCACTTCCTCATCAGTTTAGGACCAAATAAGCCACATTCTGTTTGTGAAGAAAACTAACCATGAACGCACAGCTCGCGGCCCTCCTGGGACCTCTCCAGAGCTGAGTCTTCGCAGAACGGAAAGGCCACTGGAGCTGCGGGGATGGGTCTGGGTTTCCCTCTGGCTGACGCCCTCCCAGGGCGGGCTGACCTGTGGCCGGGGCTGATGGAGCCACCTCCACAGGACAGGGTGGGGCTCCTGCTGGGCCTACAGGGGACCTGTGCCCAGCTGGTCTGGGCAGCTAGGCCCTCAGTTGGCAGTGTCTTTGCCCCTAAAGAACTGAACGAACAGTGGTGGAAGACAGTACAAAAGAGAAAGAGAAAAGGAAGATACAGAAGGTCAGCCGAGTGGCCTGTGACGGAGGGGACACCTCCACACAGCTCCTGACCTAACAGTGCCAGGGGACAGGCTGTCCTTTAGAGGCTTCAACGCCTTCCAGGAGCAAGGGGCTCCTGGGCCTCACTCCCATGGCCCCACCTGGGTAGCCACACTCTGGCCATGCAGGTCGTGTCTGTACAGCCACTGCCTGTGAGGTCTTGCCCTTTGTAGACGTGCCCTGCAGCCCTGGGGACAGCTGGTCCCCAAGGGCGTTGAGAGAGAGTGATAGGGTGAGGAAGCCGCAGACAGAGCAGCAGCTGTCTGCTCCACAGCGCCCCTGGCCCACCCTGCCTGGTGCGAAGCTGAGCGGATCCCCCTGCAGGTGGAGGCCACCCAGCCAGGAAAGTGAGAAAGTGCCTAAGAGGCTGGAATGGAAATCCCTACATTCTCTGAATTCCCTCCTTCCAGTGGAATTCCTAGTTTGGCTAAAACTCAGAATCACAGGGAGGCATGACCTGCATTTACCTGGCAGCTCTGCAGGCTCCCCTCAGATGGGAGGGCTGTACCTGGCAGACCACCTCGTCCCTCCTGGGGCAGGAGGGACATATCCGTCAGATTCAGCTGGAAAGAAGCCAGATCTCCGCATTCCAATCCCTGCTTAGCACGCACTTGCTCTTACACTTTAGAGGTCACCATGGCTGTCCTTATTCAGTGTGTTTAGCTCAGTTGGTAGAGAGCTGCTCTGCACTATCTAAGGTCATGAGTTCAATCCCCAGCACCACAAAAATGGGAGAGGGTCCTGGAAGCCCACTCCCAAAACAATCCCGAAACAATCAGACAGATGTCTGTCAGCTGATGTTGGTAAGTGTAGTGTGATGTCTTAACTCAGCCACAACTAGGAAGGAGACCCTGAGTCAGGCCATGACCCAGAGGAGGACGGGATGGCCCGAGCTCTGTTGGCTAGACTTTTCCTTAAAGCAAGTCTCAGTTTCCTTAGTGAGGGATGAGACTCTTTGGGCTCATGGAGACACATGAGCGAGTGAGGCGTGTTTCCCATGAAACGGAACTGGGGTGGTGTGCAGGGGGGACCTGGGGATGTGCACAGAACCCACAGGACGCAGGTCCAGAAAGTGCTTGATGGTCCAGTTTGTTCCTCTACTTGTCACTGTGCAGATGAGGAACTGAAGCTCAAAGAGGGAAAGTGGATGGGAAGGAAGAGACGCCACCTCCCTGTCTGGCCACCCTGGAGAGCTCAGGGGAGGAATGTTAGTGGGGGAGGAATGCTAGCGTCCAAATAGGGTTGCAGTTAGAAAAACTGCCCCATGTCATTCACACCCTCCCATGATAGAGGCTTAGGTCTCCTGTCCTTGAACCTGGACCTTTAAGCATCTTGACCAAAGAAGAATGCCACAGAAAAGATGCTCACGAAACATGTGGGCAGCCCTCAGAAACTGCACCTCCTCCTGGGCCACCTGCTTTTGGGAGGGATCCCCACCTGGGGAGCCATCTGGACTCTCCTAACCTGGTCCTGCTGCCCAGCATGTGCTCCAGGGCATAGAGATAGGCTGCTGGCCCCCATCCCTGGCCTAATCCATGGTGTCATGACAAAATGCCTAACTGACTTTTTCAGCCACCAATTTCAGTAGTTTGTTTTATAGCAACTGAGGACACAAGGGGCATGTGAGGTGGTGAAGTTGGGCACCCCACCTCCCTCCAGCACTGTCACCTGTTAGCAGTGGGACCTGCGGAGCCCTCCATCCTCACATACAGGACAGAAGGACAAGGCCCTGGCAGGTGGCTGGGGGCTGAGTGGAGGCTGTGGCGTGCATCTGGGCAGAGGAGGTGTCTGGCCTTGGCACTATGACCCTTCCCCGGGTGGAGCTGACCTGGGCAGCCCTCCTCACTCCTGCATTGTTCACAGGAACTAGAGGGGGCTGAGGAGACCTTGGCTTTGCTCCTGGTGGCATTTCCCGTGGGGAGGTCTCTTGTATCCTGGCCTCCGGCCCCACGGAGCCTACCTAGGCCCTTTGCTGCTGTGGGTGTAGGAATTTGTCCAACACAACTGCAGGCTGGGGGGTGGCTGTCAGCACCAGCATTTGTTGGCTCCACAGGTGTCATGTCCAGAGCAGGACATGGCATGGACGTGATAGGTCTGTGGCTACGTCAGCTCCCAAAGGCCCATGAGAGCATTGGGGGCCTGTGCCAGGTCCAGATCCACTCATGATGGGTAGACAGAGTCCCCACATGATGAAGAGTATCTTTAATAAAGGCATTAGAAGGAAAATCCACTGAAAGGGGAGTAGTACTCCTAGCCTTAGAGGGAAAATCTGCCGAGAGGGGAAGAGTACCTCCAAAAGATCTCTTCATGGAGAGGGACTTAGAACCTGATCTTTTCTTTTTCTTAAATTTTAATTGGTCATTATTGTAGATTTCTGGAAATATTAACGAAAAATAATCTTCTGGCTCTGTGGGCAATGCTAATTCAGATTGGGAGGTGACAAGCCTCAGGCTTCCTTGAATGGAAATCCCTGAATGACTTCCAATAGCATAAACTTCTTAAACAAAAGCCTTTGTACTGACAGCTCTACAGTAAGCAAAAGCACCCATTCTTCATAATAACAGACTCAATGGGGTGACACAAATGTGACAGTTAACCGCCCTAAATTCCTGCATAAAGTTAAGAATAGTCAATTGTTACAGGAAATGTAGATGCTCAGGTCATCTTGGTTTATTTCTTTGAAATAATCACAATTTGTCTCTGAGTTCCTCTTCCACTTTGATTGATTACTACCTGACACTCGTCTGACAATTGATCAGGTGATTCCATCAATGCAACCAACTTCCTTGTCCTTTTCCTGACCTTTCATAAGATTTAATGAATTGTAATTCTGTATAAAAAGAATGAGTTATCTAGAAATAAACGGAACAAGATCGCACTGCCTCCGAGCTGCTGTGTCTGTTACCCATCGCCAACTCCTCATCTGCCTTCGGGAAACCCTGGATTCTATTTAGGCTGCGGCTGGTCTGCGGCAGGCCTGGACCATAGGCTGGTCAGTGTAGATGGCTGTGGTGGGACAACAGCCCTACTGAGGCAGAAGTGGAGGAGAAGGCCTCTGCCTCCAGGGGCTTGGCCCTCTACAGTTTACAATTACTTAGGAGACTTGACAGGCTACAGTTTGCAAGGAACCTTGGGGGATTTGTACGCTAAAGTTTACAAGTCACTCAGGAGGCTTAGAGCTCTACGAGGAACTTAGTGGGCTTGGCCCTCTACAGTTTACAGGTCCCTTGGGAGGCTTAAAACTTTACAGTTTACAAAGAACTTAGTGGGCTTCATACTCTACAGTTTATGAGGAATGTAGTTTACCGAGGCCTTATAGGCTATCTCCTCTGAGCTCCAGGGGCCCAGGGTGTCAGCTGCAGGCAGGGCATTAGCGGCCTGGCTCCTGATTGTGCGATGTGGGTACCCCAGAAATGGCAGCTCCCGTTAAGTACTTGGGGTGCCCACCCTCACGCTTGTGGCTCGGCAGCAATCCCATCAGCAGGGTGCGCATGAGTCACAATACTCACAACCAGGAGATGGCGGAGGCTGGTGACACATGTGTCATAAGCTTTGTAGGCTCCCAGCTCTCCACCCTCAGGGCTCTGAGAGCCCACACTGCTCTCCTGCCCTCTTTATGGAGTGGGTCTCGGCTCCAAGAGTCGTGCTCCTGCCGGAGTCACTTGGTTTGAGAGCTGGTTTGAACTCCCTGTCCTCGCTCTCGGGCCAGTGCCCACTGGCAGTTGCACCTTTCACAGCCCTCTGGTGAGGGTAGGTGGGTGCAAGGAGAGGGTGGAGGTGCTTGGCTAACTTTCACATATTTCCCAGTGCTGTTGGACAGAGTCCTTGGGAAGGAGCCACAGAGCTTGGGGCAGAGAGGATCTGGCAGGTGTCCCCAGGCTCCAGAGACCCTCTCTGGCATGATGGCTCCAGCCAATTGCAAAAAGCATCCTTCTCCAGGGCAGCTAGCTCTGCTGAGGCTGCTGTCCTCTGAAGGCAGATGATGTGATGTGGAGAAAACGCCGGTGGGCGTCCTGCTGGCGAGGGAGGCTGTGGGCCCTCAGGGGTCAGGTGCCCACCCCAACAACTGTGCCAGAGGCAGGGCTTGCAAATGCCACGAAAACGAGAGAGCAATGGGTTGCTCCCAGACTGGCCTGGGGCCACCTCTTGTGTGACAGGAGCTGGTGCAGCTGACGCTGGCCAGGCCTGCCTGGCAAGTCACTTCTCCAGGCCTCAGTTCCCTGGGAAACGGGGGAGAGGTGGATCCAAAGGGGTGGAGGTCTCTGCAGGAGGACATCATCGGACACTGGGAAGGAAAGGCTGAGGCCATGGGGAGGGCTGAGAGGCCCAGGCAGCCCTGCCTGCCTGTCACCCTGAGATGCTGTGACCCTCAGGCCTGTCCCTGTCTACCTTGGTCCGTGGTCTGCCTGCCTGCTTTCAGGCCCCAGAGAATCCATCGAACAGACGGGGTGCTGCCAGGAATGTGTCTGGCAGATCCAGGCGGCTTCACGATCATGAACCTGAAGCAAAAGAGTGCCTCGCTAACATGGGTGGGCCTCGTGCATTCAGGCAAAGGGCCTGGGAGCAGAAACCCAGGCTCTCCGGAGGGGAGGCCTCTGCCTGGAGCTGCTCTTGACTTAGCTCTCAGCCTGGCCCCTGGTTTCAGACGGCTCTGGCCAGACCCAAGGGGAACATCCAAGCCTGGGGCCCAGGGCAGGCCACCAACTTCTACTGAGAAGCACCCTGTGGACGCAACCTATAGGGCATGGGCAGACACACTGCCCTCAGCAGAGAGCAGCTGTCAGAGGCCACTTGCTCCCACAGAGGTGGCTAGGGCCAGCTTCATACCTCGGACATTGCCTTTCTCCCTTCATACGCCTCTGCTCTGGGTGGCGGCAGGGCCTGGTGCCCTCGTACACTTCCTTAGGGAATGTTCTCATTCCTTTCCTGAACCAGGTGTCATTGCAACAACTCTGCAATGATGGCCTTGTTCCATCCATGGACAGATGGACAAGTCAGACCCATGGGGATGAAACCCAAAAGGTGCCCCAAGTCCTGGGATCCAACCTGTGCCAGCAAAGGCACTGATTTGTCCGACTTTCTAACAGGCCTGAGCAACGTCACCATCTGGTGTGTAGTTTATAGGCCCACATCTCGTGGGAGCGAGTGCTGCCCAGGCTGCCCAGGCCCTCCTTCCCAACAACGGAGCATCCCTGAGAGAAGGTGGTGGCAATGTGTCTGGGGAAGACAGGCTGAGTTGCGAGGGTGCTACCTTGGAACTTCATAGAGACCTGGGCCCACCTGGGGGCTTTGCAGTCATGGCTGGCCCTAGTCACAGACACCCCTGGGGACCTAGCAGCCTCCTTTTGTGTCCCAGGCAAGTCAAGGGAGGCTATCCAAGTGTCTCTGCTGGAGAGTCCTGGAACCAGAGGTATCCAGGAGCCAGTGACGCTTGTCACATGTGGGATAGTGCCTGGTGGCAGAATTGGTGGCTATAAGTAATGTACAATTGAGGGATTACAGATTAGGGACAGGGGTGGCCCCAAGTCCCACCATCAGCAGTTGATCTGGTTAAGCGTCAGCTGCTCCTACTCCAGCTCAGGCAGAGGCTGAGTTTGGGGCCGGGGGCCTGAGGGACCAGAAGTCACCTGTGGTGCCCATCTTCCTCTCCCAGCAGATACCCAGTCTGTGGGGAGGGGAGCATTTAGGGTCACCCTCCATCTTCCTGGCATCCACACACGGTGGGCAGCATGCTGAGCAGTGCGGTGCCCCAGGCCTGCTGTCAGGGTGCCATCCCACCCAGCTCACAGTGACCTCTCAGACAATTGCTGTAACAGCATTTCCTGAGGGCAGAGGAGTGGAAGGCTCCACACACAGCTGCAAGGAGATGGTATCCCGCAAGGGGCCTCATCCCATTCTCCTGGCATCAGATGCAGGCTGGCACTGCAAGGGATGGCCCTCGGCCAAGGTTTAAAGACCATGTCCAGGTTCTTGGACCCAGCCTTGCGGGTTCTGCCTGAGGGTGGCAAAGTGTTCAAAGCATAAAACTAAGGCTATCCTTGAGACCCTGGGAGGTGGACAGGTCTGGTGGCCCCTGTGTGTCCTCTAGCGATCCAGAGTATCGGGACGCTGCCTCTGCAGGATTGTAGGTGCATGGCCAGAGTAAGGGTGGCTCCCTGGAGCAGCACGCTCAGCCTGATCTTTGCACACTTCCAGAATGTCCAGACCAGAGTAGATGACCTGTGATGGAGCATGGAGGCCAACTGTGGCTTCTGAGTCCCTCCCAGAAAACGCCATCACACATTTCCTCAGCAAAGAACTGGCAGGTAGGAGCTGCCCTCACATCCTCAGCCCATGTCTCCCACCCCGGGGGCCTCCGGGGACCTCAGCCGGGGCTGCCCCTGGGCAAGAGGCAGAGGCGTTCTTCAACCAGAGGCCTTTGAGAGCTTCTTCCTCCACTAGCATGGCTGTGCCCTCCATAGAGGAGACTCAGGGCTGGACAGGTGCCCTCCTCCATGGCCAGGGCGAGGACAGAGTGCTCCGGGCCCAACTCCCTCCAACAGGTTTCCTGGCACAGTTAGAGGCATGGAGGGACGACGACCTGATACATGCTGGGCTTTGCAGGAACCCACTGGGCGTCAGCTCACTAAACAGGCAAAGGAGCAAAACGGACAAAGAGGATCTGCTGCCGGGCGGGGAAGCGGCGCCTGAAATGGGGGTCCTGGCCCCACTGGCTGCAGGCTCAATGCACAGGTATGAGAAACAAGCCTGAAGAAACCATGGCAGACGTTTTGAACACTGTAACTTCAGCAAGACCTTTCAAAGAGTCACTCAACCTGGGGACTTTAAAGGGAGATGGATACATTTGACCACAGAGAGTTAAGAGCCGAAACAGTGTTCCAGTGCTAAAACTAACACAGAAACAAAGCCACACGCACATACTACCAAAGTAAACATTGGCAAGAAAATTAGCAACTGTGTGTCAGAAAAGGAGGACCAAAAACCAATAACAAGAAGAGTAAGTTGAAGACCAACCTGCCAAGAGACAAAGAGCAGATAGCCGGAGCAGTTGGTGCAAAACCAATCAGCCTTTTAGACACATAAAACAGCTCCCAGCACTGTAGTCCCAAGAATGGTGGCAAAAAGGTCCCCTGCTGGGCACCCAGCTCAGTGACCTGAGGAGGTGAGCAGGTGCTGGCTGCAGGGCCAAGGATGGGATGGGGTCACCTTCTGTGGACAGCACTGTGGCCAAATCGGAGTTTAAGCAGCACACCCCAGTGCCCTCCTGGGAGGCCACCTGGCAGGTATGTATAAAGTTGTCCGCACCCAGACTCTGCGAGCCTGTGACAGGTGGGAAGCCACCTCACCTCCTTTGGTGGACTTGCATGGTAGACATGGGGTGTTTGATGGCAGCATGCTGGCCACAATTCCCTCTCTGCTTGGAGGCTCCCTTGTAGCCTCTTTGGAACTTGCTTGGCAATTTGCACTGTGGGTCTTTATTTCTTTACTCTGGTCAGGGTGGACGTTGACATGTCTTGCCCCAGAAACAGTCCCACATTTCATTAGCTATTGTTCCCTAGGGTCCCCAGGGAAGGTCATGTAACAGTGTGTGGTGTTTCTAAAATCCTCAGTTCTGAGGCCCAAAACCATCCGACCCCAGGGTTTGGAGAGCAATTGGGCACTTGTAGTTTCAGCTGTTAAGAATGAGGGATTGGCCAAGGGACAGGGACCACCATTAGCAGGGACGGGTCATCCTGCTTGATGCGACGGAGATACACTGCTGTCTTACTCCTCACAGCCCACTGCTCTAACCCTGAGGGAAACAGCGACAGACCCAGCCGAGGGACATTCTATAGAGCCCCTGAACACACTCCTAACACCATCACTGTTGTCAACAATGAGGAGAGTCTGAGATGCTCTCATGGACCAGAGAAGCCCAAAGAGCCAGAGGACTGATTGTCATGGGGGTCATGGAGGAGATCTGGGGACAGAAAAGAGTTATTGGGGAAACTGAGGAAGGGGTGGATGTTGGTCAATGATACAGTGCCCACATGGGTTCAGTAATGATGGCAGATGTACCCTACTCATGTGAGGCGAGAGCAGCAGGAGAGTAGGGTGTGGAGGGTGCAGGGCCCTGTGGTGTCAGATTTTCCATAAATCAAAAACTGTTCTGAAAATGAGTGCTGGGTGCTGGCACTGCATGCTAAGTGCAAGACCTGTGAGAGGGGACCAGGCCCCCAATGCACTGTCTGTTCTCTCTCTTGAAACCCTGTAAGTACACTTAGTAGGAAGAGGCACAGCCCTGTCCCAGGATCCTCCAGCCCTGCGCTTGTGGGCATGGCACCTAACATGCCTCCTGGGGCCTACATCTCGTCTCTGCCTGAGACATCCATACCTACTCCATGGGGTTCTGATGATCCACTAAGATGCGAGCCCATAATAATGAAGACCTTCTGCAGGCAGGGAAGAGCCTTGCCTCTCTGACTCCCCCACTACCCTCCTGAAAGGGAATGGAAGAAGAATGGGGGTCCAGAAATAAACAAGCCAATAAAGGCCATTCAAGTGGGAAAGGACAAAATTTTTAACAAAAAGTGTTAGGAAAACTGGGGATCCACATGTGTAAGAATGAAGTTGGACTCCTACCTCACAGCATTATCAGAAATTAACTCAAAGTGGATCAAAGTCCTGAGTATGAGAGCTAAAACTATAAAACTCTTAGAAGAAAATAGGAACAAGTCTTTGTGACCTTGGGTTAAACAATGGTCTCTTAGAAATGACACCAAAAGCATAAATGGTGAAAGAAAAAATAGAGACATTGGACTTCCTTAAAATTAAAACTTTTGTGCTGTACATGATACCATGAAGAAAGTGAACAGGCAGCCCACAGATAGAAGAAAATTTTTGCAAATTATAGACAAGGGACTTGTGTCTAGAACATAAAGAACTCTCAAAACAATAACAAAAAGGCAAAAATCCAGTTAAAAATTTGGCAAAGGATCTGAATAGATGTTTCTCCAAAGAAGATATGCAAATAGTCAATAAGTATTTGAAAATATGCTTAGCATCATGAGCCATCAGGGAAATGCAAATCAAAACAAGAGTGAGATGCCACTTCACACCTGTGAGGTGGACTATAATAAAAAAGACAGATAGGAACAGGTGTTGGCTGTAGGATGTAGAGAAGTCAGAGCTTTCACGCACTGCTGGTGGGAATGTAAAAAGCTTTGGCTATTTTCTACAATAGTTTGTCCATTCCTCAAAACATTAAACATAGAATTACCACACGACCCATTGATTCTACTCCTAGGTATATACCAAAGAAAAAGTTTTGTCCCATTGAAACTTGCATATCAATGTTCTTTATTTATAATAGCAAAAAGTGGAAACAGTCCAAATTTTCATCAGTGGAAGAATGAATAAACAAAATGTGGTCACCCCATGCAATGGACTCTAATTCAGTGATAATAAAGCATTGACACAGCCTACAATGTGGCGGGCTTTGCACGTGCTGAGTAAAAGGAGCCAGACACAAAAGGCCACACATCGCACGATTCCATTTATATACGGTATCTGAAGAGACAAATGCATAAGAGACAGAAAGTAGATTAGTGGTTGCCAGGGGTGGGGGCAGGAAGGTGGAGTAGGAATGAAGGGGGCGGGAAGGGCTTCTGAGGGGGTGATGAAAATGTTCTGGAATTAGTGGTGATGTTGCACAATTTTGTGAATACACCAAAACCCACTGAATTGTATACTTTAAAAGGGTGAATTTTCTGGTATGTGAGTTATATCTAAACACAGATGTTACCAAGGCATCTCACTGCTTCACCCTCTCCCTGTCTTCTGGTTGAGGCAGAAAGATCAGAACACAGGATAAAGCAGAAGCTGATTTAAACCCACTTTTAGAGCAAAGGTCCTGATGCTGGTTGGTCCCAGGTCACCCTGTCCACACCTGGCCTGGAGATGTCAAATCTGGAGATGTCAAATCTAGGGGAGTGATGCTAGTGTGACCTCCCACGGCATCCTGAAGACCAAGTGGGGTGCTTGTTGGAGCCACTTGGTGTCCACAGCCTGAGGAAGATGTGTGGTAATTTTAACCATGGTGTCCACAACAGGCAGGGATGTGGGCAGATCCCTTGGCCACTTCAGTTTCCCGAGTCCAAAGAGGAGACACAGAAAGTACCTATGTGGCAGGGCTGTGCGGATGCTGAATGCCAAGTGGACAGGGACGTGGTGCCTGGCACGGGTACGTGCCTGGTGATGCTTGCCCCTGTGGGTGGAGAGCTCACTGTACTGTCATCAAGCACTCTGCTTTGTGTCTTCCTTAAGGCCACAACAAAAGTAGCAGGAATCTGTGGCACTGGCATCTGCGGGTCATACAGGGAAGCTGGGACCAGGAACCCCACATTCACATTCTCCCATGTAGGGCATGCACATGTGTGTTTGGGCATGTGTGAGCATGGGGGCAAATTTGGGGAGTGTGTGTGTGTGTGTGTGTGTGTGTGTGTGTGTGTGTGTGTGCATACCCAGGAGTGTGTGCACATGCACCCTGTGCAGACAGATTCTTGTGGTATGGCTCATGCCAGTGCCAGGCAATGGGCATTGGGCCTCAAAAGGACCAGAAGGTGCTGGTGCCCACTGCTCAGCATTCCCTTGGCATAGCTGTCACAGACGGTCTTGTCCCAGCTTGGTTTACTCAGCCCTGGCATCGAGAGGCCTCTGGGGGTCCCCATTTGGAACATGGGTGTGGCTTCTAGAGACCAGAACTCAGAACTTTGCCAAAGGAAACCAAGCCAAAGGACACCCCAATTCTACCAGGAGAAGCCAATGTGCTGACTTGGCCTGCAGCACCTGGGTCCTGCCCTTCCTCGGTAACTTGTCATTGAGACTTCCTGTTGCACAGACGAGACAGCACAACTCCTCCAGAAGCGGTCAGGAGTCGTGCTCTGGCTCTGTAACCTCCGGTTGCAGATGTTTTCCGGGGGGGATAAAGCGCTGAGATGGTGAGTGTGCTTTGGGCTGGCACTCTTGCTTGTCAGGCTGCTTGGCTTCCAAGCTCTTGAGGTTGAAGATGCCACAGAGACCAGAAACAGTGAGTGAGTCTCTGAACATTCCTGAGCGAGCGTGGGAACATGCTGGTCCTGCTCCCTGCTCACCAGGGTGCCGGGTGACTCAGTCGCCATAAGTCAAAATGCCCTTTGGCAGCTCTGGTCAGCGGGTGGAGGTCTGGCCCCTGCCAGCTTCTCTGTCCTGGCTTCTCACTTTCCCATCTCCAGACGGTTCTGGCTGCTGGACTGGCCCTGTGATCTCACAGCAGTGGTGCGGGAGGGGCCACAGTGCACGGGGACGGGTGTGGATTCCTTTGCTGTGCGTCACTGGTGTGGGAGGCTGGGCTGTCACGGCATCACTGGGCCCCAGATAAGATAAACGGCCATAAATGCACAGCCTCAGCCTCCTTCCCTTCCCAAGCCCCTGCTCTGCTCATGGCTCAAGATGAGCTTTCTGAAAGGGTGCTACGGGAAGATCCCAAACTGCTCTCCAAGGTCAGCAGGAAAAGCCCATGTGCAGGCTCTGATCTGTGCGTGGCCGCACAGCCCCAGAGCTGCCCCCACTGGCCAGCAGCTCCCAGCCTGACATCTCTGCAGGAGGGAGCAGGGCAGTGTTTGGCATTGTAAGCAGTGTGTACTAAGAGTAGTAGTCAAGTGAGTGTGGCCACGAGGGCCACGGCAAGCCTGTGGAACCACTGTCTCCTCCAAGCTGCAGGTCATCCTCCTGAGACAGAGCCTGCCTCTTAACAGAGGCTGGGGGTTTGGTGAAAGCTGAGGCTCTTCATGATGGGTCCCAGGGCCACCTGTAGGAGGCTGCCAGCCTAGCCGGGAGGACTGATCAGGAGGAAAACAAGCTGAGGTGAAGCTGGGCTGTAAACATTGCTGGAAGATGCCCCTCGGAGGTCCCTTCTAACTCCACACCCCAACATGCTCTTCTGTGAGACCTGACAGGTGGGGGGAGAAATCTCCTTCCACAGAAGGCAGGGCTTGGGAGCTACTGTGGGCAGGGGTAGGCTCAGAGCAGGCGGGAGCTTGGGTCTCCTGGAGAGTTGGGAAAAGGGGGACAGGCTTGTGGGCTTCGGCGGGGAAGGCCTTTTGCAGAGGGCGGCAAAAGCAAAGGTCTCCAAGCATGTCTCCAAGCCCTGCAGGCACTGGCACCACCCAGGAGGGCTCACACGATGATGGTCCTGAGACGGGGCCGATACAGCTGAAGAAGTGTGGTTTTAACCTTTTAACTGATCCATTTCAATGTAAGTCACCACGTGCAGCTGATGGCTGCCACAGCAGGCAGCAGCACTCTGACTCTCTGGTGATGACTCGCTGAGAACATCCACTCCTCTGACACGACTTCACACTGCCGCACCAGAACCAGCGCCCCTGTCTGTGATCTTGGACAGGACTTCACACTGCTGCTCCAGAACCACCACCCGCAGCAGCGATCTGGACACTGCTTCATGCGCAGCACCAGTGGCAGGGATTCAAGGTTTGGCTTGACAGCAGACAGGAGTGGGGATTTACCTTTTGATTTTCAGGTTTGCATTTAACAGTAACGTGGAAAGGCAAAGAACACTGAAGAGACTCATTGCACCAACACCTGGGGAGCGGAGGAGACGTACTGTTGGGGTCCAAGTCTTTCCCACTTCCCTAGTTTTTTTTGAGGGGTTCTGGGCCTCGTCTGCAGAGCAACTCACAGCTGGGGCTGAGCAACTCACTGGGGAAGCCCCGCAGCCCACTCCCCCATGGAAGAGTCGAACTGGGAGGCAGAGGAGAGAAAGCCTAGATGTGCACAGAAGCAGGTGGCAGGCGAGTGAGGCAGAGGCAAAGCGGGTACTGCCCCATGCTGAACAGACACCCAGGAGAACAGCTCTTCACAGCCGCAGAATTACCACGGGGCCACTCCTCCCAGCTGCACACCCACTGGGCTCCTCCGTAGCGCCTCAGAATTCTCCAAGTGTAGCGAGGTTTGTTTGTAAACAGCAATCCACCCAAATGCTTGGTGGCCTGCAAGTGTCCTGACGGAGAGCCCGGGGAACATCCCCCTGCTCCCCAACGCCTCACTGAGTGCAAGGAGGGCTCCCTTCCAAAAGCTCCTCCTTAGAGAGGTGAGGCACAGTGCACATGTGCTTCTGCCCAGGGCCTACGTTGGTGAACCTGGGGTCACCGTGACACCCCTGGCACTGGGTTTAGAAAAAGGCAGGCCACCCAAGAGGTGCTTGAATTACGTTCCCTCTGCAAGCGTCAGATGTGACTGTGTGCCACCCCGACGTTCCTTCTGTCTACAGGAGATGGAGTGGAGAGGAAATACCCTGCCTCTGGGCTACAGCTTCCCGTGCTAAGGATGAAATATCAGGCAGCAGCACTGAGCAGAGAGGAACAGTGCTGTCAAAGCTCCCCGTGGCAGGAGGCGCATGCCCACCGCAAGCAGGTTCGGGCTCAATGAAAGAGGAGAGGTCACGTCTCCAGGGACGTAGACCAGATGACGGACAGCTGGCCGAGGTGACCGACTTGTGGGATGGAGCCTGAACTTGGGTCTCCCACCTATGAACCACTGTCCATCAGTGGGTTGCTCCTGAATGGTGGGGGAATGCTCTGGAAGGCCAGGGGCTCCTGGCACAGAAACGGCTTTGATAGGATCTAAGTGACTTTCAGCCAAGGGAAGCTGCCCAGGTGCAGAGATGAGGAAATTCCAATTTCTTTCCTACAGGTCAAGCAACCATGGTCAATGGCATTGGCGGACAGTCTGGAGCGGGGTCTTCTCACCAGCACCTAGGGTCTGCTAATTCTTTCCTCATCCACCAATGCTGCCAAGGAGAACCTTCCAGGCCTGTGTGCCCTGCCTCTATCACTCTGTGGGGCCCACACAGAGATACATGGCAAAGCAACTATCATGAAAACTGCCACATGAAGAGCAGATCCTCCCTCCAACAACTGCCCAGACCCTGCTGTGCCATCGAGGCAGCGTTGGCCTCGTGGACCCAGGGAGGAACCTCCGGCCAGGGCAGCTTGAGTTACTGAAGGAAAGGTCTGAGCAGCTTGGAGCTGCTCGTTGCTGGTGTGAGCCCAGCAAGCCTGTGGCCTCCAGCCTGCCCATCCATTGTCTAGGCAAAGTGGGACAAGAGTGGGTGGGGCACTCAGGGCTTGCAAAGGGCCCACTCACACCCTGAAGACTCTCCAGCTCATTGGGTGGGGTGGGGCGGGGGGGGCTGAGGCACAGCTGGAGAGGATTCACGCAAGTTCTCACCCACACTAGCTGTCTAAGAACAGAGTGAAGTCCACCATCCAAACCCCACAGGAAGTCCTCAAGGGGTTCAGCCTCTGGCCCCTGAGGGTCACAGCCTCAAGACTGGCCCTCCTGAGGTCACTGAGCCTCCAGCCCTTGCACTTCTGTGCTACCCAGCTCCCTGTTGCTCAGCAACTTTTTCCTAAGAATGACCTTTACCAAGACCTTGACCTCTATCCTCCAGCCTGAGGCCTTTTCTGCTCCAAGCCTGCCTCCCTGACCCCCATGCTCTGCCCCACTCTCTTGACCTTCTCTCCCCTCCCCTTCCCTCCTTTCCTCTCCTCTCCTTTCTTCTCTTCTCCTCTTCTCCTCTCCTCCTCTCCTCTCCTCTGTCCATTCCCTGTGTATCAGAAGCCCTGGAGGGGGGCTCCCCCATCCCAGAAAGATAGGGCTGACGTCCACGGGGCCCTAGCTACAGACTTGCTCTCAGTATGCCATGGTCAAGAGTGTCCATGAGGGGCTGTCTGACAGTGGAGAGGGACGGCCCCTAGAGGGAGGTGGGCCTGCTGGATGGGCTCGTGGGACATGGGACCAAGGGTCCTGGCAGCTTGTCCACGTAAGCCGGCACTGTCCAGCCAGCACAGCTGCGCCCGTCCTGTCGGGAGGTCCCCTACTGTGGGGCTGGAGCTCACTCAGGAGGGTGGGGTGGGGTGCTGTGACCTTCCAGAGATTGCCTCCCTGGAGTCCCAGGGCCAAATCTCTTTAGCACACGACCAACAGCTCAGGAATGCGTCCATGTGAAGCAGGAAGACCCGTAAACATTTCCACTCTGGCCCGCGCCTCATTACATTTTCCTAGCGTGGAAAGTTGAAAACAACTGGAGGCGTTCTGGGCCTTGCCGCCTCCGCTCAGCCTGGCCGTGAGTGCCAGGTGGCTGCCGGCCCTGCCCAGATGGAGCTCTCCACACACAGGGTGACCCAGGCGGCCAGGCACCTCGGGGACTTGGACACTTGGGGGAAATGGAGACTGAGCCCGGTGTTGCAGGCTGAGGCCGCTGTCTCCCCAAGTCTCTGTCCCCAACAGCACTGGGAGTGATGGCCCAGCGGCCCTGCTTGGAGCCTCTGGTCAGCGATGTGCTGTGATGTCTGTCACCCAGAGGAAGGCCAGGCCTTGGGGGACAGTGGCTGCCTTGGGGGTGGGTGGCACAGGTCCAGAGGCCCCTCTTCCAAAGCTGTCAGTAACAGTGGTAGAGGAGGGGACCCAGGAGTTTAAAGACTGGTGCTCCCCACCTCCCCCCAGACTGTCCATGAAGAGCCCAGGCAGGTGCAGGGCGGGCACCCACCCGACCAAGACCCTCCCATCTCAGGCCCCTACTGGCTCTGCAATGGCCAGGCTTCTCAGCCTCCAGCCTCCTCTCCTCTTTACCCCGTGTCACCAGCCCCTGCCCATGGGGACTGCTCCTGCGCCGTCAGGATGTTGGCTCCCCACACTGGGGCTGCGAGAATCCGCAGGGTTCCTTCCCCGGGGGCGCCTCCTCCCCATCAACCGCCACCCCACAGTCTCCTCTTTCTTCACCTCACTTCCCTTGACTCACAGTGCTCTGTGCCCTGGCACGTCCAGTGGGGACTGGTGGCCTCTCCGCCCTGCTGCCTGGTGCCTGGCCCCGGGTCTTTGCTTGGGAACCTGTGTGTCAGGACTCAGCAGTGGCTGAGGGAATGAGGGAATGAGCAAGGGAACAAGGAGTATGACAAGAGGATGTTGGTACAGACCAGATGTCTCTGACCCCAAAATGCATATGATGAACCCTGGCCCAGGGTGATGGCATTGGGGGGCCTGTAGGGAGGTGACCAAGCCTTGGGGTGGGCCTCATAAAGGGACCTTTGCCCTTATGAAAGGGACCCACTGAGCCCTCACCCTCTCCCTCATCGGCAGGTGCAACGAAGAGGCAACACAGGCACCAGCAGAACCAGCAGAGGCCAGCAGAACCCAATAGGCCGTACCTGCCCTTAGGCTCTTGGTCTCCAGCCACCTGGTCTCTGGTGTTCTGTCCCTGTGGCCTGAATGGCCTGCGACATGTTGCAAGAGTCAGACCTTCCTGTGGCGCCCACCACCCCTCCTGGATCCACCTGTTTGCTTCTCCAGCTCCGGTGTGTGAGTGTGTGCATGCGTGTGGGCGCTCCTATGCCAGCCACCCCAGGCTCGAGAACAGGGCTCTTCAAGGATGTTCCTGCCAAATTGAGCCACTCGCACATGGTGTCAGGGGTCTGGGAACAGTTAGAAGGAGCCCACTCAGTGGCCTCAGGGCTTGACTGTGGCTCATCACAGTTTTTGAGGGTCGCTCTGGAGGGGAAATTGCTGTCGCGGGAAGGGGCTGTCCAAAGGCCCGGCTGGGCAGCCGCTCCCCGCCCTTCAGAGGCAATATCCTCTGCAGAGCAGAGCCGGAGGCGGAGGCTTATCAAAACCAGGTCTTGCCAGGGATGCGCCACAGCTGCTGTGTCCTCAGAGACGTCGTCAGCTTCTCCGCCACAGCCGCTGTCTATGTTCCAGGGTTGGCTGAATGCGGATGTGAGACTCAGGCCAGACGTCCCCTGTGTATCACGAGACAGTGTCTGGTGTCCCACGTGTGCAGGGACAGCAGACAATGGTTTCCACAACATTCTTGCTATCTCTCTTCCAGAACTCAGCGTCTGAGTACCAAATGGTACAGGGACAAAAGCCAGCAGCTCCGTGTGCAAACCTCCTGGGTGTGCACTAAGGCAGTGTCCCTAACCTTTTTCCACCAGGACCGTGTTTCATGGAAGACGCTGTTTCCAAAGAGTGGAGGTGGGGAAGGATAGTGTAACTGGGGGTGGAGCTCAGGCTATGACGCAGGGATGGGGAGTCTCCATAAATACAGATGTGGTAGCTGGAGACCCCTGCCCAAAGGGACATGGCTGCCGCAGTGTGGATAGCTGCCTAGCTCATCTGTGTCCCTGTGGAGATGAGGAGCTCTGGAGCGCTGTGCAGGACATGGGTGGTGGATGTGGAAAGAGAGGGTTGGCAAAGTGGCAACCTGCAGGTCAGTGGGCACAGACTGCTTCTCCCACAGAAGCCCACACACAATAGGATGCCCAAAGCCCACCTGGTTAGAGGGGCTCAGTCAAAGTCACAGACATCTTCACAGACCCTGAGACCTGCCTGTCCCAGGGCCCAAGGGCACTCACTGGTCACCATGCCTGCTAATAGCCCAAGAACACAGGCCATGCTTGATGGTAAATGTCCATTGAAAGACAATCCCCAGGCTCTAACCTGCAATGCCCAGTCCTGAGGAATCTGCGCGCCTGGCCTTCCCCACTGCGCACATGTGCTCCCCCGAGCCCTTCCATCGCCTTGGATGGGCTGACTAGACACTGGTCTGCAGAGAGACTGAGGACCAGGCTTCCGGGCTTACAGCCACGAAGAGGAAGCAGGTATGTTAGCTTTAGTGCCTAGACTTGAGGGTGCTCAGGGAAAAGTGGTCTGTTCCACCCTGAAAAGGGTGTCTAGCACCAGGTGGCCTCACACTCTAAAGGAGGTGGTGGTGAGCCACAGAAGTGTGTGTTCCCACCTGTGTCCCTGCGCAGACAAGGAGCTCTGGAGTGCTGTGCAGGACATGGGTGGTAGATGCAGAAAGAGAGGGTTGGCAAAGTGGCACAGAAGAGCAAGTCTGGATGCTCCAAACCTTAGTGGCAGCAGCAGGCACTCTTGTGTAAAATTTTGTGGAAAAAAGAGAGGGGAAAAAGGAAAGCTGGAAGGAAGGAGGGGAGAGAGGGAAAGGAGTGTGGAGGGAAAGATGGACTTCATCTCAGCAGCCTGAGGGCAGAACATGAGTGGGCACCAGTTGCCCTGAGCACAGGCGGGCACAGGGTGGACCGGCATGGTTAACTCCGAGGGTCTTTCGGTCTGAGGACAGGTTCAGTGGGTATTTGTTGTGGTCTGATGTGTTTCAGCCACAAGCAGGGTTTGTCCACAAAGGGACATGGGCTGCAGTTTTCCTGGGAGACTGCACAGGTACCCTGGCCTCCACCTGAAGTCACAGAGCTCCTCCCTGGGCTGTGCCTCCCCAGCCCTGAGTGCAGGAGAGGGAGCACAAGGGTTTCCTGGGTGTGGATTAGGGCCTGTGGCCTTCACATACAAGATACCCTTGGCCTGATGTCTACCCTGACCACTGGTCAATGGCCCTCACTGCCTCATGACTCTCACCTGTAGCTCCAGAGCTGACATGTCCATCCTGATTGTCCACTGTAGACTTCATCCACACCCATCTATCCATCCAGCCATCCATCCACCCATCCACATATTCATCCATCTACCTACCCATTTATCCACATATCTACCCACCCATCCATCCCTCCATCCACCCATCCATCCTTCTACCCACCCATTTATCCACGTGTCCATCCACCCACCTACCCACCCATCAATCTACCCAAGTGACCTATCAGGTGATGGATCAATCCACCAATAGATCCATCCATCCATCCATCCATCCATTAATTCACCCTCAATCCACCATGTTCTCTGACCTGCTAACCCATCTACTCATTGACTGATTAATCAATGGGTTGATTAGTTTATCCATCCTTCCATCTGTCTGCTTTACTTCCTCTCCATCCATACATCCATCTGTCCACCTGCCCATCCATAGTCCTGGTCAGTTGAGGAGGATGTTAGGAAGGAGGGTTGATGCTGTAGGGGCCTTGCCTTGATCTCCACCTTTCTGTGTGAAGGATGAGGAAGACCCCATCACATTTACACCGAAACTGTGAGGACTGTGCCCCTAGGAGAGACGGCCTGGCAGACCAGTGTCACAGAAGGGAGCCAGAACAAGAGATTTAAAGTGAGTTGGATACAAAATAAATTCAGCTAGAAGTTTTATAAGACAGACTGGAAGAAGCTAATATACAGAAAAGTGACTTGGGTCAAGACTGGAAAGGCCCTGGCAGGTGACAAACTCAGACTATAAGTTGCGGCGGAAGGGCCTCAGTCATGGGTGGGGTCAGGTCTCCCTGTCTGTGTGGGTGAGTCCCCTCGCCCCCATTCTGCTCAGGAGACACAGATGCCCCTCGGATGCTGAGGACCCCAGAGGTGTTCAGTCACTCAGTGGGTGCACCCTGTGTGGCACAAACTGTCCACGTGCCATGGGAAGCATAATGAAGTGCCCACCCCAGAAACAGCTGGCACAGGACCTGGACCGGGTCCCCAGGGAGAACTCTGTCCTGAAAACACAGTTGGCTTGGTGTCGTTAGGCCATGTTCAATCAAAAGTCGTGAATGGGTGGCTGCCTGCTGGATGTTACCATGCTCAGCCACTCACTTGCTGATTCATTCATTCATTCAGGGCTTGTATTGAAAATGTAGTGTGGGAAGCCCTATGATGACCACAGAGTTGGGCAAGCCCAGACCTGCGGAGCTTCTGCTTTGAGGGAGTTACCGGATAGGAACCAATAACTATGATGCTTAAGGAAGAAGGCTTGGAATTATGATTAGACTCTCAACACTTATTTACACATCATATGTAACATTATAGAGCCCTAGAAATGTAAGGACTCCACTAGGAAGAGAGTAACTAGCAGATCATCAAATGCAGCACTGATTGGGGCTCATGGAACTGAATGCAGTTACTTGATGCGGTGGAGCTGAATGTGGCTCTGAAATGTCACTCCCCTGATGCCAGCAGAAGTGACAGGTTTGATTGAGGAAGGGGGCATCAGACATGGAGCAGGAAACAGGCTGTTCAAAGAACTTCCAAGGGCCACTCCTTTCTGCCCCAAAGGTATCTTCTCTTGCTCCTTTATTGGCATAACTTTTGAGGAAGTGGGAAGATCAAGGGCACAGGAAATTTTGCCTTTCATCTAAGAGTCCCCGGGCTGCAGAGGAGATCCACAGCCAGGAAGATGCCTGGTAGGCACGCTAGCTCCAGCTGGCGTGAGGAAGCCTATGGCTGCCAGTGCCTTGCTGTGGATGCCTTATCTCCCTGGGGCTGGACCAGCCCATGGGCAGCTGACCACAGTGCCCCTTGGTGCCCTTTGGCCCCTGGGAGCTGTAGTACAATTGTGATTTGGGAACAAGCAGCTTTCCCAAGGAACACCTGGCCATCTCCCATGGATTCTGACCCAGCCGCTGGCCCCAGACACAGAATGAGTTTTCTTGCCTTGGTCAGGCAGTGTTGTAAGAGATTCCCTCCCCTGTTGCCTAAAACATGCAGTAGATGCAGGCTCTGGAACACCTCAGACCTGGTCCGTAAATCTGACTGTGCACGCCTGCAGGCCTGCATTTCTGACTCCTGTTACCAGGGCTTTAAGGCAAGGACCAAGAAAGCTCAGGAACACACTCGCCAGGACACAACTGTCTCTGGGGTCAGAGTCCTAAAGTGGGATCCCAGCCCCGCCACCTACTAGCCACTTCATGTCTCTCTGCCTCAGCTTCTTCCCATGTGACATGAGTAAAACACTCCTGAAGCGAGAGCGATGACAGTCGGATGATGTGCTCTGTCTGCATGGTACATGGCAGAGAATGGGTACCCAATAACTGGTGGTCACTGATGGGTGCTGTCATTTGTGTTAATTTCTTTATCACCACCACCATCACTACCATCACCATCACCACCACCACCACCACCATCATCACCACCACCACCACCACCATCATCATCACTTTTCCCATTCCCACCACCATCACCACCACCACCATCACCACCATCACCACCACTTTTCTCATTCTCACCACCATTGTGGAATCACCAGGAACATTAGACTTTCGGAGTCTGATTTTATAATCTTTGTCTGTAAGTGACTTTCTTATACAGGTTTCCCTGGTGCTACTTTAATAACTATTCCCTGCCTCTGGTGATACTCTGGTCACAGCTCTTTATAATCCTTGCCATCTCTTTGTGCTGAAGTCCCCTTTGTACATAGCTTTTGTTATAGGGTGAGCAAGAACCCAGCAGTCAGGAGACCTAGGTTGTACCTTTGCTAGGTACATAAGTCTCCAGTTCTTCCTTCCCATGGCTGGGGTCACATGGGATGGCACTGTGGTCTCTTCCAGTTCTAATATCCTAGGACTCTCCTTGATGGGAGAGTTTGCTGTTGACTCACTACGAAGCCTTTCAGCACACATAAGTGCTCAAGAAATAGAGGCCAAATTAATGAATAAATACGATGAGTATAGTCACCAGAGAAGGACATGTGGGTACCATAAGCACTACAAGAAGCAATCAGTTAGTACTCAGGCAATCAGGAACTCTTCCTGGAAGAGGTGGCAGCTGAGGTTAGCCTTAATGATTGATAAGTATTCTGGCCGGTGGACAGAGAGGAGATAATGTTCTAGGCAAGACAAATGGAGTGAACAAATACACAAAGAGTCAAAACCAGACCTTGCCATCTGGGAGGCTGAGTGACTGGAAAGCAAACGTGAGGGTGCACAGGTTCTCAGCAGCTGTCCCTTCCCAGCCTCCTCTCAGGAAGCTACTGGGGTATGTGCTCCGTGAACCCAACACTTACAAAATGTGCAATAAAGAAAAGGAAATTACACTGCTCAGTATGACTTGGTTACGAATCGCAGCAACGTGATCATCATAAAGTCAGCACTGGCTGTGAGCTCCCCAGGGCAGGCGCAGGAAGCCCCACGTGGAGATGGAGTGTATAATGTCTCAAACAGAACTGCGAGAAGTAGCGAGGCACCAATGTTCATCCCGGCGCGGAGGCAAAGCTCCCAGAGTCAGCTCAAGGTGGAGCATGGGGTCATGGAGGGACAGGAAATGGGGCTGGAGTGGGGGCAGAGCTGGGAGGGATGTTTCTCACATGCTTTATAGAACTGTTTGACATTTTAAGTGATGTCTAAGTGCAATAAAAAGGCCAACAAAATAAAAAATGAAATACAGTTTTGCTATCACCAAATGGATGAGTGAATTGGAGACATTAGAGGTACTAACTATAGTACCAGTTGGTAGATTGTTGCTCTCTGCGTGTTCTGAGGCCCCCCAAAATGGGAGAAGGACCTGGCAGCCCACTCCTGAAACAATCAATCAGGGGGACTGGTGGCTGCAGCTGGGCTGGGTGTGCATACCCTCTGTACCACACATCCTCTGTAATGCGCACCCTTGGCGCACACTCCCTCTGCACCGCAGCAGCCGCATGTACACGAGCACCACAGAAACTTTGCACCCACACAACAGGGGTCTTGAGCTGTTTACAGCAGTTTTGTGTGCGCAGCTCTGGAAATGCCCATGTTCACCTGCCTGAGAATGGGTGAGAAAACCTTGGTGCATTCCCGTAAGAGCTTGTCAGATTGCAGGGGGAAGGAATGGCCCTTGGCTGTGGACAACCTGGGTGGACCTTCGAAACAGAATGCTTGGTGAAACAGAGCAGGTCACAGAATAACTCACATCCAGGTGGCATGGGATTAGTCAAATCCAAACATGAGCCAGAAAAAAAAAAAACAGAAAAAGAGTCTTTGTCTAGGGTCACAGTTTTGCAAATAGAGGGAAATTATAAAGAAAAATCAAGGAATAAGAAAACTAAGAGGAGCGTGGTCACCCTGTGCAGAGCCAGGCATGGCTGTCCCGTCTCTAGGCTCTGCTCTCACGCGTCACAGCTGTGCTGTGCTTTGCAGATTCACCTGAATGGATGACACTTATCATAGCAAGGATGTGTGGAAACAAAGCATGGCTCTGCCCACAGGGACTTGAGAGGGGCCCCTTCCCTTGAGCACTGGAGTGAGCTGCTGCGGTCAGGCGTCTTATCCCCACAAGTCTCCACACATGTCTCCTCTCCTTTGTGAGGTGGACCTCACAGGGGACCTGTGGACCACAGGGGGGTATCGCTGATCCTGACTGATGCAGCATTACAAGATGCAGAGGCAAAAAGACAAGCAGAGAGCAAAAATAAAACAGCCAGAGAGCAAGGTGCAGAAGCTATGGCCGGGGGCAGATAGGAGCCCAGCCTGGCCCGGACAGAGCTGGGGCAGGGACCGTCCTGTCCTGTGGGTCCCATGCAGAACTGGGAACATACAGGTATTTCCACTCCTCCTAGAGCTCTCAGCAGCCCACCTGTGCCTCAGAGGCCCTTCCAAGCCACCCGGCTGAGTGATGGCACCTGGACACTGATAGCACCGTGCTCCTGTTCTCTGATTTCCCCACAAAGCCCTGGCAGGGGCCCAGGCCAGGTGAGGGGCTGGGAGGAGAGAGAAGAGCCATGTCCTCTGTCCTCTCCTGACAGTAAACAGTTCAGATCAGCGGCCAAAGGATGGCCTGGGAACCGCTCCTGCAGATACGAAGGAGGTTCAAATACCTGGCCTCACAAGGAGAGGCGGGGCAGGGAGAGGAGCATGCCAGCCAGTGCCAAAGGCAGCAGGTGCAGACATCCCTGAGGCCACCTGGCTGTTCAGTTCTCCCACAGAGGCAGATGTCAGTAGCCAGACATGGCTCCTGGGATGACAGGGAATGCCCCGGTTCTGCCACCTGGTCAGCCACTGTTGAGCCCTGTGGTCTCAATCCATAAGGGATTCTGTGGGGAAAAGGTCCTGTGACTTTTCCGAATTCATCCATCATGGCAGAATAGGATGAGCAAAACTCCAGGGGCCAAAGCCGTGGCCTTCCCAGGAAAGTGTTTCCACGGGCAGGCTAACCAGAACGTAGCCTTCTAGTGAAGGGCCTGAGGTGGGAAGGCCCCTCTTCCCTAATAGTCCCTGCAGCTTATGAAATGGACCCAACCAGTTGCATGAGTGGGTAGATAGCTACGGCTCAGTGAGGCTCCCACCAGCCTCCTGGCCACAGGATATTTGGGGACAGGCACATTGCTTCTCCCCTGACCTGGTGTGTGGTGATGCCTGGGCACTGCGGAGCCCAAGCATAAGGCTGAGGCAGGAGAGCAAGAAAAACTGAGTCTTGAAGGCATCATTTGACTTCAGAATCCAACAGTTCCTGAGCCCTGGGCCACTTAGTCATGTAAGTCAGCAACTCCTTTGCAGCTCAAGGCCACTTGGGTGGGATCCACAGACACTTGTCACCAGAATTAACAACATGGATTTGAGACCGGAAGGTCTGGGTTTTGACCCAGTTCTCTTTGACTGTGAGCACATTGCAGCCAGTCTTTTGACTGTCTCCATCCTTATGATGAACTTCCTACTTTTGTGGATTAATCTTGTGAACTAGATGATAATATAAGATTATGCAAAATAACCACTTTTGATTTGGTGAAGAGCAAGAAAAGAAATAGTGTAGAAAAGATAACCAGTTCTGGAGGGTGGCACCATAGAAACAAGGGTGCCACTGCCTTGGAGAAGCCCAAATCCTGCTGTCTGCTCAGAGTCAGTGGATAGGGCTGCAGGGGTCACCTGGAGAGAATTAGTCTCAGCCCAGTCAGCACGAGATATGACAGGCTTCACGCAGGACACTGGGACAAGTGGACCTCCCCAGGTGCCATCTCACAGAGGACAGGGGTGACCGCAACTTTCCATGTTGTGAATCGAAGTATGTGGACCGACTGGCCAGGTCAGCGTTGAGGACCACTCCTGACCCTCCTCCTCTGTAGAGCTCACAAGTCCTGGACCAAATGCATGTGCTGGCTCTGTCGCTCTCGGCCACTGAGTCATGGTGCTGCCCTGCGCCAGCCCATGATGCTGCCCTCTCCCATTACAAGGACCCACATTGTGGATGTGGGGCAGCCTTGCTGCTTGTTTTCATGGGAGCCTGCAGTTTGTTTGGGGCTTGTGTTGTTATTTAGCAGGGGCTTTGAAGGCTCTTGTGCCTCAGGATGTCTCCTGAGACACCAAGGAAGCACAAATGGCCAGGACATTCCCTAGGTGCACTTGGGCCCCACCGGACTCCACACTCACAGCGGACCCTTGTCCAACAGGAGAGGAGCTTCTTGAAAACACCCCCAATGGCACGCACCCCAGTGAGTTGTAAAACATCTCCAGGGTGTAGAAAGGCCTGCAAAATAACCTAACCTAACCGCCCAGGAGTGGTTTCAACACACAGAAAAGCTGGAAGGACAAGGCAGCCGATGCCCTCATGCTCTGCACTTGCCCTTAGCCAGGCCCGCCCACTCTGTCTGTTTTGGCACAGGCACCTCCAGCCCTCCCTCGCCCATCTGCCCATCAATCCATGCCATCGATGATGCGTTAGAGGGAATGGCAGGTGGCTGTGCCCCATATGCATTGGATTAGCTGCACTAGTGTTTGCTTGTGCTTTTAGAATTTACACCTGGTGAAATGCTCACATCACGAGTGTCCTAAGACAGTGGGATCTCACAGATGTCCCTGAGTGGCTCACAGCCTCTCAGGACAGTTTCCGTCACCCCAGCACTTGCAGCAGAAAGTTCCTGCTGCCCATTCCCAGTAGATCTCCCCACCCCTGGCAGCCAATAGCATACCATGCAGCACTGCTCCAATAAAGGTCATTGGCTAAAGGAAATAATCTGTGTGGCAATGCCCTAGATGATCAGGAAGGAGACCGTGACCTTCTGGGCTGGTGAACTCAGCCCCTTGTGTGCTGGCCACAATCCTGCAGTCACATGGGTCCTCCCACTCCCCAAAGTGAATGTCGAGGAGCTCAGGATTCTGACCGTCTATTTGGGGAGCTCATGCACTGCCATCCTGGGACACTCGCTCCCCTCCCTAGGCCTCCATCAAAACATGTGCGGAAAGCTACTTCTGAAGGCTGGCATTTTTATGGAAGTAGCAAGTGGCGGCCTCCAGTCTCTTAAGGACCTCAAGATGTTGCTTGTTGTGCTAACGGTGCTTACCCCGGGTGGGCAGTTGGTGTTTATGAGTTTCCAGTGAGGTCATAGCCTCTGCCACATCCTGTGGGCTTCAGTCAGTGGACGGCACGGGGTTTGCAGATTTCATCTGACCTCTTGGCAGAGTGTGGTGGTGCCCTACACGCTCCGCGGGGTTCTCACTTCCTTGGTCCGTGCCGCTCAGCACACCTTGGCCCTGGATGCTCTGCATAGTACCTTAGCTGGGTGGACAGCAGAGAATGATTCCCCTCCCCAGAGGGAGGGCAGCACAGGCTCTGTAAGCACAGACCCTCCACAGCGGAGGGCTGCCTGGCCACACTCCAGCCTGCACAGGCTTCTCCGCAAACTCCCAGGTGCTGCCACCTAGCGCCCGGGTGGACGCTGATGACGTTTGGCCCAGACCCTTCCTTTCAGCCCAGATCACAGCGAGGACGCAGGCACGGAAGCTGATCTCACCACCATCTACCTGTGAGGTGAGCCTCGTGCAGGCTGCCTCCTGCCTCGCAGCGACAGAGCCAGCTCCGCCCCTGAGCTCTTTCCAGCCAGCACCTGGAACCTGGCTGAAGATGCCACCAACAGCCACCCAACATCCGGGCCACACCGCCTCATCTGGGCTCCCCCATACCACACACCAACTTCAGTTCGATTCCAGTCCACGTGCCAACCCTGACATGATGCCAATCCGGACAACATTGGCGAAATTCCCCCTCAGACACAACATCAGCATGGTGGTAACTAGGCCACCACTGGCAGCCAGTACGACACTAACAAACCCGGGCACCAACACTGTTGTTAGCCAGGCCCCGACGAGGCGTAACACTGACCCAAGCACGGACATCAGCCCAGGGCTAGCTCAAGTCTCACCTCCTGTGATAGAACCCACAGCAATAAAAGTGAAAATGGCAGGAAGCAGCCCCAGCTCAAACTCCAAGGAGAGGCAGCTGCCCTTACCTTGCGATGCCTCAGCCGATGTGTCTACCGGGCAGGGCTGGCCAGCCCACTGGCTCACTGCGCGTGGTCTTCTCCCCAGCCGCCTCGGATGCTGCAATCACAGGCAAGCATTAGATATGAACCCAGGGGAGCAGGGAGGGGCGTTTCTCGCTCTGGGAAGCCAGCACAGTACAGACCCCAGGGTGCAGAGGGACAGGGACCCCATGTGACTGTGCTTATCTGAAACGCACTGTTCCTCCCCCAGGCCCTCTGCACACACCTCGCGCATTGTGCCCACCCCAGTCCAGGATGTGTCTGAGGCTTTGCACGCTGGCCCGGCCACCCTCAGAGCCATGTGGGCATCCTGGAAATCACCCAGGGCCCTTGTCATTGGTCCTTTTCACTGTCCTTATTTTCTCACCCCAGGTCCCTGAGATCCCAAGTCCAAGGTGTTCTTGGTTGCTGCACAGGGTCTGGGAAGAGGTGTCCACTTGTCACCTGGGAGAGGCTGGGAGCCACCGTGCATGGGGAGGGGCTGGGATGCTGGCATCTGGTGGGGTCACTCCCAAGGGCTCTCAGGGTGGACCCTGGTCTTTATGGGTCCACACCCACTTCCTCTGGCCCCTGTATTTTGTCTTCCAGGATCCTGTGTCTCACTTTGGATGTCTGAGCCAGCATGGCATTCTGGGGGCACTGCCCCTGCCTTCTGGTGACACCTTTCAGGGGCCCTGGGACCTCGGACTGACTTATGCATCTTTCTCTCTAAGCCACTGAACATGAAGAGATGCCAAGACACTTCCTTCCCCACCTTGGGGCCCAGGAGGCTTTAGGAGGTGAAGAAATAAAACTGTGCCCAATACCCATTTAACAACAGCACTGATTTGGAGTCAAGAGACCTGCTGTCCGCCCCAGCCCAGCCACTAGCCTTGTCTCTTGGTCCCTTCAGGACAGAGAGAGAGACCTGTGCCTCCTTCAGATTCACTACAAAGGTGGGATGCTATCATGGGGCCCCAGGAAGCTCTTAATTCCCTTCCCACTGTCAGCACACCCCAGGACCACCAACAGCCACAGGAATCACAACTCTGAGGTTGACAAGGTGATTGACTCTGTAACTTCACAACGCCCATCACCAGAAAGAACTCGAGTCTGACTTTCGATCCCCAAAAGACGTTTTCCTCCTCCTCCTCCTTGGATATTCTGCATTTAAGGATGCCAGGCACTGGGGCTGGGGTCCTGGAGAGTACAGCCGTGCACAAGTGAAGCCAAGGATCCGCTCCAGGTACTGCGGCTCCCTACCCTCTCCTCCAGGGTCATTCAGACTGTCAGCAAAACATAAAAAAACAGCTGCCGGCACAGCGATGCTCACCTCAGCCTATCTCATCCGCTGTCTAATTAATAGTTTCCAGGTCACCATGGCCATGGGAACATCTGTGCTCTAGCTCTTCAGCTCACAGATGCGGAGGGTGGCTGCCCTGGCTCTCTGGACACCCCCTTGCACATGTGCCCTATCTTGATAGCAAATTCGCTCTTCTTTAGTCTGTTGGCCAGCATGCTGCTCACGAACACGTCTGTAAAGCAGCTCAGCTGTGTGCGTGGGGAGAGGCCTGCCCCTGAACGGCTCCCAGAGTTGGTCTGCAGGCCACATGAGGTCCATGAGGCACTCATGGGCCACGGGGTGAGCAGTAATCCCTGAGGGCAGCACGGTGAGCACTCCGTGAAGCTACCGTGGAAAAAATGTCCTTTGTGTAAGGGTTGAAAAGCAGAATTGAATTGTTTTTCAAATTTTTCCTGAGCGTAACAGACACAGAGAGCATGCAGGTGCATTCACCTCACTAGCCTTTCATACTCTGAGCACACTGGTGTCACCAGGGCCCTGCTGAGATCCAGAAAGTGGCCAGTGCCCTCCGGCTTTGTCGGTGACGAGCTCGGCTCTGAGCTCAGAGAGTGGGTTGCTCATGCAACTTTTATTGGGGGGAATATAGAATGTGTAGTTTCTTTCATTGAACTCAATTATTTTTATTTTCAGTTACGGTAAATACATACAGATAAAATCTACCAGCTTAACTGTTTTAAGTGTGCAGCGCAGTGGCGTTAATTTCATTTATAATGTGCTGCCTCCCCACAGTCCGTCCACAGAACACCTCACCTTCCCAGAGTGAAACTCTGTCTCCATTAAACACTAATTTCCCATGCTGTCCCCTGGCCCCTGGCACCACCTTTCAACTTTCTGCCTCTGTGGATCTGAGACCGTAGGGACCTCGTGGAAGTGGAGTCATACAGGACTTGCCTTTTTGCGGTTAACTCCACTTACCCTAATCCTCAGGGTTCACCCACGCTGTTGCATGTGGCAGAATTTTCTTCCTTTTTAAGGCTGAATAATACTCCCTTATATGGTTAGATTACATTCTGTTCATCCATTTATCTATTTCCAAGTGTTAGCTACTGTGAATAATGCTACTATGAGCATGGGTGTGCAAATATTTCTTTGAGTTCCTGTGTTCAGGTCTTTGGAGTGTGTACCCAGAGATGGATTTCCTGGGTTATGTAAGGAGCTGGGTTTTTCCATCTTTTGAGGCCCCTGCATAGTGTCTTTCATAATGGCTGTACCACTGCATGCTCCGCCCAACAGTTCACAAGGGATCTGATGCCTCCACATCCTCCCCAGTACTTGTTTCTTTCTGGTTTTTTGGCAGTAGTCCTCCTAATTGGTGGATGGTGGTTGGTTTTAACTTGCATTTCCTAACAATGGGTGATGTGGAGCCTTTTTTCATGTGCAATGTTTCATTCTTGGTACATTCTACATAACAGGCCTTGGATGAATAGGGATGTGTTGAGAAAACACCGCAGCATAATGCCAGCTACAAGGAAAGAGCCAGGGCTGCCATCCTGCAAAGGCCACTCTATTCTTTGCAAACCACTGCATTGTTGTTGTTTGGTGCTGTTGAGTCAGGTCTGACTCATAGTGACCCTATGTGTAACAGAATGAAACACTCCCCAACACTGTGCCATGACCAGCACTATTTTCAGTATTACTATGCTGTTCACAGGGTTTTCAATGGTGGACTGTGCTTTGGAAGTGGGTTGCCGGGTCCTGTTCCCAAGTCTGCAGCACCTGGTGTTCCCAGGTGGTCTCCCATCTAAGTACTAACCAGGCTGACCCTGCTTAGCTTCCGAGATCTGATGGGATTGGGCACCAGGTGGCTATGGCTGTGGACACCACACAGTTTGCAGTAAGAGGCTTCCACTGGAACTGCCATCCACCACCTGATCCATCCACCATCCACCCACCATCCACCATCCACCTTCCATCCACTATCCATCTATCCACCATCCATCTGCCCATCCACCAATTAATACACCATCCATCTGCCACCCCACATCCACCTCCCACCCACCGTCCATTCATCTATTCACCATCTACCTGTCTATCCATCCACCTACCATCCACCTGTCCATCATCTATCATCCACCCACTGATACACCATCCACCATCCCTCCATTCATTTATCTACCATCCATCTGTCCAGCCACCCCCCCACACTCATCCATCTACTCATCCCACCTGTCAATATACCATCTATCCACCACCCATCCAGTCATCCATCTATCACCCATCCCCCTCACATCCATTTGTCTACCCACCCACTGCTGGCAGCACCTGCCATGTCTAGAGTCTAATATCATGGCCCCGCACCTCTACCCCCTCTGGTCCTCTGTTGAGATTTTTTTCAGTGCTGGGGATGGAGCCCTGGGCCTGTGCAAGCCAGGCAAGCACTCTACCACCAGCCCTCCCTGTTGGAAACTTGGTACTGAACTCCCCCAATTTCTACCACTGTTCATGGGCCTCTGGGCTGCTGTGCTCCTGTTTACCTCCCCTTCCCTGCTCTGATCCTTAGTTGATTCTGCTCAGAGCTTTCTGGGGTTCCTGCTGCTGGGCAAGGGTCTCTACCACTCCTTGCTCAGCTCTTGGATGCCCTGGCTTAGACACCATCAAGACCAGCCACGGCAATCCCCTGTCCAGAAGCTGCACAAATTGCCCTTTAGGGAACTTGGGGCCTGCCCAGCGCAGCCCCAGATGCAAACCCATATGGCTCCCAGGCTTTGTGCTTGCTGCTATTATTCTGGGAGGGGCCTCTTTCCTGTTCATGCCCCCATGGCACAAAACTGCCTGTACCACCCACCTGCCTTCTCTGGTACTACAGCTTTTCTGCAGGATTTGTTGTCCTTAACGAAGATGACAGCGATGAGGACTAACGTTGCCATGCTCCCTGGAAGCCAGCCTGGATTGGGAGGCTCAAGCAGCCTCTTACTAAATCCCCCAGTGACCCTGGAAGGCAAGGTCTGTTGGCACTCAGGTTATAGGTGAGGACCCTTGAGGCTCAGAGAGGTAAAGGAGCTTGCCCCGAATCACACAGCAAATAAGTGAGTGAGCTAAAGCCTCATCCAGATCTGTTTGATTTCAGGGCATAGGCACTAGATGGTCATGGCTGATGACCCTGGCTATAACCCCAGAGGCAAGAGCCTTACCTGTGTGGTCCTTCCATCTCAGAACTGAGAACAAGAATAAAAGACCAGTGAGTTAATGAATGAAGGGCCAGGAAAATGGCTTGGCTTGAAGCCCAGATATCCTTGCAGCTGCCCTGCACAGAGGCCTCCAGACACCACGTGGACGCTCAGGGCCCGGCTCACCCTAGCTGGAGAGGAAGGGTGGGAGGAAGGCAGAAGCCAATGCAAAGTAAGAAGCCGCGGAAAACAGCCTGGGAATTTCCCCTGAAGCCAGCGTGAGTGCTTTGGATCTGTGGAGTTTGGACACAGTCCGGGAAACAGCAGGTCGTGATCAGGGTTTGATTTCATCTGCTGCTGTTGGTGGAACAGCGTGCGGCTGCCTGGAGCTGCTCAGCACGCAGGAACGTGCCACGCACAGAGGGCAGGGACTGGGGATCCACGGCAGTGCACACCCAGCCTCTGGCCCTCGGTCACCCTCCAGGCCACGGCTCTCCTAGGAAGTTGCTGTCTGCACTGTCGCAGAGCCAAGGGCACAGGCTCTGGGCTGCATCCCAGCTTGTGAGCAGTTGATGAGCCGCCTGCCTTTGTACTCAGTGGTGGAGGAGGGAGCCAGGGCTGGGAGGCAGGAGGCTGGGCCATTGGAACTGAAGGAGGACAGAGTGGCAGAGCCATGGGACTGGGGTTGTCCAGACTTCTCAGTAGGACCCTTGAAACCTGGCATTTCATTGTATGCACAGTTTATCTCCAAGGAAGGAAGAGCCAGTGGCCAAGGCCACCCTCTGCCAATTAGGGGCACATGGAGGGCCCTGGAGACATGTGTGCCACCACCATAAGGAGGCAGCCTCATCCCGGGAGGCTAGGGTGTGGTTTGTAGCAGATGTTCTTCTGTAAGAAGCCCAGGCTCTACACAAGTGGCTGATTCCAGATCCTGGGCAGGAAAAGAATGGGATGAGCCTGGAGCATCTTGTGCCAGAAAGTCAGGGGAGATGGAACCTGGGGCATGAAATGAGCCTCTGTGCCTTGAGCAGCAAAGGTGGACGAATAGGCCAGATTCCTGCTGTGCTTTACAGCCAGATGCCAACTAGAATGGCTTGAAAATGCACCTGAAGGGTAGCTGGCTGATTGGGGGCAGTGATGTGGACATCCTGTACCTGCTGGATGAGCAAACAGCTGACATCAAGTCTTACAGGCAAGGAGACATCTGTCCTATGTGGTCCAGTTCATAAGACCAGGCTCATGAGGCCTCTATCTATATGAAGGAGGCCCTGTGATGTCATAGAGAAGGTCGGGGTGCCAGAGACATGAAAGTCCTCATCAATGGCTATGAATTTACTTGAGGAAACAGCTATATCCTCAAAATATAAAGAATACCTAGAATCAATTAAGGAAAGTCCACAGCTTTGTGGAAAAGAAAGTAAACACTATCTAGGCAGGAGGTCCACAGATTCAGCTCCTAGACACACAAACACAGGGTGAAGGAGATACACCCTGGCCTCTTTGGAGCCACAAAGCTGCAGTGATTAGCACAGTGTGGTACTGGTCAATGAGCAGACTGGATCAATGGAACAGAACAGAGAGGTGAAAAACAGACCTACCAGGATGACGAAGTTGAGAGGCAGCTTGAGATGGGTCCTGTACCTCAGTGCAAAATGCAAAAGCATAAACCTGGAAGATAATACCAGAGAAAATCTGTGGCCTGGAGTTTGCCAATGAGCCTTTAGATAGGAGGCCAAAAGTGTGATCCATGAAGGAAGAAATCGATGCTGGATTTTATTAAAAGTTGAAAAACTTGCTCTATAAGGGACAATAAGTGACTAGAAAAATAAGCTGTGGACAAGGAGAAAATATTTATAAATTGTATTTCTGAAAATGACCCATGTGGAATAAAGTGCTCTTAAAACTTGACATCAAGAAAACAAACCAATTTATTAATGGGAAAAGGGTCTGAACAGTTACTAGCAACAATCCACAGGTAGCAAGTGAGCACATGGAAAGATGCCTCACCTCAAGGACCTCAGAGGTGTAAATTGAAACAGTGGGGTGTGGCCACTTGCTAGAACAGCGCAAACACAGATCACTGACAGCATCAGATGCTGGCATGAATTTGGAGGAACAAGAACTCTCGCTCACTGTTGGTGGGGATGCAGAAAGCTGCACCACTGGGGAAGACAGCTTGGCAGCTCCTGATAAATGAAACACATAACCCGTAACGGCTCTCCTATGGATTTACCTGAGTGAACCAAAATCTTATGTTCACATACGAACTTGCATGTGACTGTGTAGCAGCTTTCTATACAAATTCCCCAAACAAAAGCAACCAAGATGTCCTTTAGCAGATTGACAGATGAACAAGCTATGGCAGATCCACTGAGGGAAGCTATACAGCCATGAAAAGGGACATCTAATGACTCACACAGCACTGCAGATGACTCTTAAAGGCATTTTGCTAAGTGAAAGGAGTCAGCCCCAGAATGTGACACATTGTGTGATTCCATTCTAGGAAAGGCAAAACTCTGAGGATGGAAACCAGATCAGTGAGCAACAGGAGCTGGGGGAGGGGAGGAGGTTGAGTACAAAATGTTTGTACAGGGAGAGCCATAGAGCCGATGAATGGTCCTGGGTGGTGGGTACGAACACCACGTGTTTACTGAACCCAGAGAACTCTGTGCCACAAATAGTGATTTTATGCGAATTAATGAACAATCAACCAAGATGCTCAGAAATCCTGATGGGATGTGGGCTCTGCCCAGAGAATGTGGTTGCATTATAGCACATTGCAGTCTCACTGGTAGGGGGCACAAAGGGCCCGCCTGAACAGCTCTGGGAAGCAGGCTTCAGGCTGCACAGAAGAGGGAATAAAAAGCACCTGCCCTGCCCACAGGCGGTGGTGCTCTCTCCCAGGGATGTGGGTTCATTTCCAAACTGCTGCACTTGTCACTTGCTGTTAGGTGCCATCCAGTCGGGTCTGACTTACAGCGACCTTCATAGGGTTTTGGATTGCTGATTGTTTTGGGATTGCTTCAGGAGTGGATTGCTTTGTCCTTTTCTCTTTTTGCTGTGCTGTGGATTGAACCTAGGTCCTCATAGAGTGCGGAGCAGCGTTCTACCAACTGAGCTAAGCCCCAGCTGCAGCACTTGTCAGTGGGTGAGACAAATAAGCAAATGCAGGCAGATGGTGGAGCAGCGTCTCCCTGGTGAGAGAGGGGGTTGGGATAAGTAAGAGGAGGCAGTGGGTAGGCAGTTCTAGACGATGGCCAGAGCCACCAGCACGAGCACCTTTAGCTCAGTACAGCTATAGTCGAGTGGATTCAGAAACGACTATGGCTGGGTATTACTGGCCAGTGGGCACGCATGTGCACATCCCTGGCTCTGTCTGCTGAGGGATCCTAGAAGTAGCGACAATCCCATAGCAACAAGAGTGCCCAGTGCCAACCTCCTGTCTTCTAGACCCCCGTGCAGTGGAGGGGCAGGGCCTATGGGAGGAATGGATGGCTGACTCTAGAGCTGGGACGCATAAGATACAAGATGAGCCCACTTCTAGTGCCAGGAAGTGAGGACATGCTCAGAAAGCAGGGTTGGGTGCACATCACCGGGCCTCAAGGCTGGCCTCTAAGAGCTTCGGATGGCGCGAGCTGGAACAAATAACACTGCATCGGACTAAGACCTAATGTGCAAATACATGTGTGTCCATATGGACGTGAACACATGACTTTATAAACAGACACACAGGAGAGAAGAGACAAGTCTCCAATAAAAAAAAACTCCAGGTGACTTATGTGGCTACCAACCTTAGAAGTGGAGCTTTAAGTCCTTTCTTGCCTCAAAAAAAAAAAAAAAGAAAAGAAAAAAAGAAAAGAAAAAGAAAAGAAAGATGGTGGCCTGAATTTGGTGACTCCCTTCCGGAGGGCAGAGCAACTTCGAAGTAGAGAAACAGTTACGCAAAGGGAAACTGTGTGCTTTGGAGAGGACGCAGCAGCAGGCCTCAAGATGGTGCGCACTCTGAGAGGATGGCTGCAGGACACTGTGCCTGGGGGTCCTTCCAACCCCTAGTCCTCTGACAGCGAGGAGCACAGCAGGCCACCTCAGACCGAGGGGCATTCTCAGAGCACTCAGAACTGTCATGGGCATCAAAAACAGTGTGAGGAACTGTCACAGCTCAAAGGAGGCCATGGGGCCTGAAGGCAGTGTGGGGTCCTGGGATGGAAAAGGACGCTGGAGGGAAAATACTGACACTGGAAAGGTCTGGCTTTGCTCCTAGTAAATGGGCCACTACTGGTTCCTTCCTTTTGATGAATGTCCTGTGGTGACATAGGATACTAACAAGAGGGGAACCAAATACCTAAGGGGTACGCAGGGACCCTCTGTACTGTTTTTATAACTTTTCTATTCATCTAAGGTTTTTCCAAAATAAAATGTTTTTTAATGAGCAAAATATTTGATTAGACATATCACCAGAAAAGACATATGAGTGGCTACAAAGAATGCAGAAAGGTGTGTTAATCATAGTTGTTCTTGTTAGGTGCCATCGAGTTGTGTCCGAATCATAGCGACCGTCAGAGGGATTTCAATGGCTGTTTCAGAATTGCCTCAGGAGTGGATTGCCATATCCTTGTCCCATGTGTTAATCATTAGGGAAATGAAAATCAGAACCATAGTGGGAGCTGGGCTTGGAGGTGCCCACCTGAGGTCCCGGCACTTGGGAGGCTGAGGAAGGAGAATTGTGAGTTTGAGGTTAGCCTGGGTTCCACAGTGAGACCCTTTCTCCAAAACAAACAAGCAACCACACCCACAATGGATGCCACTCACATCCACTGGAACAGCCCTAACCGGAAGACCCCATGACACCAAGGGTGCCCAGGGCATGGAGACACAGAAGGCTACCACCCCCGGGTGCATGCGTGAAATGCTTTAGCCACCTTGGGAAGTGGCCGGGCACCATGTTAAAAGGCTAAACCAGGTTGATTTAAACCCCAGCGATTCCGCGCCTAGGAATCTATCCCAGGGAAGTACAACATACCTCTACACAAAAATCTGCAAGTGACTCTTCGTAGCAGAGTTTTCACAACAGCCCCACCTGGAAGCAGCAAGAGTGCCCATCGCCAGGGAGTGACTAAACAAAATGTGGTGCAGCTGCTCAGTGGGACTCTTGCAGCAAAATGGAATCAACTACTACAGGGTGCAAAATGCATCAACTGCAAAAATGTGCTACAGGGAAGAAGCCAGGTACAACGAGCCCGTCGGGTTCCACCTGTAGGAAGTTTCCAGAAAAGGCAAAGCTCCAGAAAGAGAAAGCAGATCATGGCAGGCGGGGCCAGGAGGGCCTGGAGGACATGGGAATGGGCAGGAGGCCTTTCTGGGGTCGGGGGAAGTCCCTGGACTGTGTGGTGGAGAAGGTGCCCTGCCCCCAGGTATGTGCTGAGCTTGTACAGCCACCGCGAGGGAGCTTGCCGCTGTGTGAACTGCACCTCCCCCTACAGAGCTATGGGGTTTGCTTTTGTTTTTGTTTGTTTGATTTTTAAGGAGAGATAAGGACTATGTGCAGTTTCGTGGGGAAATTTTATGTACAGAAATTTCAGCAGGTCTTTTAGTGTGATGTAGCTTTAACTCTTAAGTGGTCCTTCCATGAAGGGAAGAAGTTGAAGCCAAACTACAAAGGCCTCTCACTCACTCCAGGAGAAACTCACACTGTAAACAAAGCAAAGCGAAACAAACAACACTTGATGCCATAGCACAGCTAATTCATGTCCCTCTCTCCTTAAGCAGCAACCAGAACTACTGGTGACCCACATACCAGCCCTCACCTTGCTCTGCTTCAAAAGGCACCACCCATCGTTCCACGCCTGGTGGCCTCTACACACCCAAGGGAAGAGCATGGAACTGGGTAGGGCCTGTGCTCCCTGTGCATCTGATGTCAGCCCACAGTCAGCACCGACTGATGGAAGGCATGCTGAGTCCCTGTGGGCACATCACAGCCCCTAGCCACAACACTCTGCCGAGGGCCAGACCTGAGCAAGGCCTATGGCCAGCGCACTGCCCTGCACTGCTGCTGTCTGGACCAGAGACAGGCTTTGGGCAGACACCTGTCCACTGTTTCAACTGAAGGTAAATCTGTGCTCAGGCAGGCAGGTGCTGGGCTGGATGCCTCCTTCACACCAATGTAAACACAGGGCTAGAAACGCAGCCCGCAGCGACCCAGCTGAAACCAGAATGCCGCTGGCTGGACGGAGATGCTCAGGCCCACAGGCAGGATCTAGCCTCACGTGTGCATGTAGGGAGGGTCTGGAACTAGTTTAGGAGAAAGTGCGTGGGTAGGAGTTACCCCAGCTGGGGGGGCACAGAGTCAGGAGCTAGCCCCAGGTGAGTATAGAGGGTTGGGAGCTAGCCCAGGTGAGCATGCAGGGTTGGGAGCTAGCCCAGGTCAGTGTGCAGAGTTGGGAGCTAGCCAGGGGAGAGTGCAGGGCAGGTGATGGTGAGGGCTGTGGACGGGAGGCAGACGTGTGCCGCGGGGACATACAGGACAGCCAGTGGTGCGACAGTGGGCAGTAGGGAGGAGCGAGGCAGCCTGCTTCAGTTTCTGTCTAGACAGGGAGACCTGGCGGGGGTGGAGGTCATGATTGGGCAGGGGCACTGGCCAGGCAGGTCCCCCTCGTGTGGCCCTGGCCATGTCCTGTCCCCTCTGGACTCTGTCTCCCCAGAGTGAGGCGCAGCCAGACTCATGGAGCAGATAGCTGTTCACAGACGCCAGAGGTGAGGCACAGGGTGGCGCGTCCTCCACATCACTGTGCCCGTGCTTGGCCCCGCCATGGCCAGGGCTTTGCAGCTCTTAGTTGTCCAGTCTGTCTCTCACCACAGCTGTGTGGCCCAGGTGGGGGATACACTCCCCACCTCCCTGGCGGGAATGCTGAGGCTGAGGGGGCACAGCAGTGACCTCCAGGCCTGGCTACTCCGGGTGGCCCCCATCTAGCCCCAGAGCCACACTCTGCTCCCCTGTGGGAGGCACCAGCCCTGCTAGACATGGTTGTGTCCAGTCCAAGGACATCCCAGTCTGTGTCCATCCTCCGTGGATGTCCAAAGGCACTTGAAGGCCTCCTGGGAAACCACCCACCCCAGCATCCTCCTCCAAGGCCCCCAGCCCCACAGCTCTCAGGAGGCCAAAGCGAGCCTGGGTTCTCTAGCAAGGCCTCCTCTGCCACGGTGTCTAGGCGTCCCCCAGGAGCTGAAGGACACTTTGAGGGTCCAGGAAGGACCTGTGGCTCCCCTCGCTTTCCAGAACTGTCTTCCTTGGGTCACATTTCTCTTTCCTGGCAGGATGCTGGTTTTGGGGTGTTGGGTGCATGTGAGTTGCTGGGAAATGAGATGGACCAGCCAGTGACTCATGTTCATGAGACCTACGGAGCCGTCCAGCCACGTGCACAGACCATGACCTTGGGCTGAATCCCAACAGGACCTTGGCGTGAGGGCCCTGCGGCAGGAGGGCAGGACATGGCACCTGGTGCCCGTGCTGGGCATCTTTTCCTCTCCCTTCTCCCAACAGATGCTTCCAAGGGGTCCTGGAGGAGGATCCTCGCGTGGCTCTGGCCTGGTCCTGCTAGTGCTGAGGGTCCCCCATCTGCCCTTGGTGAGGAAGGAAGGGCCTGAGAACCAAGGCTCTGTTCTGTGGATCCCTCTGCTGCCCCTGGTGGGGAGGGGGTTGGTGGAGTGGCTGCCTCCCACGAGGCCAGCAGGAAGGCAGCCCTGGTCCCCGAGATACACTGCAGGGCCCAGGCCAGACACTAGGTTCCTGCAGAGGAATGAGCAGGCTTGGGGTAGTGGGGCTCCAGAGAAGGGCTGCAGGCTGGACAATTATGTGGCCTCTGGTCGGTACAAAGGATGGTGAGGAGAGGGAGGCAGGAGTTTGGAGTGGGAAAGACAGCACTAGGTGTGGACTCAGTGGGCCACAGGGAGGCCATGGAGGCTGGAGGGAGAGGGGATGGGGGAAACGGAGGGACTGGTCAGTCCTGGGGCCAGCTGTAGGGAAGGAGGATGTGTAGCCATCAGACCAGCCAAGGCGACCTGTTCCCAGGGCCTCGGTCACGTCAGCACAGGCCTGGTGCCCTCAGCCCCTCCTCCCATGGGTTTGCAGCCCCTGATCACCAGCACCTCACTTCTGGCTCACACTCTGCTCTTGTCGAGCAATGGGTGATGTTGCTGGTGAACCTGGGAAGCCCCTGAGCTGCCCTGGGTTTCCTGGTGGACTAAGATCCAGGATGTCCCCTGCCCAGGTGTCATGGCCACACTTGGTGTTCAGGTTGGCCGGCAGGGAAGGGGCACGAGGAGGCAGGAAGTCTGGCTTTTATGGAACTGGTGAGGCCTATCTGGGCCCAGATGAGGACTGGACTTATTATCAGGGGCTTTGTTTTCCTCCCTGGGGCTTTGGGCTGGGTGTGGCTGTGTCTCTGGTCTGGCCGGGCAGAGTTACAGATCTCTGACGGATCCCAGATCTGCTCCCAGGAGGGCCCTTTGTGAGCTGTCCACTCCCTGACTTCCTGAGGACCTCTCAGCTACCGACAGGAGAATCCGAACCTGAGCTTCCCTGTGCCACCCCAGGGAAGCCTCCACCCATTTCACACAGGTCCCAGCTCCTATTCGCCCACTAGGCCGCTCTCTGCCCTCGTGGGTCTTCTGAGATAACAATGGCCTCGGACATTGCTGTTCAGTGAGCTGTCACTGTGTGGGACCAGCTGGGGGTGGCCTCTGGGGAGATGCACTCTGCCCATCATCCTTGATTCTGCAGAGGACTCTGGGACAGGCGGCCCCACAGGGCATGGCCAGCAAGGGGTGCCTGTATATTATCAGTGGACGATGCCAAGGATCCGTGTCTGTCTTCTGCTGTGGGGCCTCTCACTCAGTGCTGCAGGGGCGCATGGATGGCAAAGCACGCCAGCAAGCTGCTCACTCGGAGAGACTCTGCACAAATCCTGTAAGACTTCTAGGCCTTACAAGTTCTGGGCCCTGGTGCTGAGGACTGAACTTCCCCAGGCTTGCCTTTCTTGGTGGCCACACCTGCACTATCATGGGGAGTGAAGCCCACTGTCCCCTCGGGAACATGCTCTTGACCAAGGACAGCACAGCCCACATGGGGGGTGGGGGAAGAGCCAGGTAGCCCAAGGCCGCCTGCTGCTCCAGAAGTCCCATCTGTCAGAAGCCTCTGCTTTACTGCGCTCAGAAAGACTTCCCAAGATAAACCGCGGGGAGTTCCCATGGAAGCACTTGGCCTTTGTTTACGAGGCTCTTTGATGTGCTGATGATGTTTACAGCTCGTTGAAGCATCTTGGGCCCCGCCTGATGCCACTCTGGAGGTTGCAAGGCAGATCTGCAGCTTGTCCTTGGTCAGTGGGCTCCAGGGACCAGGAGAGGCCCCCCAGGTGGAGGAGGGGCCAGGGCCTGCCACACCTCCTGGCCATCTCACCCAGCTGCGTTCATGGGGCCCAGGGGCAGCCCTTGGGAAGGGCTTGCCTTCCTCCAGCCCCCAGAGGAACTTTTCACCCGTCCCTGGTCTTCAAGAGGCCATCATAATGGGGGGACTTGTCCTCCTTGATAGCCCAGCCAGTTGGTCTGGAGGCAGCAGCCTCAAGGGCCCCTCTGTACCTCCTAAAATGTACAACTGGCTCTCCAATGCCTGTCACCCCAGCTCTCCCAAGAAACCAGCCTGCTCCTCATTGCTGTGGTGTTTTCTCCAGAAACCCTTGGAGCAGCCCCAGTCCTTTGTTATTTCAGGTTGTTTTATTTCCAGCAGATTTCCATTTCTGGGGCCATGCAATGGAAAGGGCGTCTTCCATGACTCCAGCAAACCCAACACTCTGAGTCCTTAAGCAAAGCCGGGTGCCGTTTGGGGCAGAAATAGCCTACATGATCCAAAAGAATGCAGTGGCGGCTGCGTGTGGTTGGAAACGCTAGCACAGTGTGAAGCCACCCGCCCGTGGCTGCAATGCACGTGTACAATCCACAGACCGGCAGCATGGCAAACTCCAGAAAGTGGCTGGGCCAGAGGAGCAGCCTGAATGGCCCACTTGCTTGAGAGAGGCCAGGGAGTGGGAGCTTTGGGCCGGCCCCAGTGTTGGGGCTTCTGTTCTGCGGTCTCAGGTTGTGAGGCCTTCCGCTGGCTCCAGAGCCGTGTGGGTCCTCTTGCCTGGTAGGAGTGCACAAAAAGCCCCCAGCAGGGAACCCCAGGAAGCACTGGCTCCTATGGTTGCTTCCTCCTGCCCTCAGTAGCCAGAATGGCAGACAGGTGGAGGTAGCCTCTGCCCCAGACAGACCTGAGCTGGCCAAGACTCCACTTGGCACTTGGCCTCCACTTGGCCAAGACTCCACCTCCACTTCTCCACCATGGGCAGGACACCGGGAGGGCAGCAGACTTGGCCATGTCCTGTCATGCGAAGGTCACTTCTAAGTCATTGATTTTGCCCCTCTGGCTCTTCTTGAGCCAATCACATTAACATCAAGATTAACCATCCTCCTGGGTGTCAGGGATTCCTGGAGATCCAAGGATCCAGGGGTCAGGGTATCCTGGGGGTTGAGGGATCTGGGGGGTTGAGGGAGCCAGCTGTTTGGAGGCGTGAAGGCCCAGTTGCCTTGGCCCTGGAAGGGTGGGGTGCTGGCTGTTCCAAGAGCATTTCCTCGCTAAGTGAACAAAGGCCACAAGCTTTCTGCCTGTGGAAAAGAAAGCACGCAGAATATCTAAATCTATAAAGGCCCCAAAGTGGGAAAACCTGTTGTTTTTCCTGCAAGCAGCATGAGTAGAGACAATGGCGGTGTTGTTTCAAAACCTCCTCAGAGGATCCCATGCTTCCTCTCCCCTGTGTGGCTTCCTGCTGGGCAGGGGCTGGATGCAGGCAGGGAAGTGCTGACAGGAGGCATCCAGGGACCCCTGTGGTCTCTGCCTCTCCAGGGCGCTCCTGCACCCTCTTCTGGGGAGCACAGACCTCATCGCCAAGCAGAGACCTCCATGCTGCCCAGGGAGGGCCCAGCCTGGTCCTGACTTGCTTCTGCTCTGCACACGAGGCTCATTCTCCCCCCTGAGGAAGCTTTCCGTAGAGACCAGGACAGGCAGCACATTCTCCGGCCCTGTTTGGGGCTGAATGTTCAGGTGTGTCCTGTCCTTGGTCTGCATCTTCACTCACCCCTTAGGCCGGTCCCATCCTGGCTCCACCGTGGCCTGCTGGGTGTGGGATGAGCTACGGCCATCTAAGGCTGGGTTCCGTGGTGTTGCTGGCAGAAACGTGGCACAGCACCATCAGCCTGCATGCACTCCTCGGGCCAGATTCACTGCTCGAGCCCTTGGAAATGTCATTGTGTTGGTCACTACCACATGGGCCAGAGACGTCCACCTCCCTTTCAGGCAAATTCGTGGTCTCCAACTTTCTAAGAGAGACAGTTGGTTCGGGCCAAACGTGACAGTGCTGCACATCCCGGAAGCTGGACCCCCAGGGCAGTCTGACCTCTGCCTTTGCTGCCTTGACCAAGCCTAGAACCTCAAATGAACCCAGGCCCCTGGGCTGGACCTGCCCTGGCCAACGGCTCTGGGACCCCCAGCCATGCAGCGAAAGCCACCACCAAGGGAGGGGATGGGGCATGCTGTTTGCATCTGAAAGCCCATATGTTGAAGGCTGGGTACCCCGGGGGCTAGTGCTGGGACTTGGGCCCTGTGGGAGGAAATGAGGTCGTGGGGGCGTGCCCTGGAAGAGAGCGTGGACCCCAGCCCCCACCCCACCTGTCTCTTTCATGGTGGCCATGCAAGGAGCAGCCTCCCCGGCCCCTTGCTCTGCCATGATGCGCTGCTTCCCCACAGGCCCGAAGCAACAGGCCCGAGCAGCCATGGCTGGTACCTCCAAAACCATGAGCCAGACAAATCTTTCCTGCTTCTCAGATCACCTCAGGTGCTTGACACAGTGGCTGAGGGCCAAGCGACACAGCGCCTCCCTCCAGGTGCACTGTGCTCCCACCATGCCAAGAGCCCGCAGCATCTGCCTCATGGGAACCTTGCTAGAAATGTAAGTTCTTGGGTTTCACCTTGACCTAAATCAGAAATGCCGGTGGCTGGGGCCTACAGTCTGTGTTTTGAGAAGTTCTTTGTAGATTCCGTTGCAAGTGTGAGAGCCACTGTGCTAGGACATTTCCTCCCCCGCCCTTTGCCTGACACTTTCAATGCTCACCTCCTCCAAGGAGCCTTCCATGACTTGCTCAGACATGGAGTTATTTCTCTGCTAGCCCCTGTGCTTTCCACCATCTGTCTTGTTTTTCTCCCGAGACTGATTCCCTGAGGATGGATGGAGCGCTCTGAGAGTGTAAATGAGTGACGAGGGAGGCTAGTGAACGGACACGGGCTTACTCGAGCCTTTGCTGGGGTGGACGGGGCTGTGAACATGAGTATGGCGGAGCTCCTCCCCGGGGTAGCTCTCAGCCCATCCTGGATGAAGGAAAGAATGAACTAGGCTCCCAGGGCTGATGGCTGCAGGCTGGGCAGAAGCACTGACCCTTCTCCATCCAGCAACCTTTGCCCTTTGCCCACATGGGCACCTCTTGGCTGCTCTGGCCAGATAATCCAAAGTGACCCTGCTGGCTGCTGACCCGGCTGGAGGACTCGGCTGTGGGGCAGCCCCTGTCCTGTGGTCTGGTCCTGCTGCCCCTGACACCAGGTACAGGCTGGCACACACAGCATCTGAAGCTGTAGGTGCCCTGCTGCCCTCGGTTTCCGATCCAGGGTCTGAGTTCCCAGAGCAGCTCTGGTCCAGGGTAAACATCCTTGCCCACTGCCCGGCCCTAAAAATAGGCCAGGAGACTTGACTCATGAGTGCTGCAGGCGGCAGGGAGAGGGCCCCAGGGATGAGTCCTCCCTCAGTCTGACTTATTCCGGCCTGTGGAGGATGAAGAGGGTGACTGTCACACGGTGACTCATCTGGGAACGTGGAGGCGGGCTGCCTGCCGACCTTTGATTTCTCCCAGGCAGTTGACCTCCCAGCTGCAGAGCCACTGGGGGCCCCACTGAGGGAGATGACAGGGTGAACTGGCAGCTGCGGGAGGCAGCCCAGGAGCTGACACATCCTCTCACCCACTGTTCTGGGGCCAGACTCCAACACGCAGCAGAGTGAGGAACAGCTCTGCTTCCCAGCCTGCAGAGGCTGCGTCAGGGGCCTCCCACGGCTCGGAGCCTCACAGCCTGACATGCCGGTGTCTGCCCTGAGCTCGTCATCCTGCACAGCCTGCACCATGAGCCCATCACATGGGGACCAAATGACTCTGGCTCTGTTCCTGTGCCGTGTCCTCCTGCTCAGGAGCACTGGGGCTGGAGGGAAAAGTCTAGCCTTCCTGAAAGTTCTCTGATTGGTTCCTGGTTTTCCCTCAAGCCGTCATATACTGGTACACTTCTTCCAGTCACTGGCAGTAAGTTCTCAGTCTCTTGGGGCTCTTGGGAGCGCCCTGGAGACGCAGAGACCACAGGGGTCCCTGGATGCCTCCTGTCAGCACCTCCCTTCCTGCATCCAGCCCCTGCCCAGCAGGAAGCCACACAGGGGAGAGGAAGCACGGGATCCTCTGGAGGAGGCTTCGAAACAACACTGTCATTGTCTCCACTCATGCTGCTTGCAGGAAAAACAACAGGTTTTCCCACTTTGGGGCCTTTATAGGTTTAGATATTCTGTGTGCAATATTCCTGCTTTCCCAGATTATGGGCTTTCTGAGCCATGCCAATGGGCACATAACATGCCCTCATTCCTACAGGTGACTGTCTTATGCTCATCCGTCTGTCTATTCATCTATGGATCCACCCATCAAGCCACCCACCTGTGCATCTGTCCACTCTCCATCCACTATCCATCCACCTCATCCATCCACTATCCATACACCCACCCACCCACCCACCCCATCTATCCATTTACCCCTTCACCCACCCAACCACTCACTCATCCATCCATCCATCCACCTACCCATTCACCCACCCATTATCCATCCATCCTCTATTCATCCATTTACCTAATACCTGCCTCATCCATCCCACCTCATCCATCCATCCACTATCCATTCACCCACCCAATCATCCACCCACTCATACCTGCATCCATCCATCTACCATCCATCCACAATGCATCCACTCACCTTCTCCCCATTCATCCATCTAAAGAACGCATATAAGTCACCGATTCTGGACTGCACTCTATACCAGCACTGGGAATATGAGCATGATGCTCCCCCCCCACCATTGGCCTGGAAATAGGCTGTTGAGATGTCTCTGACCTTGAGAAGTGCAATCTTATGAGGGGGGGATCAGCAGACTGCAGCAGAGCAGGCGACGAGTTCCAGGTGGGAACACAGCTGACCCACCTTCTGCCTAGAGGATCTGAGGAAACCTCCAGAAGGGATTGTGGATATCTTGCATCCCAAATGCAGTTGGAAGCCACTTGAAGACAGGGCCTATTGCTCTTGGTGTAGATGCAGAGCATTCTGCAGGTCAGGCATCAGTGTGTGAAGAGGCTCACAAATGTGTCCCCTCAGGGGGTAAGCTGCTCTGCCTGCCCTTGGGTCCCTCGTGCACACCCATGGCCTCAGGTAGATGTGGTTATATGAGGACAGATGAGCCAGATGCTAGCTAAGGATGCTTTGCCATTTCTCCAGCCTCTGAGAGTCACCTCCTGATGTCCCATGCCATGATGCACAGAGGCTCAGGCCCTGGGTAGTGGGGCCGGGGATGTAGATGGCCAGGCAGGCAGCCAGGCTGCTGAACTCCAGCCTTCCTGATCCCTCACAGTGCTGAGCCGCCTGTCAAAGGCTTTTGTTCCTTTGGTTTTTGCTCATTCCACACAGCGTTTTACTGGACTCACGATTTCTTAACTGGCTCCTGCTGCAGCGTGAGAAGGTGGGAGTGAATAGTCTCTCTGGGCTGTCCCTCCCAACAGGAATGCGTGGACACCCTGGTTAGAGAGGATGCCAGACCGGTTGCTGGAGGCTCCTCTTGCTTGCTGTCCCAGCTGGTGTCCTTTGTGGTGGGAACCAAGTTGACCTCTCAGCGAAGGAGCTGAGAGCTGCTGACTGAGCTGCTGCCAAGGACCCAGGCTGGGCAAGGCCAGTGGCTCTGCTGGGACCTCCACAGGCTCCAGGTATGCAGACAGGGTCTGAAGAGGTGATAACATTTCAAGGAGGTGGTATGGAGTCTGATCCCACGTGACTGGGGTCCATGGAAGAGCTCAGGACCCAGATGGACATAGGAGGATGCCGGGTGAGGACTCAGGAGAAGCTGGTATCCGCAAGTCCACGAGAGAGGCCTCAGGAAGAGCCAGCCTTGTCATGCCTTGGTCCCGGAAGAACAGTCTCCAGGACTACAGATACCAGATGTCTGCTGTATCCACCCAGTGTGCAGCACCATGTCCCAACACCTGAGCACGCTGGCATGTGTCCTGCCCTCCTCTGTGCCAGCAGACAGACTCCCTCCCCTCACCAGGCCCCATGAATGGGCCATAAATCCTTCTACTGGGCAAGGCCCTCCTCCACTACTCAGGTGACCAGGAGTCCCAACCGGGGCAGGCAGCATCCATACCAACAGGCAGGATGTGACAGCAGTTATCAGCCAGCAACCTGTATCCGGATGTCTCCTTGTCCTAGAAGCATCACACAGGGGCTCGGAGGCCCCTACAGTGTGGCGAACCCCCACCCCCACTCCGCCAACCACACTACACCAGGCGTCACTGACTGACTTGGCCAACGGCTGGTCCAGGGGATCTCAGGGCAGAAGAAGCTAGGGAGCTGGGGAGCAAGGGCAGACCAGGTGGCCCCTGGACCCGGTGCACACGCCACTCCATTCCCAGTGTAGACATGTGCCCTGCAGGCCAGGCACATTCAATTCATAGTGCGGCCAGGGAGGTTCTTAGACTCTCAAGGGCCACTCTCGTGCTGGGAAGAAGCTGTCCAGCTCTCACGGATCATCGGCACATCGACAGGAGAGCCCCCTCTGTCCTGTTGGCACAAACACTCACTGGGGGTGTCCCACGTGGTCTGTGACCCCTGAGGACTCCCCAGCTGCCACAGAAGAGCCTTGTCTGGGCCAGAAGGGCTTCACCACCTCCATTCTGAGAGTCTGTGCCACATGTTGGGAGTGCCACGAGATGCTCTTTGGCATTCACCCTGCTCCAAGGAGGCCACTGAGCATGTGGGCTTGCTCTCCCCCCTAACCACGTCCTCCTGAGCCAGGGCCCCGGAAGGTAGTGCCTGATCCTCCTCAGTGCCAGCTTGGGGCTCAAAGCTCAAGGCACCACTGGAAACATCTGCCTTTGGGGCAGATGGCTCATCTCTGTCACATGAGCACCAAGGAAGGGCCTGGCCTGAGGAGACAACAGAGGTGCTCACCTCACAGCATCACCCCTCAGTCTCCCCCAGGTGGTACCTGCTGCAGAACAGTGTCAGCTGACGGCGGGAACAAAGGAAGGTGCCACCACACCACTGACCTGCTGGAGGTGGGGGCTGGGACACGAGGAGGAAGGTTCTGGCACTGACTGCCATCAGTGTGCAGGAAACGTTGGGATGGCCGCATGATGTCCTCAAGGTCCTTGGGCACCTCAGCCTTGCCAAGGCAGCTCCATCTGCAGAGGACCTGGCAAGTTCTGGCCTTTCCTAAAGCAGGGGCAGGGTGGCCCTGGCCTGGGCCTGGCCTGGGATGATGAGGTGGACAGCTCCTGAGGCCAGCCTTACTGTGGAGGCCACAGTGCCCTCTGGGGGCATGAGCTCCTCACATGCCTCCAGCCGGTCCCCCAGCTCCACAGGCTGGCCGAGCTCCTCGCTCTGCCTGCCATCAGGGATGGAGCACAGCCTGGCCGTCTGCAGCCTCCTCAGGTTCCTAGTGTGCCAGGTCTCCCATTCCCTCTGCTCCGGCAGAGCAGCCAAGGCCCCTCCCTCACTGCACTCCAGGCACCTCTCTCAGCCTCCTACCCATGCGCCTTGTCTCTGCATTCCCATCTCAGAGGTGGCCTCTCTGTCCTCAGCCTCCAGTGTGCACAGCAGAGAGGCTGGGAGCACCAGCAGGACACAGTGGTGACATCAGTCACCTGCTCAGCTGGTGCCAGCTGTGACCCTTACCCTGTTCAGGTGGAGCCACCGTCTCCAGAGCTCAGCAGCCCAAGCCAGGGGCCAGTCCCCAGGAAATAGCCTTTCACAGGCAACAGTAGCACTTTTAACCCTTACCTCTGCCCTGAGAATGAAGCACCCAGGGTGCAGGCTGGCTCGGCCCCAGGCCATGCCTGGCTGGTGTGCATGTGAGCTGGCGCTCTGGTCCATGAGTGGGTGGGGCAGGCAGGGGCTGTAGGAGGGTGACCCCACATCCCCATGGGGCAGCCCCGGCACAGGCTGCTGTGCCTCTCACTCTCACCGAGGGAGGCCTAACGTCGGTCTCATTAAAGTGAACACTGAATTCACGAGATTACATGACAACTCGTGGACCGCTGGGAGCATCCGGTGAGGAGAACGAGAGGGAAGAACAAGGCATTTAGAAGCTCCCACAGGTTCCAGGTCTGCTGGAAGGAAAGACTTACTCTCTCCCAGAACGGGAGGAAGTTACTTCTCTGCCAGCTTTTATTCTGTGTTCTCTCTTCCTGTTGATTTACAGGAGCTCTTTTTATATTAAGGAAAGTAACTGTTACATATGTTGCGAAGTTTTTCTGTCCTGTTTTCATTTGTCTTGTAAACCATGTGGCCTCCCAAATATATAGGAGTTTTCACTACTTATGCATTTTTATTTATTGCTTTGGGGTTGTAGCCTTTCTTACAGAGCCCTTTTCTGGTTAAGAGAACCATATTTTTGGCATCTCCTATATTACCTTTTGATATGCTTTATAGTTTGCTTTTCGTTTTTAGGTTTCATATCCATCTGCAAATGTGCATCATTACATCTGTAAGGAAGGAAGCAAAAGATGATTTCCCCATATGTCTGGCCACTAGTTCCAACTCCACATATTAAGTAGCCAACTTGTTCCAGGGTAATTTGGACCCATTAACAAAGATGGGCAAATTGTCCCTGACCTTTAAAGTGAGATTTAATACCCCCTTTTAGCAATGGTTTCCAGAATGTGGCAGCCATGTGCAGTGTTTGAATGACGTTAATGTTCTTCCAAACCTCTGGACACACTGAGGCCCCTGCTCTCAGCTGGGGAGGGGTGGAGGGGGCTGGAAACGGGGGATTTTCACATTACAAGTGCCCTTCTCTTTCCAACAACCTCCGCGCTAGCCAAAGAGGGTCTACCATTGTCAGCTACAGTGACAAAGCACCATCTCCAAACCCCCAGAGCCACACCCCCAGGAGCTCTGATCTCCCCTCCCTCAAGGCTCCAGAGGCTGCAGAGGCCCCTCACTGCCCTGTGTCCCTCCAACCCTGCTCCAAGATGCTCTCCTGAGCCTTCTGATCAATGCTCCACGTCTTCATGCCATTATCACTGTCCCTCCCAGTTCTGGTACGTGGCAGACACAGAATGGGTGTGGAGGCCACGTGGTCAAATGTCCACGAAGACCGACTTCCAGACAGAAAAGCTGGCCTCCGCCAGCCAGGGCAGCTGTCCACTGCTAGGTGTGGCCTTGCCGTCCGGCACATTCCCTTTCTTGTCTTCCCTTCCCTCCCGTGTCTGTCCTTATTACACAATTTTTAGAGAAATGACTTGGCTCTGTCCTAATGCTTCTCAAGTGGGTCATTTCTGATGTTAGGATGGGCTGTGATGAGAAACAGATTGTTTGCAACACCCCACAGCTGTCAGGGACAGGCAGGGCAGAGCAGGCCTTAAGGGTCACCCCTTGGATGGCGGTGAGGGTCAGCATGACTGGGCTCAGGTCAGTAGTCAGCAGGGGGGCCTTTGGTTCTTTCCCACATGGGAGAAAACAGTACAGAGGCATGGGGCCCACCCTGGCTCTTGCGGTGGCTGTGGGAGCCGGGCAAGCCCAGCTGCCCTGTCCTGCAGTGCCAGGTGTTAAGACCCGCCCCGCTGGGCTGCTGTGGCCTGAAGTTCTGGGGAGAGGAGAGCCAATGGAGTCCCCCAGGCACTGCTGATGCCCTCTGCAGAGACCATGGGGACAATCTACAGGCAGGCCAGTCTCAGGGGACTCCAAGACTTATCTGAAACAGAGCATCAGGAAAGAATCCTGTCATGTCTGACACCTTCCGCACGTGGGATTGCCACCGCTGGTGATAGGAACAAAAAGGAGCTGGTGCCGTGGCACAGCCTATGATCCCAGTGACTCAAGAGGCTGAGGCAGGAGGATGGCAAGTTTGAGGCCAGAGGCCTGTGAGGCTTGGCATGAGCCTGTCTCAGAATAATAAAGAAAAAAGGGGCTGGGGGTCATCTCAGTGGTTAAGGGCTTGCCTAGCATGTGTGAGGCTGTAGGTTCAAACCTGCAGTATTTTTGAAAAAAGAAAAAGAAGCATAAAGAATCATCTTTTTAACTACAAATGGGGAAAATTAAAACAACTCCTTTTTTTTCTTTTTTTTTTTTGCTTTTTTTGAGACGTCTTGTTTTATCAACAACTCAGCTTTTAAGTTACTTTTCAATTTCCTCCCCACCCTAACTACCCAATTCACAATTCTTGATTGTAAAAGGAGTGAAAATCAGCAGGACCTACAGAAAAGCCCTGAATGTAGCACAGGATGGCAGAAACCTGGACAGCAGGTGCTCTGTTTCCCTGTCTACCCCTAGGCAGACACATCTAACCTCCCCAGAGAGAAAACCTAGTCTTCTGGACCCAGCACACCGAGTGCCATTATCCTCCCTTACCAGCTGATTTTCACGATTGGCTCGGTTATTTGCCCTTCTTTTGACCATGAATCAGCCAGGGTTGTGACTCACAGGTTACCAAGTAAGGCCGCAGCTTGTCTCTGATGACCAGTAGAGGCCGTGGAAGGGCCGAGGACAGGAACTCTGAGAGGCTGGTTCTTTAGGCAACTGTTCACAGGAAGCAGAGCAGCTCCCTTTCCGAGGAAAGGACTGTGGCATCTGGCAGCTCCGGTGGCTTCCGACCCTGCAGCGAGCCCCAGGCTTCCCATGCCATCCCTCGCCAAAGGCTCGGGCCTGAGAATTTCTCCGGTGGATGGAGAGGCATTGTCCATTTCCTTTTGTTGCCATTTGGTCCTGATTCTTCCCAGATATGTACATTACAAAGCATATAAATTAAGTGGTGATTCGAACCCCAGGCTCCATGTGGAGATCTGAGGTCGAAGAAGGCCCAGAGTCTCCGGAGAGCTCCTAGGATACACCGGACAAATAGGGAGGCTCCCTAGAGCCTGACTCTGGCTTAGTGCTCACAGCCCCCACAAAAGCCCATGAGCTCATTCGAACAGGAAAAAGATAATTTCATGTTTTTGAAATGTACTTAAACAGCAAAAGTTTACAGCAGAAACCATGTGTGGAAAGTTCATGGAGGAAGGGGCCAAATCCCCAAACCACGGCTTAAAACGGGACTCAGCTGAGAGAACAGACGTCAAGGCAGATGTGGGCAAACAACCGGGAGGCAGCCGGTCGCCACTCACTACGCAAGCGGGCGAGGGTCGCTTCTGCGCGCTGTGCGGACCCCTTCCATCGCCCCAGCAGTGTTGGAAGCGTTCCACGTCACCTGAACGGCCTTCTGCCTCCTGAGTACCTCGGCCCACCCCAGCCAATCCACACGGCCCCCAGCATCTGTTCTCCCTGGTGAGAAACGAATGCATCAAGGTGGCTCGGGTCCCTTTCAGGCCTGGACCTCTGAGGCCCGGGCAGTGCTTGTCAAAACCAAACCCTTCTCTGCCCGATTGCTGTGTGTCTGCACACCTGTGTGCATGGCCTTCTCTCCCACAGAAACCTCTAGAGCAAGGCATTGGTGCCAACAAGGTGGCTGTGTCTGATTTTCCAAAGGAACTCCAAAGTGGCCCCATGACACAGACAGGAGAGGCAGCCAGGTCCAGGTCCCCAGGCACCTCCGAGACTAATACCCAGGCTGGTCCAGGCTTGTGTCTGGTCTGCAGGCAGGAAGAGGGAAATAACAAGCCCCTGGCTGGTGGGCTGCCCTGGTTCTGAGCCACGTGAAGCAGACACTGGTCAGAGCCGAGAGTGGGAGGGCCCGGGCTTCTCCACTCGGCCCTTCTCCCGCCCCAGGCGGTGGGCGGCAGTCAGGCTCTCCAGGTTATACAGCCTCGCATTGGGAGAAGGGTTAGTAGGTCTTTCAGACAATCCTTGACCAGCTGATGGGTAGACAGATGCTCAGCAGGCCTGAGGAAGGCTGAATGAGCTCTGTGGTAAGGGTAGAGGGGAGGGACCAAAGTCAAGGGCAGCCACCGCCCAGCAGGCCCACACGTGGCCAGAGGCAGCCACACAGGTCCAATTGGCGGCCAGACCTTGAGCTTCATCCCTCTCCTTGTTCCCAGCTGTTGCTGCATTAAGAAGGGCTCAGGCCCATGTATGCGATGCCCTGAGGCCCCAGAGATGCATGCTGAGAGTGCAGGTGGTGGAGGGGCTCCCGAGAGGAAGACCACTTTGACCTCACTCAATTGCAGTCGGGGCAATTCTGCCGAACACTGGCCTGATGGCCACCAGGCAGAATGCTCCCGAGGTGAGCAGACGGCTTGTCTAGGAGGAGCTTGCTTCAGTAGAGATGACCGAGAATCACCCAGGATGAGCGGAGAAATAGCCCTGAGCAGCCACAGAGGAGCGGTAGGCAAGTTGGTCAGTGGAGTCTGTGGCACTGGGGCAGCCTTGTCCTCTGGACTTGCAGATTGTGACAGGACTGAAACCAGCTCCTCCCTCCAGGTGTCACTGAGTGTGTCCACCCAGTGCTGAGAGAAGTGGGGGCTCTGTGCCGTGGTCCTCAGCCTCAGAAGGGATTTGTTTCGACATCAGGCAGTCTGTGGCTCTTGGACAGGCTAGGGCTCTGCCCTCAGTGTTTAGCCACGTCTCGCAATGGCTTCTCTCTGGTTTGTCCTTCTTGAGAAGAACATTGGAAAGTTGTTGAAAGTGTTATCATCAATTTTCTCTCTTTCTCCTGGATTCAGACTTTTGTATTCCTTTTGGTTGATTGGTTTGAGTGACATGCAACATTAGTTTGCTTACGTGTGAAGTTCCAAAGACGACTGAAATCCCGGGGGAGATGATGGGTAACAGTGTTCACTGAACGTGGACTCGTGGCTCAGTTCTTACCTGGACATGGGACAGCACACGTGGCCACCACTGCTGCGGCTACTCCCAGCCCACATTGCTAACTGACCCTTCAGATCCGTCCTCATACTTCAGGTCAAAATCCCATTCCCCCAGGACACCAGGAGCCCCAGCCAGACTTGAGTTTGTCACACAAAAAGCCCATTTTCATCTGGCCCTGTCAAGCCTCCCAAGAGTTGGATAACAAATTGTTTTCTGGGTCAATCTCAACGATTAAAACAACCCTTGGGGGGAAGAAAAGACCAAAAATAAATACATCAAGATATGAATAATAGTTGTCTTTGGGTGTTTTTCTCTTTTATCTATTTTTAAGTGTTTTCCAAAATTTTACAATGAGAATATGGTACAAGAGTTCCCAGACGTTGCCGTTTTTAGAATGTTCAGGGTTAGCCTCCAAAATAAGCCACAACATTGTCTTCTCTCAGAGCATTCTCACTCAAAACAACGCATCCAAAAGAAAGTGAGGGTCCGGTGGGGCCCAGACTCCCTCTGCCCTGGCGGGGTGTGATGGGGCTGCTATCGGGGAGCCCTGAAATCATCCTGGGAGGCACAGGCTGGTGTCCCATTTTACAGACAGGGAAGATGAGGCCCAAAAACTCATAGCCCCAGGACAGCCCACACCAGGTCAAGGCTCCACATGGGGGCTCTGTGTGTGAAGCCTTGTTGAACCCACGTGGGTGGCCTTGGAGTTGGGAGCCTTCTCCTGTCACTGAGGAGCTTCTCATGTGCACGGAAGTTCAAGTGGTGACCAGGGAATGATGCAGGGTCAATTTATCCAAAAGCCCATGGTTTCCATGGCAAGGCATATTATGTCCTTCAAAAGCCATGTTCACCTGGGGCCTCAGGATGAGACTTATGGGGAAACAGGGTCTTTCCAGATGGAGTTAAGTTTGTTGTTGTTAGGTGCCATCAAATCGGTGTCTGACTCATGGTGATACTATATACTACAGATGGAACACTGTTCTCAGTGCTTCTCTGCTATTCATAGGATTTTCAATGGCAGAGTGATTTTTGGGAGTAGGTTACTCGATCCTTCTCGCAAGGTTACAGCACCTGGTGTTCCCAGGTGGTCTCCCACCCAAGTACTAACCAGGCCTGACCCTGCTTGCCTTCTGAGATCTGATGGGATCGGGACACCACAGTGGAAGTTAAGTTTAGAAAAGGTCATACTGGTTTGGGAGGCCCTAAATCCAGGGCTTCAAACTTGCGAAAAATTGGGCTCAGATTTAGGTGCAGGTTCAATACATTAAAATATTCAGGTTTTGGATCTGGTTTGAGTTCAGATCTAAAATTTTAGTTCTATGTGTAGATACATGAATGTGATTTTTTCAACTTCTTTTTAAAATTTTTATGTATAATAAAATAGCTAATGATTTTTAAAAAAATCATTAAAAGCTGAACCTATACCCAATTTTTCAGTGGGTTCTGGTTCAGGTTTGGGTTCAGAAAAAATTTTAAATGCTTGAACCAGAGCAGCCTCAGGATTTAGGGCTGGGTTTGGTTGGAAGCACTATTATTTACACATAGGATTTAAACCTGCACCTGAACTGAATCTGAAGCCTCTAAAGCTTAACCCATTGAACCAGTACCCAAACCCAAACCAAATTTTTCACAAGGTTAAAGCCCTTCCTAGGTCTAGTGGCCAGCGTCTCCATAAGAAGAGAAGAAACTCACAAGGAAGCAGAAAGAAAGAGGCCATGTGACTATGGAGGCCGAGCCTTGAGTGATGGAGCCAGAAGCCAAGGCACCCACAGGGAGAGCCCTGGGGAGCCTCCCCAGCTTGGCAGGATGTGCCCACCACAGCTCCACTGTGGATTCTGCCTGAAGAGTGGGGCCAGAACACAGCTCTGTGGGTTCAGGACCCCAGTTTGTGATAGGTTGTAAAGGCAGCCTGGGAAACTCACACCGTCCATCGCTCTGGATGTGGGTGAGTGAGGTGGATATGGAAATACTGAGGCTACAGGTGGGTCAGAACCGGAGGCCTGAGCAGGCCACGGAGCCTGGGTGAGGGAGACAGCAGGAAGAAAGCCAGGAGGGCAGAGGCCACGTGCAGCTGGGCACCTGGGCCTCCCGCCCCCATGGTACACATATGAGTCCTGATGCACCGACATTGTCCTGGGCCCCAGGAATGGCTGGGAGCAAGAGCTGGTGCTGGTCTTTATGGACCCATGTGGTCAGCAAGTGGGTTTCAGAAACAAGCGCAACCAACCCCCACGGAGATGATCTCAGCAGCATGGCACTGCATGGCGCCGAGGAAGAGGCAGGCAGGGCCCTTCTGGGACCACACAGAGATCCCTTCCCAAGCCCTCGGCGGAGGACTGGAATTTAAACTTCCAACCTTGTGGCATAATCTCTTCCTATACATCCCTAACTCTGAAACCCACGCCTCTGAACACTAAGGAGAGGGAAGGGAGGTAAGAATGTGAGGTGACCGAAGGGCCGAGAGCAAGGGGTCAGTGAGAAGGGAGGACACACAGCAGTGCCGGGGGCGTGGAGGGCGTGACGGGCCCCCAGGGCCTGGGTGTGCACGAGACCTCTGCTCAATTCGGGCCAACTGCCCAGGGGCTTCTGGCCATGGACACTTCCCACCCGCCCACTCTGGCAGCCGGAAGTCTGAATCCAAGCTGAGAGTACTGGCTGCCGCCATCTCTGTGGAGTGTGGCCCAGGCCTCCCTTCAGCTTCGGGCCCCAGTAGGTCCTTGAGGTTTCTGGGCTGGTGACTGTGTCACTCTGGTGTCTGCCTTGACCCAGCCTGCTACGCACCTCTCCATCTCTTCTCCCTCTCTTCTAAGGACCCAACCCCTGAGACCTCATCTTAACCTGGCTATATCTGCAGAGGCCCCCCCATCCAAACAAGGTCCCTCTCCCAGGTGTCAAAGTTAGGACTTGAACATGTCTTCAGGGGGACAAAATTCAACCCAAAACAACTGTCCAAAGCATCAGGGCTCTCACCAGAGGGAAGCAGTTAGCCCATGGCCCGTGAAAAGCCTAAGGGCACAGTTTCATGAGTGACCGTGCCAGATGCCCCCAGATGCCAGAGGAACCCCTGAGGCAGACACGTTGCAGCCTGGTGGCCCCACCACCCTGAGCCTGTGGAGGACACCGTCCACTGGGGGAGCCAGGCCTCTCCAGCTCCCAGGAGACTGTCTTCGGCCATTTGGCTGCCAAAGCCAACAGTGGCTGGGTAGCTGGCAAACCAGAGAGATGTCTTTCTCGCAGTTCTGAGGCTGCAGCTAAGCCCCGGGTCAAGGTGTCGGCAGGTTCTGTGTCAGGAAGGACCTGCTCCCGTGTTCACATGTGTCCTCACATGGAAGAAGGGCAGGCAGCTGCCTAGGTTCCTAAAGGCTCCACCCCAGGACTTCATTACCTCCCGAAGGTCCTGCGCCTAACCATAACCCCCACGGTTAGAATTTCAACCTTAAGACTTTGGGGGAACAGAAATATTCGTCTCCTAGCAGAGGCACAGCCGGGATCCTTCTTCACCCCTTAACAGTCGTCTCTTCCTGCTGCAAACGCATAGGCCCCTCCTCTGGAGTGAATGCTTTGCTTTCCCCGCAGTGGCTCGCCCCAGCCCCTGCCACTGGCTCCGCCATTAGAAAGGGGCCCTTCATCCAAAGTCTCCTTGAAGTGCCTCTCACAATACAAGATTTTAGGATAAGCCGTGAAGAATGTGTCTCAAGTTTAACCCCCGGGAAATCTGAACTGCGTAAGAGCTGGTACTCGGCCAGGATGCAGCTGGCATCGGGAAATCAGAACCAAGCTCTGCGGGTGCCATAAAATGTGATTTCAAAAATATTTAAGGAAATTTGAAGAGGTGACTCGTTATAGCTGGTCACGGACAAGAGGCCTGAGGAGGCCAGAGGAGGACAGAGGGGAGGGATAGAGGCAAGGGCTGGAGATGAGGGACAGAGGTGAGGGACAGAGGCGAAGAAGGATGGGGCCTGGCATCGCACAGACTTCCACCATGGGCGCCCAAGGGAGCCATGCTGCTCCTACCCCTCACAGTCAGAGGTGGAGGGCGCGAGCCTGGGTCCTGCCATCCTGCCTCTGTGGTGGGTGTGGCTGGCAGAGGCGAGGCGCCCCTACTCCTGGAGCATGTGGACGCCACCCTGCTCAGCATTCCGGGAACTCAGGAGACCCGAGTGGGCAGCTTGTCTGGGGGCCTCAGGGGTGAGGGCCGAAAGGCTGTAAGCCCAGGGCTCACACCCACCCACGTTCACAGCACACCAGAGCCACGAGTCTTGTAACACACTTGTGCACATGCCACAGAGCAAACAGACTCACCGTTCTCCAGCCCTGTGCTGGCAACACTTTCTCCCAGCACCCACATCTTTCCCGCCACCTGCTTTCCCTGCCCCGTGGCACAGTGCTGGCCACTCTCAGGACCAGCCTGTGGGAGTGCCAGCCACGGCAGCCAGTGTCACCCCTGCACACCCACAGCTGTGCTGTCGCCTCCTGTAGGCCACGCTGCACTGCTCTGTCTGGCACCCTACTATTTAAAGACAGAGTAAACACACTTTTCCCATGTCCCCACCTGTGAATGACACCTGCCCTGTCTGTCTCACACCCTCCTTTCCTCTGCAGCTCACAGGAATCAGGGCCTATTTCCTGAGTGTCTCTGTAAAGGGACCAGAGCTCCAGAGGGTGGCAGCAGCTCCCAGTGCCTGACCCCCTGCCTGGACCCAGCTTGGAAATCACTACTGGGTGCAGGAGCGAAGGATGAATGAGCATGGCTGCCCTGCATCTCCCTGTGTCTGGGAGAACTGGGAAACAGAGGCTGCCCAGCTGCCCACCTGCCGACCCACAGACCTTCCACCTGACCACACACACAGCAGCCTGGCCACGGGCACATGGCCCTGGGAACTTGGGCCTCTTATCACCTGAGACCCATGGAGAAGGAGCACGGGAGAGGAAGATGCACCCAGAGCTGGGAAGGAAGGGAGACCCCAGGCCTAGTACCACCCTCCCACGAGCCACAGGTGGCAGCCCAGAAAGGCCACCTCACGGCAGCTGGTAGGGAGCCCTGATTTCAGGCCCCCAGCTCAGGCCTCCCCTAGTCCCCACAGCCTCTCGGAGCCTCCTGCTTCTCTACATGGAGAAATGGGGGTGCCATTCACTCCCAGGGTCACCTCCAGGCTAAGTACAGTGGATGACTCACCACTTTCTCAGGGTGCTGAGTGTTGGCTGGTGCCATGGAATGGAAAGAGCAAGCCTTCCCCCAGTGCACGAAGAAATGAGGCCCCAATTCACAGGACATCTGTGCCATGGTGACATCAAAAACCAGGCAAGACAGACTCACCGCCGTGGTCTCCCCAGGGCCTGTATCTTGATTCCACGGGGCTGGCTCGTAATGCCCCTCCAGTGGATGCACTGGGCACTGATGTGCATGGTGATGACCCTGGGGTCACTGTGTCGTCTCGGGGCCCTGAGCTGGCCTCCCGTGAGGGGCCTTCGGCTGTTTCCTTCTTGCTCCCTCCTCGGCGTCCGTCCTCAGGAAGAGCCTGGCTCCCATCTGGCACCTGCAAGGGAAGAGACAGGCATCTTTTGTCTAATTTTATGTTGTTTCCAAACAGAAAAATAAACACCACTCTTTTCTTGGAAAGAAAATGATCTGCATGGCCAGTGACTGAGCAAATGGGGAAAATGATTAAAAGCACCCAGAGCATTGTACACTCACTCACTCATTCACAGCCATGCCCTGGGCCTCCTCGTGGGGGCTGGGCTGAACTCTGGTCATGGCACCCCCAGACTGGTGGGATTATAGAGCAGGCATCTGCACACTACGAGGGAAGCACTGGACAGCCACAAGGACCAGAAGAAAGTCAGAAAAGTGGATGGAGATAAACGCTGTGAAGGACAGAAAGACCCTGGAAGAAGAGCCATGGGGAAGGCCGCCCTTGGGGCTCGCTGGTTTCCTTCTCGCCCCACCCTGTGCACTGCTGGGCATTCACTTGGGAGACACTCGCCTTACTGAATGGCCCCTGGGTGCTAGGTCCAGCCCTGGGCATGGCTGATCGCGTGATTCCTGGCTCTCCATCCCTCTCTGTCCCTGGTCCTTGGCCTTGCCTGGGGCATGCATCCATGCTTCCAATCCTCTAACCATTCGCGCACAGGTCGCTTAAAACTCCATGACACACACGTTCCACAAGAGTCTCAGCCTCCTCAGCCAGAGGACGCTTAGGGTATTTCCACTTCTTTCCAATCATAAACATCGCTGCTGTAAACACCTCTATGCCTAAGGTTTCTACTTTTATGTGTGTGTGAAGTTTGAAGCAACTGGTCTCAAGCCTCCTTTACAAATCGGTATGGTCGCCTCTAGTGCAAAGCCCAAACACCTTGCTGCTCGGGGGAGCTGACCCGCATTTAGAAGAAGCCTTTGGTATAGGCTGCAGGCCACGCATAGGCCGTGGAATCGATTTAGTGAGCTGTAAGCAGTGTTGAAGACAAGGGAGAAGAAATAGAAAATCCCACAGGGCCTCACACAAAATAAGGATTCGTGCCCTCATAGGAAGCTGTACTTCGGGGGTGGATGTGATGTGTGTGTTGTGAAGGTGGAAAGCATAATTCCTCCTGTGGACCTTGGAGTCAGGAGGGTGAAATCCTATGCCATGGAATGAATTGAGGCCCCCAAAAGTCACACCCAGGCCCCAGAACTGGTGAAAGTGACCTAATTAGGAAAATCATCTTTGTAGGTGCAATGAGAGGTATCAAGGGGAGAGTATTTGGGGTCAGGGTGGCTCCACATTCAATGACAAGTGTCCTTAGGGAAGGGAAGGGACACAGAGGAGACACATTCACAAGCCAAGGGACGGGGGCTGTGAGCAGCTGAGGAGGCAGGAAGGGCCCTCCCTAGAGCACTGGAGGGGCCTCAACACCTGGCCCCAGACCGAGGAGGACGAGGCTCTGCTGCCTCAAGCCCCTGACTGTGGTCCTCTGTGAGGGGCCCTAACCTGCCTCAGCTGGACACATGGGGGGGCAGCCGGCTGGACCGTGCCTCCCATGGGGGTGGGGGTGGGCGCCAGCAACGCCTCTGTGCTGCCAAGTCTGGAGGGAGCGTCCACAAGCCTCCCCACCTCTGAGACCACCACATTCCTTTGCCTTGGCAAGACCCCGTATCCTGGCCCCACAGCCTCCTGGGGGAAATGGCCACGTGACAGCGAGGTCTGAGCTGGCTGGGGGAGGAAGCACGGCAGCCAGGGGAAGATAACAGCCCCTAGCAAGCGTTTTACAAGGACCGAGGCATTTCCTCTGCTCCTCTGCTATCTCACTGGAGCTTGTGGACCGTGGGAAGATGGCTCCAGGGATCTGGAGTTACAGGAACCCGGGACGCCATTGCCCAGCCTGCACTTGGTGGCCCTGACTGTGCGCCTCTTTGCTTTTGCACAAGTAGGGCTTTGTCAGCAGTGCACGAGGTGGGCCTGGGCTTGTGTCACACATCTGAGTGTCCCTGGTGCCCTTGCAGGGGCCAGGCTGGGGCTCAGCAGGCAAGTGCTGACCTGGACAGAGACTGACAAGCACTGCCGTCTATACTCTGGCTCACTGGTCCTTGGGGGTCATGTGGGGCCCAGTGTGCTGCACAGGCCAGCTATAAACAGGGGTGGGTCTGGTTGGTGGCCTAGGGGAGACAAGTGAAATGTGCTGGGTGAACCACACAGAGGTCACTGCTTTGGGTTTGAGGGAGCAAGAAGGAGCCAGAGGTCAGCATAGTGTCCGGGACTATTGGGGTGCAGCCAGGGAGGGCTCCTGGGCCATGTCAGGTAGACTTCTGGGCCCTGGTCAAACCAAGTGCTGGGCCACGAAGTGGTTCTAGGCTCATGGCCAGGAGCCAGCAGACCCAGGTTCTGATTTGGCCCTGTGGTGTGGGCAGGCAATGTGGCCTCTCTCTGCCTTCTCTTCTTCATCCTTGAAATGGCACCACCACAGTGATGACCTCTCTGTTGTTGTGAGGACTGATGGAAGTGAATCATGTCTACCAACCGTGGGGACTCGGTAAGTGCTGGATGGAACCTCAGTTCTCCCCAGGCCTGTCAGGGCAGTCATGGCCTCCTGCTCTCACTGGCTGCTGGCTGCTTCCAGCCTGTGACAGTGGGACAGGGAGCTGCTGGAATGTTCTCTTACAGTGGGAAACCTGGGGCTCTGAGTATTCTGTCCTGTCAAGCGTGCCCCAAAGCATCTCAGCAGAACTGAGCTCTCCATGAGTTTCCCTGCAAGCACCTCTCCAGGATTTGCAACAAAGTGAGAAATGACACCTGGCCATGTGGTGACATTTGCCTGTCTCCCTGAAAGCTGCAGACTAGATTAAGGAGAGGCATTTCCACTTCATCATCCAAGCAGAGGGAAGGGCAAACCCTGAGGGGGAATGTAGCATGCACTGGAGACTCTAATGTGTTTTGTTCACAACATTTAGCAGTCAATCAGAAATCATATGTTGTGACAAAAGACAGGACCATGTGATCAAAAATCAAGAGAAAACATAGGTCTTAGAAGCAGATCTAAAGGTGACCCACACATCAGAATGGGTTGGTGAGGACTTAAAGATAACCCTGAGTAATGGACTCAAGGAAAGAGAGGAAAAGAAGGAGAAATTCAATAGAGGGAATTCCAGAATGGAAGGAGAAAAGCACAATTCCTGAAAGGAAGAACAGACTAGACAGGGCAGAAGACAAAATTAGTAAGCTGCAAGCCAAGTTCATGGAACACTGCCAAAGTGAAGCAAGAGAAAAAATGCCAGAGACAGATGGGATGAGGCTAAAAGGCCAACCTGCAGCACTTGGCACCCCAGGAAAAGAGTGAGGGACAAGACATAAATATTTGAAATGAAAGGAATCAATTCCCCAAACTCCTGCAATCAGAAGCATGGCAAATGTGAGGAAAGACACAGTTAGGAATATCATATTAAGATTTCAGAAAAACAAAGACAAAACCTTAGATGCTGCCTTTAAAGGTGCAAAACAGGACTGATAGCCACTTCCTCATGGGGGCTGTGGAGGTACCAAGACAATGGGGTCACATCTGTAGGTGTTGAAAGGCAGAGTTCACAACCAGTGACAGCATCCTCAACATGAGGCTGAAATAAAGATGTGTTGAAGCCAGGCATGGTGGCTCAGGCCTGTAATCCCAGTAACTAGGGAGGCAGAGGCAGGAGGACTGAAAGTTGGAGGCCAGAGATCCTGTCTCAAAATAAAAGGTAACCAATGAGCTGGGAGAGTGTTGGAAATTCCTAAAAGGGCCCCCTGACCAGGGTCTCTCTGACCAGTCTGGAGGACTGACCTCTGGATGACCCCAGGTCTACATTCTAGTCACTCACTCTTAGTGCTTGTTCTTCTGCAATTTTCCCTGAGCCATCAGAGGGGAGGTTGTTGATGAGTGAACTGTCATGCTCTTCATTTAAATGGACTTGTAAAGCATGTGTGAAGCCCTGGGTTCACCCCTCCCTCCCAGCATTGCAAAAAAAGATATTTTGAGAGTAAAAACTGAGGGAGTTTGTTGCCAGAAAGCCTGCACCAAAAAAACCACTAACTTCTTGAGGCAAAAGGAAAATGACCCCAGAGAACAGTGTAGAAATGCAGGAAGGAATAGACAGCAATAGAGAGAATACACAAATATTTCCTGCATCCTGACTGTGTAAAGCAATGACCTAAGTGGGCCGTGGGGTTAAAAGGATAATTAGAATTAAAATTCATGGCCATAAGGACACAAAAGGTAGAGGGGTTTAACTACAGCTGAGTTCTATAATTTCAATATCATGTAGGAGTAACAAAGTAATACTTGGCTTTAGATTGTAATAAATGCCTTTTTTACTCTCTAAGGTAACCATTAAAAGACTAGTAAAAGTTAATATGAGGAAACAAAAGAATAATAAAAAATTCATTGATCCTCTAACGCCTCCTCATGTGGGAGCCTCATGTGCAAACCAGTGGGTGCTTCACACAGAGCCTGGCTGCCCCCTCCGCTGGAACACAGGCTTTCCAGGAGCAGGGCAGGTGTAAGTGGACACGCTGTCCCTGCCTTTCCTCCATGTCCCTGAGACTTCCCTGAGGTCCCTCTTTCCAAGGCACAGAGCCTTCCCTAGTGAGATAAGGGTAGCTGGCATTATAGTGCTCCTGTCCAGACAGAATTCTGAACCCAGTGACACCCAAATCCCACGCCTTCAGCCTCCCTGCAAGATGGAGAAGACTCACATTTTAAGTGACCTGACAATAGCAAAATAAACAAATAGTCTCCAAATAGTCCCTGGACACAACCAGGAGAGACAGGCAAGCTGTCACAGACTTGTCAAAACGCACAAGCTCTAGCCTTCCTCGGTGTGCATCCCAAGCCTCTTTTCTCTTTAATAGAGGATCTTGGGAACCACCCAGCCTTTACATCAAGTGCGGCTGTATAAGAAGACTTCATCTACAAAAATCTACTATAAAATCCAGGCAAAATGTAATGATCAAAACATGAAACATTTCAGATAGTTACAGATGACAACCCCCCAGCAGAAGAGAACAGGAACAAAAACTCCAAACCAAATTAAATATTCTCAAACAACACGCCTGCCGCTGTAGCCCTGTGGCATCCGATCCCGTCAGATCTTGGAAGCTAAGCAGGGTTGGGCCTGGTTAGTACTTGGATGGGAGACCGCCTGGGAACACCAGAAGCTGTAGGCTTGGGAGAAGGACCTGGCAACCCCCTCCCAAAAAAATCAATCTGCCATTGAAAACCCTATGAACAGCAGAGAAGCACTGACAATAGTGTTTCCCCTGTTGTATAGAGGGTCGCTATGAGTCAGATACTGATTCGACAGCACCTAACAACAACAAACAACATAGGTGCTGCAGCTGTCACCCCAGCAATTCTGGAGGCAGAGGCAGGAGGATAGAGAGTTTGAGGCCACAGGCAGCCTGTGTAACTGAGCAAGACCTTGACTCAAAAATAAAAAAAAAATAATAAAATAATAAAAAATAATAAAAATTAAAAATGGGCTAAGGGTGCAGTCCAGTGGTAGAGCACTTGCAAAGTATGTACAAGGCCCTGGGTTCAACCCTCAAGTACTACCAAACCAAAAACCCTTAAGGATTTGAGTTTATGAAAGTCACTTTGGGATATAAATTGAAAAACTAAGGACACAAATGGATAAAAGTAGTCAGAAATTAAGTAAAAGTTGATTGAACTCAAGGAAGGAAAATAGACGAAAATGACAAAAATCACATCAAAGATGAAGACTACATTAAAAGGAACCCAAAGGAGAAAAGATTTGAATGAGAACTGTAGTGATATCTTTTAAAAAGAGCAGAAAATTAACCAGGCGGATGAGAATGAAATAGCACAGGAAGCAGAAACGTCAGAAAAAAAGAGTTTGGAGCAGAAGGCAGACAGAGAAGAGCAACTAGGTGTGACTGGAGCCACTGAAAAGAAAAACAGGGCACAATAAAGCCTCTCAGAAATAGAAGACCTGAGTTGATACAGGGCAAGGATTCACAGGCACCTGGGGAAATGCATTTGAAGCAATTTACTCTGAGACATATCTTAGTGAAATTATTGGACATTAAAGATAAGAAAAGCTCTTACAAATGAGGAAAAAATCCTTGGGTGTGCCAGACAAAAATATCAAATAATTTAAAAAGGATTAAATAGATGCACATTTACATGCACAAATTTTATACCAGCAACCCACAATATACGAAGCAAGCTAATTGAAATTCCATTAATAGTAATGGAGAATTAATCCCTATAAGACTAAATAGCTTCTAGGTACAGCTATAAATATTGGAAAAATCATGTGAAAAAATCCTGAAGGAACTGGAGGGAATGTGAAAGCAGGCATAAGATGGAAAGGTGTCTATGCATGGATAGATGGGCCAACACTAAGTTTCCCATTTTCAGCTTTATGCCTCAGGGAAGGAACTATGTGGCATTACATAGGTGACTAACATCCTAATGGGAAGCATGTAATATAATTACACTAATATTGGCTTGAAAAGGCAAAGGACAGCATTTGCAGAGATCATTGTTGTTGTTGTTAGGTGCTGTCGAGTTGGTATCCAACTCATAGCAACCCTCTATACAACAGGGGAAACACTATTGTCAGTGCTTCTCTGCTGTTCATAGGGTTTTCAATGGCAGATTGATTTTTTTGGGAGGGGGTTGCCAGGTCCTTCTCCCAAGCCTACAGCTTCTGGTGTTCCCAGGCGGTCTCCCATCCAGGTATTAACCAGGCCCAACCCTGCTTAGCTTCCAAGATCTGATGGGATCGGATGCCACAGGGCTACAGCTGCAGGCATGCAGAGATCATAGGAGCCAGAAAGTTGAAGGAGATATTCAGAAAAAGATTAACATAGAGTGACAGCAACAGCCCACACTCCTACCCATAAACTCTGCTAAAGTCTTGTCTAACATTGGAATGTGTGTGCATTTGTTCCGTCAAGTGGATTGTCTGAGGCAATAGAGCTCCAAATCCAATACCTATCAAAGGAAGATCACAGGCTCCAATGCCTACATATTGTGTTAGTGACAAGGTTCAGGATACAACAAGAAACACTAAAGGTACAAAGACACTTAAATGTGTCCCCTGCTTTGTTTCCACTTCCCATCCTGACAATTTTCCCTAAAGACTTCTAGATCAAGCTTGAGACCAGAGATATGGGCCTTACAGAGACCATTGAGCCAACTCTTAAATCATGGGCGACCACACCCTTGGAACAAGTCCCCTGGTATTTAGCTTCTATGATTCTCTGATTTGCCCCAAGTGATAAGGGAGGTGGAATATATAATGAACACACAGAGGTACTCGAGCAAGCACCAGTGGGATGAGGCATTACAGTGACAGAAGCCTTCCTTTACCAGAGCAGCAGAGAAGATGTAACCACTCAGGAGGAAACTTCAAGCAATGTGGATACAAAAGCACCTGAAGAAAATTTCAAAAAACTTCAGAAAGACACAAAAAGTAAGGTGAACAAATGAGAAGTTACCCTTCTTGTTGGTTAGGACCACTGGACATCACGGACATCAGTTCTCCCAAAGTTGATTCATACAGTTTAGGCAAAAACAAAACAAGACAAACAAGAAGCAACAAGCCCCTGTGCAGTGCTAAGTTGATACTAAGGTCTACATAAAAGGATTAAAATGCAAGAACATAGAAAATCTATGTGCATTGCGGTGGGGAGGGGGGTGGGGAGACCTGGCCTGACCAGGCACTAAGATGCACATGAGGCCTCTATCATGAACACAGTGAGGTCCTCATACATGACAGAAGAGACCGCAGAAGAGAACAAAGCTAGAGGCAGACCTGAGAACTTATGAACATCCAGTAGACAGTGGAAGTGGATTTGCAAATTCCTGCAGCAAGGATGAACTTTCTAACAATTGGTGCTAGCGCAAATAATGGCCATTAAGTAAAAGATAAGATCAGATCCATATGTCACCCCCCACACAGCAATAAGATCCAGGTGGACCCAAGAGCTGTCTGTCAAACACTGATCCAGACACTAGAAGAAACACCCTGGAAAAGCTTTCTAAGGCTCAACATCCAAGGGCAACATGAGAGAAGATTGAAAAATTCAATGATAAAAATAGAACTTTTCCACAGTCAGGAAAAAGCACTATAAGAAAATTGAAGGACAAATGATAAATTGGAGAGAATATTTATAACGTATATCACAAACAAAGGGATAAGATGGGGAAAACTATTAAAAGTTGAGAGACAAAAGACCAATAGAAAAATGAGCAAAAGACACAAAGAGATAATTCACTAAAAATATAAAAATGGCCCTCACACATAGGAAAAGTTGTTCAACCTCACGCATAACAGAAACGCAACTGAAAACTATACTGAGTGATCCCTTCACACCCTTAGATCACAACAACTTAGAAACACCATTGTAACACATTCTGTTGGGAAGGCTTCTGGGAATGGCCACTCCCACTTTGCTGGTGATGCAAACTGGCACAACCCTTATGGAGGAAGACTATGTGCTGTACAATAAACAACATGTAAGTTAACCTTTGCCTCTGTAATCTCATTCCTAGAATGTACCCGGAAATATACTTCTGATTGAAAATTCACAGGCACAGTTTATTTATGGTAACCCCATTTATAATTGCAAAATATTGGAAACAGCTGAAATGCTCATAGACAAGAGGGAGGTAAATGAACAATGGCACATCCACACAATGGGGTATTATGCATCTGTGAAAAAGAACGAGGAAGCCCTTTACGAACTTATATGGAGAAATTTATAGCATGTTTTGGAAGTGAAAAACACATGCAAATCACTGTCTCTCAGATGCCGTCTTATGAGCAAAAGGGAAGGGAAATAAGAAAAATATGTTTATTTCTGGAAAAAAAACAGGAAGAGGAAATCAGAGACAGATAAGCCTATCTATCCAGAGAAGGGGGGAGTGGCGTGAGAGCAGCATTTCTCTGAACACATTTGTGTGGAGTTTTGTTTTGCAGAGCCATGTTAATATTTCACATGCTCAAAGAAACAAAGGGACCTAACTATATTTCTAACAAATACCATGTGGGGAGGGGATTAAAGGCAAAGTGAAATGTAAGAAATATTAAACTCTGGTTAATAGATTTGTTTTTCACAGTAGTGTTGGTTAGCAATCCTGAAACTATTTTCTGTTTATTCTAGGACTGAGCAAATAAGTAAATATATTGAGGATAATGGAAGCCAGGTTTCTGAGTGGTGGAGAGGGAGGTTGCAACTGTGCAGAGGGAGGAGAGGAGAATGAACTGGTGGTTTGGTTGGGATTGGAGACATCGGTAGGAACTCCTGGCTCCTGGTTGCATTGCATGGCACAAGCGTGCATGTGCATGTGCATGTGTGAGCAGGTTCTGCAGACACATTGGAGACACAGGTATGTGTCCTTTCTTGCCCTGTTTGTGTTTTTCCTTCTCTCCCCTCCTTCCCTCCTATCTTCTCTCCTCACTGGAGCCACTGAGAAGCCCCAGGAGCCTGACACCCTGGCAGCAATAAGCACCCCAGCACTCACGTCTCAGTCTCTAGATACCGCAGGTGCCCTTCACCATGAACAGGAGCCCTTTGGCAGGGGCAGCCCAGCTGCCGGGTGGTAGCAGGAGCCCATGAGTGAGTATAGAGTGTCTCAGCTGGCCAGAGGCAAAGGGGTGCTCAGAGAGTGATGGATGATGGCCACAGCAAGGGCCACAGGGGTCAGCCTGGAGGGGATAGTCATGGATTATAACCCATTAGGTAAATCAGAAATCCATGGGTCTGAGCTGGTGCAAACATGTAAATGAACATATAAATAGTGGGGGGAGAAAAGTTTCTTCCTCTTGGATGCCCGCTAATACATGCAGAAGAAATGACAGAGCTGGAAAATCATAATTTATAATCTGCCCTGGTCTCTGACCCCTGGGAAAGTGACCTCATATGCAAAAGGACTCTATGACAAGAAGATTATCCACATGGCCCTGTGGTCATCCACAGTGTCCTGTGAGAGAGAGACTGCGGGAGACTCCACAAGGAGGAGCGGCTGTGACCATGGCTCAAAGACTGTAACCACATGCCATGGGGCCACACACCATAGAAGCTAGCAGCTGCCAAAGCCTGGAAGAAGCCTGGCCCTGGGCTACCCTTCAAGCTGGTCCTGTGTCCATCTGCCTCCTATGGTGGAATTTGGCCTCCAACACCTTGATTCTGGCTCTGTGAGACTGGTTATGACTTCGAGCCTCCATCAATTTGATAGAATAAGTGCCTGTCACTCAAAGCCCCCTGCCTGTGGTACTTTGCTATGGCAGCCACAGAATCCCCCAGTCACTTTATAGCAGAGGGACCTGGGGGGTCCACCCTCCCCAGGTGGTCAGCGAGGGGCCCGCAGATATGTTGTGGAGAAGCCACAGTCTCCCGGGCGGTGCTAGATCCTGGAGGACCGTGGGCCAACCCAGCGCCCCACACTGACCCAGACGGCACTTCCCCTTGTCCCTGCTGCTTGTTTCATGGAGGCCCCGTGGAATCTTGTCACCAGGAAGCACCAGACGAACCCAAATCGAGGGGCTTCCTACCAAACCACAACCCGCGCCCCGTGGACCGCTCTGGGTTTCAGAGAAAGAGGATCGACAGTTAAAGGGGCCCAGAGGGTTGGACAAGCACTGCAGCACAGCCGGCCCCTGGCTGGACCAGGGACAACGTGTCTGCTCTAAAAGTCAAGGCTGAGGTCACATGTGGGGATGCGCACGATGCCTGCAGCTTTGGAGACAGCACCATAACACTGACACCGCTAATGCTACGATTTAAAATCCACCTGAAGCCAGGGTAGGGACAGTTCTCACTCTGGGAAACCCCCCGGAAGGGCTTGGAGGTGAAATGAGTGTGTAAAATTCTGGGGAGAAGGTGGCCTCATCCCCATCACACCTCCATGACCATGCCTGGTGGCCAGCCCTGGAAACAGAAGGACAAGCGTCCACCCTACCTCACCCCAGGAGTCCTTTCAGGGGCAACTGTGGGGTGCAGCAGCCCCTACCTCCTGCCTGGGCAATGTGCAGCCACCTGAGCAGGTCAGGGACCCCTCAAGCTTTCACTGCTTTTGAGGAAAAGCAACGTGATCCAGGCTGACCTATGGGCATCAACAGCTTTTCCTACTGCTGCTGCCCAGGGCCTCCCTGGAGGTCCAGCCAAGCACCTCCTGCCCTGGCCCTGCCTTGCAGCTCTCCCTTGGGGCTGCAGGGCCCCAGGCTTCTGCCCCCACCCCAGCTGGGGCTCAGGGATGGCGCCCCATCTGCCCTGAGCCTGGCCTGCCCTCACCTGGGGACCTTCCATGGCTCCCTAGCCCTCCACTCCCACTCGGAGCATTTCCCGGGCTGGCCTCGCTGTAGACTTTCCTTGCTCTTCAGGACTGCTTTCCAAGTCCATGTTAAATCCATCATTTTCTCTGGCCAGTGTGCACCCTACACATGTTGCTCCTCCCCACCCCAGCCCAAGGCAGCTCAGAGAACTTAGTTCCCTCCTCACAGAAGACGTCTGAGGAGACAGTGCGTCCTTGACACCTCATTGCTCTGAGCGCCGGGAGGCAGCTGTGCGCTGGTCTTGTGCTCCATGGTGCTATTTGTGGGGCTGTCTCTGGGCGTTTTCTTTGCTTGCGCATATTTTCATAGAGAATTCCAGCATCACTCCAAGATCTTTTATTCCACCTCCAGCGTTGCCACATTGGAGGTCAGCCCATGAAATCGGATGTTTAAAAAATGAGGTTGATGTTAGGCTCTTCATGATACTTGAGTACAGGATTAGAATCCTAAAATACAACCTTCTCGAAACACAGCCAAAATGGGGCACTCTGCCTGGGACGGCCTGGTCATGGGGTGTGCCCCTGAGCCCTCTGGAAACCCCCTCAAGCCCAAAGGTAATCAGGTCCAAAGTCCCAGACTCCTATCAGGAAACATCTCCGCTGGGGTTTGAGGTCGAGTATTTGGATACTATTTTCCTCATTCACCACTTATTTTCTTAAAATAATCAGCTCCTGTGGATTCTTGTGGCAAAGAGCTTCCAGTAACGTCTGGGACAGGATCGGGGTGATGGGAATTCCGGCTGCGGGCTTTCGGCCGGGACGCCTCATGGAGGAAGGCCTGACACATCAAGGCAGCGGCGGAAGGTCTCTGCTTTCTTAGTGACACCTTTAATGTCCTCAACTGATTTTTACATTATAAACACAAGAACTGGCTTGTGCTCAGGTTTCTGTTGGACGCGTGCAGTACTTTGCTCTCCAGCTTCCTAGACGCCCGGAGCCCAGTTGCCAGCACCCAAATTGGAACTTTCAGGGCAACTGCTCCATTTTCCACATCAGGACGGATCCAGATCTTTGGAGTGGCAGGGAGATGCTACAAGTTGCTAGACCAAAAATCCAATAACCCCCACCCCCAACCCCTCCAGTTTCCAGGAGGTTATCGAAATCATCGGAGTTACAGCCGTGGGGGCAGTTGTAACCACCTGGAATGGCCTGGCCACCCGCTCTGCTTGCACCTGGCTCCTGGCTTCCTACTGGACAGGTCACCCTCTGCTCCAGCCCAGGCAGTTTCTGACCTCTGGGAAAGGGCCCTTAGCAGGCTTGAGGCGGAATGTCTTCTGCCTTTCTCCACATTCCTCCCTTTGGAGGGTTTTCCACAAAGACGCAAGAGGAGGGTCTAGCACTGCCAACCAGGTGTGAAGCTAGTGGGTTAAGCCAGCGAACGCTGTGCTGCCTGGTTTTGCCAAATCATGCCTGGCACCTATGCAGCTCCACTTTGCTCCAGTCTGAGGATGCTCCAGCAGGCAGAGCCAGAGTTTCAGTCGATTCCAGGCTCTCTGGGGCTTATGGGTGAAAAGATAAGTTGAGGTCATAATCCCCAGTATTTGTGTGGCCTTATTTGGAAATAGGGTCTTTGAAGATGTAATTTAAGATGAGGTCATTCTGGAGTTGTTGTTGTTGTTAGGTGCTTTAGAGTCGAGTCTGACTCACAGCGACCCTATATACAACAGAAGGAAACACTTCCCAACACTGTGCCATACTTGGTACTTTTTCAGTGGCTGATTATTTTGGATGTGGGCTGCCAAGTCCTGGAGTATGTGGCCCTAAGTTCTAATTACTAGGAGGAGAGAGACAGAGCCACACACCTAACAAAGACCACACGATGGTGAAGGCAGAGGCCAGAGTGATGTGGCCACAAGGCAAAGGACACATGGGGCCACCAAGGGCTGGGAGAGTCAGAAGGAGGCTCCCCAGAGCATGGGAGGGTGCTCAGCCCCACACGTCTTGGTCTCAAACTTCGTCCTCCAGGCTGGGAGAATATGTTCCTGTCACATTAAGCTACCAGTGTATGGGGTTTGTCACAGCAGCCCTGGGACACTCAGAACAGGGGCAGCTCCATGGGCTGCTGTGGGGATTGGGAGCGAAGAAAGTAAGAGCCATGGGCCACGGCCAGGTGCGCCTGCAGCACAGGCAGAGGTGGGAGGGCGTGGAAGTGCAGGGCGGGAGACCCACACTCATTCTGAGCTCCCCACTCCTCCCAGATGGGGAACTGGACAGCGTCCAGTGGGGCTCAGGCTCCTCCCCTTGTAGCTGCAGCCCCACGGGGCGTGCGCCCCTCACCTCTGGCTCTTCTGAGCTCCTCCTCTTGGCCTTTCTTCCACTAGCCACCCCTGCTGTGTCTTGCGTTTGGGGATCTCCTTCCTCTGCCTGTCACTGAGCACTTTACCTGGATTTGGGCGGGGTTGCCTGTCCTGCACAAAAGCCTCTTTAAAGAAGGAACTTGTGTTGGGGCCACTGCCCCTGACCTCACAGGCTCTGCCTTTCTAGCCCTCCAAGCCACCTGAAAGGCCCTTAGCTCAACTGGCTACTGGGGCTGAAGCTGGCCTGGGCTGCCCAACAAGCACCCTTTAAATCCCCACATTTCCGCCTTATTCACCTGTGCACTCAGGTGCTGTCCCTCACAGGTGCTAGGGAGATGTCCCTGAGCCAGAAGGGGGCAAAGAAGTATCATTTACAATCATCAAGTCCAATCCATTTCCAAGTCTCTCCTCCAGAACCCCAAAGTTCATGCTATGCCCCAAAGCCTCTGGTTGTAGGAGAAAACCCTGTGGCTGGGGACGCCCTCCACGCTGGGTCCATCGGCCTCAAGAACGCAGCCAAGTGGCTGAGGCCTGTGTGAGGCCTGAGGGCTTGGAGTAGTTCTTAACCCTTTATATTTAAAAGGCTAAACATGGGAACAGCAGAACAGAGGATGAGACACAAAAACGCATTTACCCTCTGCCTCTTTACAGAAGTGTTCACGCTCCTGGTCTAGAGGGGTAAACTGAGGCACGCAGTGGACTTCTGGCCTGGCTCCAGGTGACAGGGCTTGGGAGACACCTGGGATGGCATTTGAGGTCTAGGAGGGAATGGACACAGGGTTTCCTACAAGCTCTTTCTTCCCAGCCCAGAGCTGCCTAGCTTCTGCCCCAAGAGAGCAGCCACCTCTGGCTCCAGCCTGAGGACTGTGCCAAGCTGAACCTCTCAACCTTGCCCCCAGCACAGGGCCCAAGGTCAAGGAAGGCCAGAGACACCTGTGCACTCTCTTGTGGCTGGAACAGCCAGGAGCCGTGCCAGGAACGTGACCTGAGTGCATGGGGGAAGCTGAGGATGCTGAGGTTGTTCCCATGGCCATCAGGGGTCTCAGGTGGTATCCAGGGGACTTGGGAGCTCATCTCGCTTATTAGAATTCTCCTGTGACATCACCTGCTGTTTCCCTTCCTATGGCTTTAGCGGTGAGACCAGGCAAAAGGACATCTGTTGCCAGATGCCTGTCTGGTCACCTAAGCCTGGCTGTGGCCTCCTGTCTAGCCACCCTAGCCTGGCTGTGGTAATATTATCAGAGCCTGGATCAAAGGACAGAGCATAGATCAGAACAGATTTGGGCTGATGGCTCAGCCACGCTAGCTCATGGCATGGACCGCCATCTGGCAGTGATGGGCTCCAGGCGTCCTGCCGTGGCTCAGCTGGGAGCGAGACTGCAGGGGAGTGGGCAGTGCTGGCTTCTCAGGTGGGGGACGGAGGACAGGGCACCGCTCCATGTGCTCCCTCTGCTCTCTAGACTGTGGGAATCACAATGGATGACTCCTCCACTCCTTTGGCTGCTGGAGGACTATGTCCAGTGGCCCAGGGGCCTCCTGAGATGAGAGACAGCCTCTCCTCGCCGGCTCTAGGCATGGGGCAAAGCCAGCTCCTTCTCCGCATCCCACTGACCCTGCTGGCTCTTGCTCAAGATTCAGCCCCACTCCCTGATGCCATTTCCTGCAGAAAGCCTGCTGGGGTTTGGGATGCGTGGCTGCCCACACCTCCTAAGCATTGCTCTGACCAGATGACTTCCCCTTCCTTCCATCCATCATCCTCCCCATGGGGTGGGTATCCCTGAGTCCTTGCTTACTCTGCAGATGTAGCCCATGTGGGGAACCCTCGGGGATGGCTGGGGGCAGATGCTGGGTACACAGCCTCCTGCGAGTGCCATCGGGGATCAGCCCATGGTGAAGCCTCCAGAGCCCCCACCTGGCCCCTCATGGTCATTGGCACTCTGGGTTTCCCCACCAAAAGGAGACTTGGACTCAGGCTGGCTCTGCGCAACCATGAACAAGTTCCCGAGCCCAGCCCTGGGGCTCCCTAACTCCTGCAGCTCCCCACAATGCAAAGAGTGAGAGCAGAAAGCTTCCAGTGGCCTGCAGCCTTGTACTCTGTTCCTCGCTGGGCTGCCTGTCCTTCCCGATGCCACCAAGTGCCCTGAGGACTCAGGAGCAGAGACTCAGATCCAGCTTTGTGATGGGTGGTCCAGGCTGGCCAGCTCCCTGGAGAGAGATGGGACACTCACCAAGAAGGAGAACAGGAGCAGCGTGGGGGGTGTGGTCAGCAGCATGGGCCTCATCCATGTTCTTCCAGTCCCTCGGAGACCTGCAGCTGGCCACCCCTGACCACGGAGACCAGGGCATGAGGGGCTGAGCATTGCTGTCTGTGGCCTGCTTTCCACTCAGACACAGAGATTTTCCTCTCTATAATGAAAACATATGGTCTTTCTCTGCCAAGCTCCATTGTTTGTCCTCACCTTGTCCTTGTGTCCTGGGGCCCTCAGGTGCCTGGAATTCTGGGAAGGCTTGGGGACCGGCTCACAGACCCAGGGCTCCTCAGGAAGCTTGTGCCTATCTGTGGCTCCCAGACCAGGGAGCCATGGAGTGTCTGATGCTGCCAGGACCCCAGAAAGGGACTCATCCTGCCACTACCCTGCAGGCTGCCCGTCTGAATGACCTCTAGGTGCCTACACTTGGGACTAGCCAGGCTGCCCAGGAAAATATCGCAGCCACCTCAGCAAAGCCTGCAGTCAATTGAATGGGAGTCCTGGGGGTATTTTGAGGTCAGAGCTGGGACAGCAGGCCATGGCCCCCCACACTGGTGTGCCCCAAAATCCACCAACAGCCCCAGCAGAATATCGGTCATACAAGCCGTATAGATGACACAGGGCAGCAGCGACATTCCTTGCTGGGGCTCTTGCAGGCCACTGGCTGAAGCTGCCTAATCCAGTCTCATGCTTTCTGAGTCCAAGCCACATACGGGCTTGTCCGCCTGGCGTTTGTGCCTCGCCATGTCCCAAGAAGCCGGCACAAGCATCACCCTCTTAAATAAACTGAGACGTGGCAAGGTCGTGGGATTTGTCCAAGGTGCAGAACCGCTAACAGTCAGAATTCAAACTCAGATTTCACTGCTGTGGGGCTAGGCAGTTAAAACCTGCCTGGCCCATCAACAACTGTCAAGAAACCCATCAGTGCCACCCTCAAAAGCACTCTCGGGCCACTTCCTCCCTCCCTTGCCATGGCCGCCTATGCCCTGTAGTCCATCACTAGCCTCAGGGGCTATTGATGTGTAAAGCAGCAGAATTCCATAGAATTTGAAATCATATGCCACACCAAGTGCCCAGTAGCCTCATGTGGCCAGTAGCCACCGTCGGGACAAAGCAGTGGACAGGCCAGGCCACCATGGAGGGAACTCTGCTGGGCGGCAGCAGTGTGGCCCATGGTGGTAGCTTCTCTTGCACCCCAGCCAGAGGAGGCTTCCAAGTGTAAAGGGGGCTCTGTGAGCTTTGCTGCCTTCTCCTGGGGCTCTGCTGAGGACCCCAGATCACCCTCACTCTTTTACCCACATGTGACATGGAGCACATCCGGTCACTGTCCCCTCACTGCTGGAATGATACGCCAGGGGGACAGGGGTTTCTAGTTCTCTGCTCTGCTGGCAGAACTTGGGCCTCAGCAGTGTCTCACAGAATGTTTTGTGAGCAGCGGAAGAAGCTGGCTTTATCTAGCTTTGGTGGGAATGGGGGTTTTAAAGTGTGGCCCCAGATTCTTCCACACTCCTTCCTGGGATGATGATGTGTGACTCCTCTGCCCTAGAGAGGGGGCTGAACATGAGGATATCTTTCTCCTGAGGGCTTTGGACATGACAGTGTGTGACTCACAAAACAAGGTCAAAGACACCCAGCTCCACCATGTCCTCTCAGATCCCTTTCTGTGGAGAAGGCAGTCACTGTGCAACAGGGGTGTGTGTGGGTGAGCGACCGTGCCCTCTGTCACAGCCACCTCAGGTTTGGAAGTAAGTAGCCTGGCCAGCCTCTAGACAGTGATGGCTGCACTGGCACCTGACTGAGAGGCCCCCCAGCCGCCCTGGCTCTTGACATAGAGACAAGAGAAGATGGCGAAGGGCCAGCAGTGACAAGACTTTGCGTGACTTGTTATGAAGCGGTGGGAAACAAGTCTGGTGGTGAGGGGGACTCAGGGTACAGTGGAGGAAGACTAGTACTGCTGAAATGGGGTGACTCAATATGCACCATTGATGACTAGCCAGGGTCAGGGGTGCCTCGCATAGCGATGAGTACCTAGTACAGCATGCGCTGGTGGCGGTAACTCTTGTTAGGTGCTGCCGAGTCTGCTCTGATTCTTAGGGGCCCTATAGGGTTTTCTTTCTTGTTTTCTTTCTTTTGTGGTAGTGAGGGTTGAACCCAGGGCCTCACGCTTGCATGCTTTGCAAGTGCTATACCACTGAGCTGCACCCCCAGCCCATTTTCTTACTTTTTAAGACAGGGTCTTACTAAATGACAGACTGCCTCTGGTCTCAAACTTGTGATCTTCCTGCCTCTGCCTCCTGAGTCACTGGGATTACAGGCATGCACCACAGTGCCCAGCTCTTAAAGGATTTTCAATGGCTGATTGTTTTTGGGATTGTTTTGGGAGTGGGCTGCCAGGTCCTTCTCCCATTTTTGTGGTGCTGGGGGTCAAACTCAAGGCCTCAGAGCACACAGAGCAGCACTCTACCAACTGAGCTGAACTCCAGCCCTCGGCAGTGACTAATACAGCGAAACACACACCTCATCCTAGACCCCTTGACAGAGACATCTGCCTCCCTTGGCTTTTAATTCCATGGGGTAGACATTGATTATGCACCTGCTGTGTACCCGGGTCTGAGAACTGAAAGAGGAAACATCTTTTAGTTGTCAATGGGTGACTTAGCATGGAGAATTGGTCCTAGTTGGACTGCTCGGAACTTGCGTCTGGCCAGGGACCAGACCCCCCATATGAGGAGAGAGGACCCTGACAACTGATCTCTTGGTGGGCGCTGTCCCCACAAGCCTCCTGGCATCTGGTCTATGACAGAGACAACATAGCAGCTCCCCCCAGCACTATCTGTGCGCAGGCCTCAGGGCCAGGGCAGCAGCTTCTTCCATGTGCCACCTCCATGACCAAGTCCAGAATTAGCAAATGCACAGTGAGTGGGTGCCAGCCATGAGGTTTCCTGGGAATGGTCAGTAGCAAAAACTGATGGACAAACTGCAGCCACTGGACACGATGTCCTTGCTTTGGGAAGCCCAGGTGAACACACCCTGGATGGGAAGCAGCTGCCTTCCCAAGGCAAGTGTCTCTCCCAGGGCTCCCCTAAAGGCACAGGCCACAGTTACTGCCCCCCAACCCCATGCAAGATGCTGGGCTGCTGGGGAGGCCATGTGAGCTGTTGCTTCAGCAACCAGCAGAGCCATTGGGGGCCCAAACGGGCAGAGCGGGGGCCTCACCTCTGGCCTGCTGGGCCTTGTGGCCCTCGGCATTCCCACCATAGCCGAGGGGGTGAGGTTGCTGGGCTCGGGGGCTATTGACAGGATCTAGGCAGATCGAGGAGTGGGCCTACAGCGACTGGCCGCCATGGCCAGAGCACAAGCACCATGTCCCAGCCCCTGGCTGCGTCTCTCCAGTATTGTCGCTGGCTATTCCTGCATAGACTCCACTCCACACCTCTCTTTCCCCTGTTGCTCTGGCCCACGGTCCCCCAACCCCTGCCACAGTCTGATGGACAAGGCAGGGCTGGGCCATGCCAGGTCCCTCCTCCTCCTGAGCTCTGCAGGTGCCTCTCACTTGGGGCAGCCTTTACAGCACCTTGCCCGGGCAGCCCCTCCCTCGGAGCAGGATGACCACCACCTGCAGGTCCCTGGCCCAGACCCTCGAGCTGGTGGTCCCTGAGGGCAAAAGCTACCCAGACAAAGCAAGGCTAGGATTTGGGGCTCTGAGCTTCTAAGCTGATGCCACATTGTCAGTGTCACATAGGGCCAGCCACATCCCTCTCTGAGCCTTGGTTTCCCCACCTGCCAGAGGAAGGGTGGGGCTGTCTTCAGAGCTTCCACGTTTCAAATGCAGTGTGGAAGACGGGGTGAGTCACAGATCAGGTCTCACGTAAAAATAGAACATTGCTGATTTGGCCGGGGACCTGAGGCGCCTGGGATCATGATGTAGTCTCCTTCAGGCTGAATGATTCCAGCTTCCCAAACTAATCATCGTGGGAGCAATCATCTGGCCGTTGAATCCTCCTCCTTGCTCTCTTTGGAGCTCCAGTCCATCTTCCCCAGCCCACAGGGGATGTGTTTGACCATTACACAGAGTATCAATTACTCCAGAAGAGATTTCTCTTCAGATGCTTGGGGTAAGGAAACTGATAAGAGCGTCATCAGACCCCATTATTCCCCATGAGCTGGCTGCTCTTGTCTGCGGCTCTGGGACATGCCAAGTCCTCAGAGCAATAATCTCTTTTCAACAAAATTCCACATGTCATTGTTAGCTGCATCCATCCATTTGGCGAGGACAGTCACCGCCTTCCTACCCAGGTGGATGACATGCCAGGAACACAACCCCCAAGACAGGTCCAACATTCAGAAACAATGCTGCAACTGCCTGCCTGGACCAGGGACGGCATGGCAGCACAGCCCCCAGATCTGTCCCCAGCCAGCCTCTCAGATCAGCCCCCTGCCCCAGAAATCCTCACTCGTCCCTGCCCTATAGCAGATTACCAGTGTGTACCAGGTCATGGATTTCATAAAACTCCTCACTATAGCCCAAGAAAGCAGCCGTATTTAACAGCAGAGCCCCGAACCAAAGGCTACAAGTTGCACAAGACCAACAGCCATCTCCCCTGGTGTCCTTTTACAGGACAGGCTGGGGATTTTGTTTGTACACACTGCAAAAGCTCACACTCATCTGACAGCACACTATGGGCATATCTTCTTTATTGCCGAGATCTGCATGTGATTGCAATGCAGCCCAGCTGTATTCTGAGAATAGGCAGTTTGCGAGCAGCTGCCCATGACTTGAAGCCCATCATCTCCTCACCCAACTGAGTTCCCCATCAGATCTGAAAGATGGCAAAGGAAGAAGGACCAGTGTGTCTGTCAGCCTGCACCTCTGGGCTTCCAGGGTCCAGCATTTTCAGCATTTGTTCCAAGTCCACAGCCTCACAATCTCCACCAAGGCTGAAGTCGAGAGAAATGTTACCTTGTAGGAGAGCAATGTGGATCGTCCCCAGTGGAAGTGTTCTGTGGATGTCTGTGTGCCCCTCACCTCCCACGTAACTCATTCCATGCTGTGTACTTGGCTTTCCCCAGCCTTATGAAACCCAACCCTGCTTTTTCCTTGCTGCCTCTTAAAGACAGAGGAATGCTGACATTTCCCTTTTGGCCAGCACTGTCCTGGCATAAGGAAGGGCCAATTCATGCAAGTCAGTTGACATGTTGACAAACCACTGGGCTGGAAAATAAAGAATGGCAAGTCACAAGGGCAAGAGAAAGAGAACTGGGCGGTGTAGAGTCCTAGGCCTGGGCTGCCTCTGCCCCCCAACCATGGGGAGGAGCCGTGCAGCATGCTGTCACTCCTGCCACGCGGATGAGTCACTTCTAGAGGCTGGCCAGCACCTGGCACCCCCAGGCACAGGCCTGGGAGCTTTAAGGGTTCCACAAGGTGGATGGCATAGTTCATGAAGCCATTTCTGCTCTTGTCCCCTGCCTGGCATATGCTGGGCAACTACTCCTGGTGGGGGTCCAGTGACAGGGCCAGATGCAGAGCAGACCTCGATGGTAAACTCCCTTCTCTAAAGCAAGCCATCCCACATGCTGGGATGACCTCACGGGGTGCCGAGGCCAAAGGCCCATCATGGCTACCACAGTGCCAAGCCACATGCTGGCTGCGTGATCTAGGTCTTTGGTTTCTCATCTGAAAGAGGATAATCAATACCCAAACCTCAGAGATTTGTGATAGGAAATAAGCAAAGTAATCAAGACCAAGAGCTTATAGAGTGGCTGGGCCACTCTAGCGGTCAGTAGGGGCCTGTCCTTGCTCTGGACTGAATGATCGTGCTCCCTCATATTCATATGTTCAAAACTAACCCTCAGGTTGCTAACGGTAAGAGGTGAAGCCTTGGGAGGTGATTAGGTCATAAAGGTAGAACCCATGAATGGAATTAGCGGCAATCCCGAAGCACTTAGCCATTGAAAACCCTATGAGGGTCGCTATGAGTTGGATACCGACTTGACGGCACCTAACAACAACAACAACAACAACAAATGAGGTCCAAGAAAGCTCCTTCCTCCTGTCCACCATGAGAGGACACAGTGAGAAGACAGCCATCTCTGAGGAAACGGGCCTGCACCAGACACAGTCTCTTGGTGCCTGATTTTGGAATTCCCAGACTCCAGAACTGTCAGAGAAAAATTCATATCTTTTATAAGCCCCTCAGTTTATGGTATTTTGTAATAGCAGTCCAAATGGACTAAGATAACTCTTGGATCATCACCATCATTACCATCACCACCATAATCATCGTTACTATTGCCATCATCCCTATCACCATTATCACCATCATCACCATGACCACAACCATCACTATCCACTGTCACTACCAACACCACCACCATCACCATCATCCCCATCATAACCACAATCACTATCATTGCCATTATCATCACCATCACCACCATCACCACCATCATTATCACTGTCATCATTATCACCATAATGACCATCATAATTGCCATCATCAGCATCGCCATCATCACGTGATGACTTCATGTCACCTCCATGCTGTATGACCTGGGCCATGGACCAGCCCTCCAGCTCTGCTCAGCTGACCTGAACTCCTGGGCTCTGGTTCCTGAGGAGCAGGAATTGAAACCCAATAAAAAGGCCTAGAGACATTGGGACCCTGAGTCCTCTGGAATGGAGTCCTATTCATGTGTCTCCCATCATCTCTTCTTTTTCACAGCGTGTCATGCTTCTGCACAAAGTAGACAAACCTCTGAAATCTGCCTCCCTTTCCTAAAGAGCAACCAAGGAGGCCTGTGCAGCACCACCTGGCCCAGTTCTGCCATGCCCTGTTAGAGCCTTGGCCCTCACACCACTGCCCACCCCATGGCCCTCCAGGCACGTGCTCCCTGGAAGTTCTCCCCAGGGGTGGTGGCATCTCAGTCAGCTTGGGCTACTGTAACAAATACCACAGCCCATGTGGCTTGAACACGTTTTTCAGTCTCTGGAAGTCTGAGATGGAGGAGGAGCAGATGTGGCATCTGACTTGCTGATGGCACCATCTATCTACATCCTCACAAGACAGTGTGAGCACTAGTCTCTCCCTCTTGTGTAGCCATCAGCCCCATCCTAGGCTCCATCTTCATGACTTCCTCTGAGCCTGATCACCTCCCAGAAGTGATCTCCATCACTCACTCCATCTTATAGGGGTCAGGGCTTCAACATAAGAATCCAGGGGGCCACAATTCATTTCACAGCAGATGGCCTTCAGAGGAGTTTCCCATCCTACTAAGTGACCCACAGAAGTAGCCAGTACCTCTCCAGAGCAAGCATCATGGAATGCCCACCAAATATAGCTTCCTATTTGCCAATACAGTATTGTATGAGAGCAGGAATTGCTTATTGCTCTAGTTTAGATGCTCAGTAGGGTCTATTATCATGTCTGGGTGTTTGAACAATGAATGTTTAGTGAATGAATGAATGAATGAATGAACAGACCAATGAATGGATGAGATTGATTTTCTAGTTCCCAAGGGTAAAGCCAGGAATGGGGTTTAGCTCAGTTAGTAGAATGCTGCTTTGCACTCTCTGAGGACCCGGGTTTGATCCCCAGCACTGCAAAAATGGGAGAAGGACGTGGCAATCTTCTCTCAAAGCAATCAGCCAATGAAAGACCTGTGAGGGTCACTATGAGTTGGACTCGACTCAATGGCACCTAACAACAACAACAAGGGTGTCACCCTGGATCGGGGCTGGACCCAATCTACCATCAACCTTCTGGGAAAGGAGGCCTCCTCAGCCACTACAGAGGGCAGGAACTTTGGGATTTCCTTTTTGATGCCATATGATTGGAAACCCTCAGATTTTCTCAGTGCTTCAGATGGGGTCTTCCAGCTATGAATAGCAACAGCAGCCACCACCACTTTGTTGAATACCCGTCAGGTGCCAGATGCCAAGTTCCATAAACCACGTTATTCAGGAGCCCAAGAAGTAGAGGACTCTCCCTGTGAGACTTAGATGGGTCCCCAGTAGAGTGGTTCTTAGAAGCTGGTGGTGATGGATCTGATGGGCCCCCAGTAGAGTGGTTCCCACCTTAGAGTCCCAAGGCTCTAATCTAGCACACCAACTCTGCAACACAGCCCCAGTCAGCATGGCCAGGCAGAGCTCCTCAGCCCAGCCAGCAGATGAGTTGGGGCTGTGAAGAGGCTGTGTGTACCCAAGACATGACCAAAGGACAGAGACCAGTTCCCAACCCCAAGTGACCAAAGCCATCACAAAGGAACAAGCACCTGCCTTAGAGAATTAAGGTCTCATGATGAACATGAGACAAAACAAAACAATGGCCCCTTGGGAGGCCACAGACCAGTTCCCTGCGAAGGGAGACCAGGGTTAATTCTCTTATTGGTGTGAGGTAGAACCAACACCCTGCAGGCATCTGGCAGGCCCAGGTGGTTCTGCAGAACAGGGTGGCATCATTGCTGGGGAATGGGCATGTCCCTTCTCCAGGTTGCCGAGGATAAGTGAGATGTCCATCTGTGGGCAGCACAGAGCCTGGCACAGTGGAACTGGCTCAACCAAGCCTCCCCCTCCCTGCTCCCCCTCCCATGATTTGGAAGCTCACAGAACGAGGCCATAGAAACACAAGCAGCCGCACCTTTTTCCTATGGAGGTCAGAGCGTCCCTACTGCTAGGAGGCCAAAGCGCCCAGAGCTGGTGTAATGGTGTGCATGTGAAACTTCTTTCCGTTCTCCCCAGGGCACATTTGATGCAGTCGCTGGAGTTTTAAGTGTTTGTGACTGTATGCAAGTACACGTCTGTTCCCCAGTTCAGGAGGGGATGGAGGCAGAGCTCTGCTCTGTGGCTTCCCATGCACACTTCCGCCTGCATCTGTGTGATCCTGAGGGACCATACCCCAGCCAGGCTGTAGAGTCACCGCGGTGCTGTCGGAAGGCTCTGCAGAGGAGGCTGGGAACCAAGTGCACAGAACTGACCCTCCATCTAACACCACACGCTGTGCAGGTCACTGTTCCACCCAGCATCCATCCCCGGCTTCTGCTGGCAGCACCTCCCTGTCCTTCCTCGGGTCCTATGGTCTGGGTGTGTGGGCAAACAGCTCCAAGAACAGCCACACCATCCACGGCCGGTTCTCAGGGCTGGGCCGAGGCAGTGACCCATGGTAGGTCCATGAGACAAGATTCTGGGCCCCAAGGCCTGGGTCCTTCTGGGAAGGCAGCAGGGCCTGGCTGGGGCTCCCTATCAGAAGCACCCCTGAGCTCCAGCAGCCCTGAGTTGGCATTTGTTTCTTCTGGTGCTGGAGGTTGTCAGGCTGAGCTCCGCCACCTGCAGCCACAGGGTCCTGTGCAGGGAGCTCCTGCCCTGGCCACACCATCCCCAGGGCCAGGTGGGTTCTATGTGCCTGCCCCCTGGGGGCCCAGAGTCTGGCTCCCTAGCCTCCATGCCCGGCCCCTCATTCTTCTCTGTCCATCAGAGTGAGTCCTTGTCTGGGCAACCTAGAGCAAGTCACTGACCCTCCCTGGGCCTGGGCCCGGGCCTGCTCCACTTCCCCAGCAGGGGTGTGGGGGAGGCTCAGGGGTCACAAACACTGAAGTGCTTCCCAGTACCAGTGCCAGGTGAGGAGGGGAGGCCAGAGACCGCAGGCCACTTGCAACTCACGGTAACCAGCAGATGGGGCGAAACGTGGCTACATGGAGAAGGCTGGGGCGTGGCCCTGAGGTGTCCTGTGCTGATCCCTGCAACCTACAGATGGTCCCTCAACCAGCAGAGACCATGGCGTGGGAGTTAAGGATGGACTCATGAGAGACTGAGTGCATGCGGGACTGTCCAGTGGGGCTGGCGCCTTCACAAACGGCCTCACAGGGTGGAGGCCACTCAGGGAGGCCGGAGGGAGGCAGAACGGAGTGAAGCAGCAGGAAGGCCAGGAAGGCCCAGCAACTTGCTTGTGGTCCCTGAAGCTGGAGGAGGCAGGAAGGAGCCCCTGGGGCCTCCAAAGGAGCACAGCCTGGGAGTCTTGGCCTCCAGGACTGCTGTGTCCTGTGAGCAAGAGGACAAACACATGTCATCCTGAAGCCTTTTGCAGTGGCTTGCCACAGAGGCCACAGAGGACCAACATCCAATGCCAGCCAGGGTGGAAGGACACATCGCAGGGAGTTGCCAGCCCCACATGATTGAGGGGGAGGTGACTGTGCTCTGCCTTTTGCAGAGAAGTGGGCCAGGGACATAGGCTCAGGCACATGGACCTGGAGGGGTCACCATGAGACTCCCAAGTGGGCTGGACCGCCATGTTACCCACAGGAGCATTGCACTCCACTGCTCAGATGGCATCCAGGGATCCCCACGTGCACCCCCAGCACCTCTCCTGTGTTGTTCCAAGATGCCCAGTCAGACCTTCACTGTCTTGTGTGGAGCCAAGGTTCTGCCTTGGAGAGGACTGGGAGAGGCTGAAGCAGGCAGGAGCAGGCTTGGGGGTGCTGGCTGCAGCCACCTGGTCTGCAGCACTTGTGTCTCCGCAGGGGTGTGGTCCTGGGGGCACCGTGGCATATGGCGAGGGTCCTCCTGTACCAGAGGCCATCCATGCCCCATTCTGGAGAGATGGTCTTCCTTTTTTTTTTTGGTACTGGGGGTTGAACCCAGGGCCTCGCACTTGCATGCTCTGCAAGTGCTGGACCACTGAGCTGTACCCTCAGCCCATTTTTTTACTTTTTTGGGACAGGGTCTCACTAAATTACGCAGACTGTGGTCTTGAAATTACGATCCTCCTGCCTCTGCTCCCAAGCCACTGGGATTATAGGCATGCGCCACTGTGCCCCGCGCTCGAGAGACGGTCTTCCTTTTGAAGAGGGCAAATGAGGCCACATCCGGTTTCCCGAGCATCATCCTGGAGGTGTATTGAGGGACCTCATGTGTAGAGAAACTGTTCATAGCAGGAGGACCCAGGATAAGTGGCGTATGGTCCTACACCAGACCTTGGGGCCTAATGCAGTGCTCCGTGGATGCTGGCTCACGTGGGAGCTGTGAGGGTCTTGCTGCTGTGTAGATTCCCATGTGAGTCTGGTCAGGTTGAGGGTCTGTACCCCTAAGAGGCCCCTTGGGGAGCTTGGGACCAGCCTCAGTGTCCCCTAGTGACCAGCAGCTTTGACAACTGGGAAGAGCCTGCCAGAAATGCAAACTCCAGGAACCCCCAGGTCTCCTGAGCCAGAGTCCCCAGAAGGCGCCAGGGCCCAGCAGTCGGCTGCTCCAACATGCCTGGCACTGCGGGGTCAGGGCCACATCTGTCCAGGGACACTGCATCCTCCTTCCTGGTACAGAATAAGATGCTGAAGCTGCAACTGTGCTGGCCACTGAGGGGGACTCGGACTTGAGTCCTCCACACCACAGCCTGGCACCAAGGTAATAGCTACAGTCTATAGGGACACAAAGTAGACAGGCACGTGAATCACCCCAGGTTGTGACAAATGCCACAGTGACAGTGGTACAAAGTTACCACAGAGCTCAGGGGACAGAGTAGTTTGTGGAGTCCTGGCTAGAGGAGAGTTTGGGGTGTCACCAAGGAGGTGGGTTGTGACTGGACACTGGAAGGACAAGGAGCCATCCAGGCACTGCAGAGGGGGGTCACTGCGAGGGTAGAAGCAGGAGGTGGGAATCCTGAGGTGTGCTTGGAAGCAAGTGTGTGAATCAGCTCAGGGCCACGACCCAGTAGAAATGGGGTCATGGAAGGAGATGCAGCGAGGAGGATGCCAGCAGCCTCGGGTGAGAGGCAGAGCCTGGCAGGTGGGTGGAGCAGAACCCAGGGGCCTCCCAACCTGGGGCCAGCTTCCCAGGCCCCTTTCCTGAGACCCTGCCAGGGAGACAGAGACAACCTTGGAGGAGGAGACCAGGGCTGCGTGGTTCAAGAGGCTCCAAGATAAACACAGAGAGCAGCCGAGGACGTTGAGACCTATTCCACTAGCCGTGGGGGAAAAATCAGCATTAGGCACTGCATCCTAATAAAGCCTTCTGTCTGGTTTTGATTTCATAGATGTTTAAAAAAATGCAGGCAATCTAGAATTAACCTGGACGACCTCAGACTGTTTTCATAAACCACATTTGGGATTCTCTCGGTATTTCTGAGATTCAATTTGCAGAGATTTTTTTCAAGCCAAGAAAAAAAAAAAAAAAAGACAAGACCCTAAGAAAGCTCCAGGAGGGGGTGTCATCAGGTTGTGGCTGGTGACGCATCCCACAAACCCGTGGGCAGCAGAGTGGGGCGGAGCTGCCTGCGCCATTCAACCAGCGGAACCTCATGCAGCTCTCGCACTCATGATACACACGCCATGGCACCATGGCTAGGAGACACATAGGGGACTTTCCTCCCTGTGCTCCACATGAACCACTGACAGAGCCTGCACGCTCTCACACTGAGTGTGAACCTGCAGAAACACCTGGGGCAGGTGCCGTTGCTCAGAGTGACAAGGGCTGACTTTCACTGGGCTGGGGAGGATCCAAGAGACCCTCAGCTTTGAGGCGAGCTTCCTGGGCCACAGCCAGCCAAAACAGCTGCTGTGGCACCCACACCCCACACATCTGTTCAGGGCTCATCTGCCAGGTGAGCTGGATCTCCAGAGACCTCAGCCAGGAACCTTGGCTAGACTGGATGCACAGGCCAGACCTGTGCATCCAGCACCACATCCCTGGCCTAGGGACCTGCAGGCCAGGATACTCTTCAGGACAGAGGCCACCACCTGCCCTCCTCTGCCCTCAGGACCTCTCTTCCCTACCCTACCTGCTGGGTTTCTGGAACATTCTTGTATGACAAACTCTGCCTTTGTACCTCCTGGGAACCCATCTGCATGGTGAGAGGGAACTGAGTGTCTGGAGTTCCTGCACCTCTTTGGAGCCAGCTCCTCAGAGCCCAATCCCCCAGGAGTCACAATAGCTTCCTTGGATCCTTGGGCCAACTGTGGCCACCAGCCCAGGGAGAGCAAGGAGCATGGCGCCTTCCCAGTGTGCGCAGAGTTTGAGTTCGCATACATTTTTCCAACATGAAGAAGCATAAGTACCTGCAGCGGTATGGCACACCCCGCTCTGCCTATTCCAGAAGCAAGTGCTGTGCGCTACTTTGCGCTCTCCTTTCTGGGGCACTGAGCTGGCCTTGATTTTTGGAGTCATCCTCTGGCCACTTTCCTAGCTAGTCCTCCCTGGGAAAACAGTGGACGGAAGCCCTGGAGCTAATGTGCAGGCCTTGTGGGAGCTGGCCTGTCACAATAGCCTCAGAGGAGCTGAAGTCTGGCTCACTGCCCAGGCTCCTAACCAAGCAGGAGCCCCCAGTGGAGCAGGGGACCTGGGAGCCATGGCCCACCTGCTGCCTCTGCAGGGAAGGGCTGCTGTCATCGAGGGAGCTATGTGGCCTCCTATCATTGGCTGACTATAAGAAAAGGCCAGCTTCAGACGCTGGTAGCAAAGCCTGGTAGAGAGCCCTGTGAGGAGCTGGGACCACTGAGAGAGAAGTGCCCATGAACACGGAGAGGACACTTGACCCCCAGAAGAAAGGTCTGGGCCCCCCCCACTCCTGTGTGCGTGCCCCTCTAGACACCCTGGAATCGGATGGATTTTACTAACGATACCGAGCAACACCAATACCCGGTGTTAGTCAAGTGGTTTATGATCTCAGAGTGGAGCAGGCGTGAACGTTCTGAGCGTGCAAATGTGCCAGTGTGTAAGAGAGGGCGTGGCATGTGCGTGTGTGAGTAGGTCCGAGCGTACACATGGGTGAGTGTGCAAATGCATGCAGGCATGTTTGTGGAGGTCTTACGTGTGTGTTTGCATGGGTGTGAGTCTGCGTGTTTGTGGGAGCGTGTGAGGGTGTGGGCGTGTGAGGGCGTTGCCGTGCATGTGCATCTCAGCAGAAGCCTGGCCGGGGGAGGTGGGTACAGGTCTGCCCAGATTTATCCTGAGCTCTTAACATGGCTTAATTTTAAGAAAGACCACTTCCTGTCCCAGAACCCCAGGCTACTCAGGGTGACCCTCCCACTGGCGCCATCCCCAGGGCAGGCGATCCAGCGTGGGAGTCCACCACTGCTAGAAGAATGAGAGACAGTGACCCTCAAAGGAGTCCACAGAGCCGCCATGTGATGGTGGGATCTTGGCCTCGGGCCCCATGTCCTGACGCTGTCCCCAAGGTGTGCCATGATAGGGGGGTTCCCCTTCAACCCTGGTTGCTTTGCTTCACTTTTTGTCGGTGGCAACGATGCAACAAGCCCCATGTGGACCCCAACCCCAAAGGGAAGGTGGCCAGGGAGGCCACAGCTTGGGCTGGGCTCCACCGCCTGCCTGTAGTTAGAGAAGGAAAATAAACCCAGTGCCAAAAACAAGGAAAGCCAGGCAGTGAGGCCGAGAAAACTTGTGTTCTTCCTTCCAATCTCTAGCTAAAATAGCCTTCTCGCTGGTTGTATCTTTGGGGGTTGCAGAAATACTGCTGACAGCTGACTCCTCCCTTCCCGAAGGGTTTTTCTAGCAGCAGAGAACTCCGGCGTTGGACCTCCTGCTGCCCCAGGGAGACCCAGGCCCTTCTTCTGCCATGTCCCTGGGAGGACAGTACCAGGTTACAGGGTCACACAGCCCAGCTGGGGTGTCTGGGACAGGAAGTGGTGTTTCTTAAATCAAGCCAAGTTAAGAGCTGGGGACCAGTCATGGCAGGTGAGGCTCCGTCGAAGGAAGCACCTCTCTCCTCTGGGTGACAGGATGGATCAGGACCCTGGCAGGAGGCTGACATGAGCTAACTCAGAGCCTCTGTCCTCCCTGCCCTACCTCAAAATGGAGCTTTCCTGGACCCGTGGCTTACTTGGGTCAACTGTCCCAACACGCATCCTGTCTCCAGACGATCACTCCCGTTGTGCCTGCCCAGTGGCCCTGAGCCTGGGAACCCTCCTTTTCTCCTGCCCCAGGTAGTTCCTGCGCCCCCAGCTTGGTGCTGTCCCTGACAACGTGGAGCATCACCATCAAATCCCACTTCTATTATGCCCTTCTGGGTGGCCACAGAGCCAGGCCCTCTGCTGAGGCAGGGCAGGATCTATGGGAAGTGAGTTTGCTTCCTGGCGTGGGACCTGTGAGGGCAGAAGACAGACTGGGCTCCCTGGGCTTGCGTCCCAAATGTGGCTGAACCTCTGGCCAGAGAGGCCCAAGTGAAGGTCTGGGATCTGGCTCTCTGGAGTCCCAGGGAGGAGCAGGCTGTGTGTGGGGTGGGCAGAGATGGCAGGAGGAGAGAGCCTGGGGCAGGTGAGGGCTAGCATCTGTGTCCAGCGACTCTGGGTGACATGGTGGCCAAGATAGCTTTGGGAGAGGCCTGTAGCCCAGTGGGAGGACCGGCACTAGTGTGGGGCAAAGCTCAGAGACAGTGGGGTGTGGGTGGAGAGGCACAGCGGAGGCTTGGCCAGAGGACCTGCATGTTTGCCTCAGCTGCTCTTCATGAAGACCCCACAGTCCCAGTGGTGGTGCCCGCTGCCTGGGGCTGGGAGCTCAGAGGTGCAGAGCCTGGGGGCCCTGCACGTGGCAGGCATTCTGTGGACAGCTCTGACCAGAGGGAGGCCTATGTTCCCGTCACATCAGAGGAGAGCAGATGGTCCTGATGTACCCTGTGGTTGGGATATGGCAGACAACAGGCAAGGCTCCCAGAGTCCACCTGGGTCAGGGCCCCTGTGGGTTTGCATCCATCTCCCCAAGGAGATGCCCTGGAGAGGTGTTTGAGTCCCTGACAGGGACAGGGAAACTGGATCGGGTCAGCCCTGTGCCTGGCGCCCACCGAGCTATAGTACTGGCATCAAGTGCTTCTGGCCAACACTGACCCCACCTCCCCACAATGGTCAGAGCCAGCCTCTCCAGGTGGCCCCTGACAGGCACTCCTTGCTCCTATCCCTTTACCTAGAGGCCCTGCCCTCAGTGCTGGGCCACCTCCTCCGGAGGACTCCTTCCATGTCCCACCCTCCACCCTCACCCCTGTGAGTAGGCCCCTGAGACCTACCATCTGTGACCTGTTCACTGTGAGGATGCACCACAGTTTTCTCAGGTGACCCCAGAGGATGGGGATAGGCTTTGGTTATTAGGAATAAAACCACTGTAACCCTAAACCCTCACGCCCCCACATGTCTGTCAATTTGCTGTACTGTGGGGGCTCACATGTTGCTGTGATGCCGAAGGCTATGCCACCAGTATTACAGATACCAGCAGAATGACCCATAGTGGACAGGTTTCAGCTGAGCTTCCAGACCAAGACAGAGTAGGGAGAAGGACATGGCAGCCCATTCCTGAAACAATTTAGCCATCGAAAACCCTATGAATAGATATAGTGCCAGAAAATGAGCCCCTCATGTTGAAAGGCACTCAAAAGATGACTGGGGAAGAGTTGCCTCCTCAAAGGATAGTCAACTCTAATGACAGGAATGGAGTAAAGTCCCAGAGCTCCCCATTTGCTAATGTTGCACAACTCAAAATGAGGAGGAACTGTAAACATCCATTAATAACTGGAACATGTAATGTATGGAGTATGAATCTAAGAAACTTAGAAATTGTCAAAAGGGAAATGGAGTGCATAAATATCAACATTTTAGGGATCAATGAGCTAAACTGGACTGGCATGGGTGATTTTGAATCAAATAATCATATGGTCTACTATGCTGGGAATGACAGACTAAAGAGAAATGGGGTTGCATTCATCATCAAAAAAGACATCTCAAGATCTGTCCTGAAATACAATGCTGTCAGTGATAGTGATAGAATAATATCCATATACCTACAAGGAAGGCCAATAAATATGACTATTATTCAAATTTATGCACCCACCACTAAGACCACAAATGAAGATAGGGAAGATTTTTACCAGCTCCTGCAATCTAAAATAGATAAAATATAAAAGCAGGATGTATTGATAATTACTGGTGACTAGAATGCAAAAGTTAGAAACAAAGAAGGAGGGTCAGTACTTAGAAAATATGGCCTGGGTGACAGAAATGATGCTGGAGATCATATGATAGAATTTTGTCAGACCAATGACTTTTACATTGTAAATACATTTTTTCACCAACATAAATGGCAACTATACACATGGAATTCACCAAAACATACGGCAACAAAATGGGCTACATTTGTGAAAACAGACAATGGAAAACCTCAATATCAAATGTCAGAACAAGACTATGTTCTGATTCTGGATCAGATCGTCAACTGCTCATATGCAGGTTCCAACTGAAACTGGAGAAAATTAGAACAAGTGTACAAGAGTGAAGGTATGACTTTGAGTCTATCCCACCTGAGTACAGAGACCACCTCAAGAACAGGTTTAATGCATTAGACACTAATGATAGGAGACCAGACAAATTGTGGCATGACATCAAAGATATCATTCATGAAGAAAGCAAAAGATTATTAAGACAGGAAAAAGAAAAAGAAATAACCAAATTACATGTCAAAAGAGATGCTGAAGTTTGCCCATGAATGTCAAGCAGCAAAAATAAAAGGAAGATGAAGTTAAGGAACTAAACAGAAGATTTCAAAAGGCAGCTCGAGAAGACAAAATCAAATATTTTAATGACACGTGCAAAGAACTGGAGACAAAAAACCAAAATGGAAGAACATGTTCTGTTTTTCTCAAGCTTAAGGAACTGAAGAAAAAATTCAAGCCTCGAGTGGCAATAGTGAAGGGAAAATATTAAAAGACACAGAAAACATCAAAAGAAGATGGAGGGAATACACAGAGTCATTATACCAAAGAACACTGGAGGATGACCAACCATTTCAAGAGGTTGCATATGATCAGGAACCAATGGTAAGAAGGATGAAGTGGAAGCTGCCATGAGGGATTTGGCAAACACAAGGCTCCAAGAATTAATGGGATACCAATTGAGATGTTTCAACAAACAGATGCAGCACTGGACGTGCTAACTTGTTTATGCCAAGAGATTTGGAAAACAGATACCTGGCCAACTGACTAGAAGAGATCCATATTTGTGCCTATTCCCAAGAAAGAGGATCCAACCAAATGTGGAAACTATCAAATGATATCATTAATATCACATGCAAGTAAATGTTTGCTAAAGATCATTCAAAAGTGATTGGAGCTGTATATAGACAAGGAACTGCCATAAAATCGAAGCCGGATTCAGAAAAGAGTGTGGAACCAGGAACAACACTGCTAATGTCAGATGGATATTAGCCAAAAGCATAGAACACCAAAAAGATGTCTATGTTTTATTCACTATGCAAAGACATTTAACCGTGTGGATCACAACAAATTATGGATAATGCTGTGAAGAACGGGAATACCAAAGCATTTAATTGTACTCATGAGGAATCCATACATGGACCAGGAGGCAGTTGTTCGAACAGAACACAGAAACACTGCCTAGTTTAAAGTTGAGAAAGGTGTGCCAGCACTGTATCCTTTCACTGTAGCTCTTCAATCTCTGTGTTGAGCAAATCATCTGAGAAGCTGGACCTTATGAAGAAGAACATGGCATCATGATTGGAGGAAGACCCATTAACAACCTGCATTATGCAATGACACAACTGTGCTTACTGAAAGTGAAAAGGATTTGGAACATTTACTGATGAAGTCAAAGAACAGTCTTCAGTATGGATTGCGACTCAGCAGCACCAAAACAAAAATCCTTACAACTGGGTCAGTAAGCGACTTCATGATGAATGGAGAAAAGATTGCAGTTGTCTGAGATTTTGCTTTACTTGGTTCTATAATCAACACCTACAGAAGCAGCAGTCAAGAAATCAAAAGACACATTGCATTGGGTAAAGCTGTTGCAAAAGGCTTCTTTAAAGTGTTGAAAAGTAAAGATGTCACATGGAAGATGAAGGTGCACCTGGCTCATGTCATGGTACTTTCAGTCACATCATATGGTTGGGAAAGCTGGACATTGAATAAGGGAGACAGGAGAAGAATTGACGTTTTTGAATTATGGTGCTGGAGACAAATATTGAATAGACCATGGACTGCAAAAAGAACCAACAAATCTGTCCTACAAGAAGTGCAACCAGAGTGTTCCTTGGAAGCAAGGATGGATAGACTGCATCTGAGCTGGGAGTGGGAGACTCACAGAAGTATGGAGCTGAGAGGGAGGGGTGGTATGGGAGAGCTCTGAGAAGGCAGATCTGGGGCCCTGGGGAGGGTGCACTCTGAGAACTGGGGAGGGAAGAAGAGAGAGTTGGGCTTATGAACTTGACACTTTAGCAGGTGGAGCATTGCCCTGATTTCAAAACCACACAAAAGTATTTCAGGTAAAGACTAAAGACTAATACCCTTCATAAATGTGGCATATCAAATCCAGCAGTATATAATACTACTACATCATGACCACATTGTGTGTATACCAGAATACAAATGTTGGTTCATCATTTAAAAACAAGTAGATTGAATTCATTACCCAGAATGGTGTGCAATGTAAACATACAAATCCTGCTTCTTCCTATGTGAGATGTGCATTGCCCCTTCCTCCAGCGTATCCATCCTTTATATGCTGCTTGACCATTAGTCACTTGGTGGCAACGCTGCTGGTATTGAAGTGCTTGTGTTCAAGTCACCCTCGTGTTACTTAATGATGGCCCCAAAGCACAACAGTGCTGGCTCAAGTGAGGCTCCAGCACATAAAACATGAAAGGACAGATGCCTCTGGCTCTGTGTGGCAAAAGGGAAGGGCACATATAGTGGGTCCTCTGGATGAATGGATCCCATTTTCATTACAAAATGACCTCCCCCAGAATATTCCTCACATTGAAATCTACTTCAACAGTGATTGACAGATCTGCTCATTTCTATTGGTTTGTGTATACATGGCATGTCTTTTTCCCACACCATATTCTAGCCTATTTGTGCCTTTATATTGAAATTATATTTCTTATAATGACAATAGGCAACATATACTTGGGTCTTGTTTCTTTATGCTATCTTACATTCTCTGTCTTATTTTGGGTGTTAGAAAATTTACACTTAATATAATTATTGATAAGTTCAAGTTTGGGCCTGGGGTTTAGCTCAGTTGGAAGAGTGCTGCTCTGCACACTGAGGCCCTGAGGTCAATCGTCAGCACTCCAAAAATGGGAGAAGGATCTGGCAGCCTACTCCCCCAAAACAATCCTGAAAACGATCAGCCATTGTAAATCCTATGAATGGCTGAGAAGCACTGACATGGTGCCAGGCATGGCACAGTGTTGGGGAGTGTTTTGTTCTGTTGTACATAGGGCCACTAGGAGTTGGACCCAACTCAACAGCACCTAAGAACAAGAAGAAGAAGAAGTCTGTGTTTAAATCTGTCTTCTAGCTGTTTGTTTTCTATTTGCCTACCTGTCCTTTGCTTCCTTTCCCCTTTCTTCATTCTAAAAAGATTAACTGAGGGTCCTGTTTCAAGAACTCTCTTTATCCCCATTATTGACTTACTACCTATACTTTAATTTCTTGTTTCTGTTGGATGGTTGGATGTTCTGGAGTTTATACCATGTATTTTAAATTCTGATAGTCTACCTTCCAGTGGTATTATTCCATTTCACACAGTGTGAGGACCAGCCAGAAGTATGTTGCCATTTCTCTCCCATTTTTTTGTGCTATTGTCATCATAGATTTCATCTTCTCATATCTTATAAACCAGAAGAAACGTTGCTGGGTTTTTTGTTTTAAGCAGATAATTATCATTTGAAGAGATATAAAAATGAGAAAAAGATAGTTTGCACTCAATCACTTTTACTTTTACCTTTATAATTAAGCTTTCTATCACCCTTCACTACTTTGTATGGGTCTAAATTTCCATCTGGAATCATTTTCCCTCTGCTGGAAGAATCTCCCTTAACGTTTCTAGTATAGCACATTTGTTGACAATGAGTTCTATTTAGCTTTTATTTGTCCAAATTAGCCTCTATTTTATCTCTCCAATGTTGCATGATATTTTTATTTGGAAAAAAAAATTCTCGACAGATTTTCCCTGGTTGGCATTTTAAACACACCTCCCCATTGTCTTCTGGCTTGCAAAGTTTCTGGCAAGACATCTGCTGTCTCTCTTTTTTTCCCTCTCTATATGATGTTTTCCTTTCCTTTCTTTTCTTTTCTCTTCTCTTCTTTCTTTCTTTTTAAATCTGGCTTCCAATATTTCTCTTTGACACTGTTTTTCAGCACTTTGTTTATAATGTGACCAGATGGGGCTTTCTAAATGTTTCTTCTATAGAGACCTACTCTATACCTTGGTTTTGATGCTGGCTACACAATACAGCCTTTATTGAAACTCACAGGACAAAGTGATCAGAGGGGAAATTTCACCCTTGTGGATTGTATCCAATGACTTCAAGAGCAGTTGGGTCACATCTCTCTCTGCCCCATGCAGACCACCTCTTGTTACTCTGAGTCAAATGCAAATTCTACTTCATAACACATGATGCTAGTAGTCACCTGCCCTCATCCTCACCCTCTTCCCAGTGGACCCTCCATACAACAGCCACATGCATGTCTTACTTGTCCTCTGGTATCTCGGGGACCCCACACATTCTTTTACCCCGTCCTGAATGCTCTTCCCTCTGCCTTTCCCATAGACTTCTGACCAGGTTTCCACTGCTGCCCATCAGAAGGATCCCCTGTTATTCTTCCTGTTCTTTCCTGTCATGACTGTCCAGCAGCCAAGGCGAGAGAACGAAGAAGAAAAAGAAAAAAGAAAGATGACTCTGTATTCCAAGAATTATTGTTGGAGAGGCCGAGGTGCCTCAGGGTCTCTTGGGAACACTGCAGCCCTGAGTGACACTTGCAAGCTGTTTTTGTTAGGTTCTTATCACAACAGTAAGTATTCTTAGGAGTCGGGGGAAGTCTAGAGTCAAAGTAACTTTAAAAATCAACCATGGTCTTGTGGGTAGGGAAGGGCGTTGGTATGTTCTGCCAGCTGCACTTTAGCTGTACATAGACAGACTGCGTGTAGGCAGAGGGATAACAGAAGGGGGCTCTTAGGCTTGGAGAGCTTCCACGGGCTGATGCCTTCCCCCGAAAATGGCTAGAGCTTTCCCTGGCCTCTTTTCCTTGGATTTTCTCCAGTCATCAGCCATGCCTTCCATTATACTTTCCCTTCCCGGAAAGCTGTGAGTCTGTCTGTCTACCTGCTAGCTCTTTGTCCCCCCAGAAATCTGTCTGTTCAGTAAGAGGGCAGGCACGATGGCTTGTGCTACCATTATCACCCAGCCAGACCTCAGACTATGCTTGCCAAACTATAATTGTTCAGGAAAATTATTAAGCGAATGAATGATGATGAACAGAGTTCTAAAGAGGCAAAGAGGATGAAATGACTTCTCTGAGTTGCATTCTTTGGCAAAATAAATACAGTAATAAAAATAATGAAGTTACCTAGACCCCTTGAGACCTTGTACCAGACAACGTTGTCACCCATGGAGCCACCCCAGGGCCCAGAGCACAAGTGACATGAACATTGCTCATCACAGACGCAGTTCCCAGAGTCCCCTCGGGAAGCCTGGCATTAACCTGAAAACACAAGGGCGAAACTCCACCATCTCTCCCAACCCAGCCACCAGCCAGTAAAAAGTCCGCGGCAAAGCTCAGTGCCCATTTGTGCCGAGCGCTGGGCCAAACGTCAGCCTTTCAAAGCAGAGTCTTAGTGCTTAGCTCCAAAGAAGATGGGTGGGAAGAGGCTCGTGCAAAGGGCTTGTAAGGCAGCCTGGCGCTGATCAGCTATTACAAAACTGTATTTTGATCAGCAAAGTGTAAATGAATCAGCAACACATGGCTTAGATTTCCCTGAAAACACACATAGGCTTCAAAGTTCCAGGGGGTGTTTCAGAGGGGGCAGGAGAATGATCTATAGGGCCCATGTGAACAAGATTCCCCAGATTCCAAGTGGGGGAAGGATAATTTAAGATGTCTGGCTGACATGAAAACCCTGCTGGATTCCTCCCTCCTCAGAGTGAATACTATTCTCATTAAAACATAACCAGATCATCAGCTGCTCAGGGCACGGCGTCCTGGAGAGCCCTGTAGACCCTTGCACTGTGTGTAGCTGCTCCCAGCACCAAGGGGAGGAGGCAGGCTGGAGCGCGCCTGCTCCACTGGCCCCTAGCTCCCCCTCCACCAGAGGCTCCTCAGCGAATGCCCTGCAGCCCAGCTCAGCCTCTGTCCACGTCCCTCCCCTGGAAGCCGCCAGGACGGGCCAGCAGGGTCAGTGAGGGTTAATTCCATGCGTGGGTTTGGCTGGGCTGTGATGAACAGCTGGTGGGCCAACGTGGCTCAGTGCTGCTGTAGAGACATAGTTAGCGTCCAGTCAGCCATCTGCATGGCAAGGTTAGTCTTGATAAGGTGGGTGGGCGTTGTCCAACCAGTCACAGGCCTCAAGAACAGATGGGTCTCCTAGGGCAGAAGGAACCCCTACCTGGAGGCCACTCTTGCTGAGGAAAGTGGTGCTACCTCACTGACAGTGACCCTGGCTGGTCCTGGCTCCCCCAGACAAACCCCTGCCACAAAGAGGCCAGTGCAGAACAGCCGTCCACAGCAAAGGGCCAGTGGTTTCCCTAAGGGGCTTGTGCGACCTGTTCTGACTCTGCCCTGCAGGCTCCAGGACCCCTCACAGAGTCACCACACACCACACAGTCACCTGCCAGATAGAGGACTGTGCTGTCACAGGCCAGACCTGCACAAACGCGGAAAGGAAATCTCACCCCCAAAGCATCAGTGACACCCTCGCTACTGGCTAAGATCAGTCCAGACACCCACACACCCATCTGGCCATCCAATGTCCATCCTGTGGTATTTATTTATTTATGTTTTGCAGTACTGGGGGTTGAACCCAGAGCCTCACGCTTGCGTGCTCTGCAAGTGCTGGACCACTGAGCTGCACCCTCAGCCCATTTTTTCACTTTTTGAGACAGGGTCTCGCTAAGTTATGCAGACTGCCTCTGGTCTCGAACTTGCAATCCTCCTGCCTCCACCTCCTGAGCCAGTGGGATTATAGGTGTGTGCCAACGTGCCTGGCTTATTTATTTGTTTATTTACTTATTTTTGAGACAGGGTCCTGGTCTATAGCCTCAGCTGATCTTGAATTTGCATCAGTATTCCTGAGCACGGGGATGACAGTCATGCGCTACCCCCCACCTATCCACCCATTTTCATCGCAACCTTTTATTGCAACACTCCAGCTTCATCCAAGACTTACAAACTTACAACAGCGGGGATGAAGTAGGCAACGAGGGCTTTTGAGAGCTGAATTGAGTAAGTAATTAATACAAAAATGAGTAAGTTGTCACTTGTGTCCTTCAGGAGCAGGGAAAACAAAAGTGAATAAAGTAATTACACCACCAATGTGGTGTTGGTTATAATAATGACTGTCTAACATGCCAGGCAAATTGAGCCACGTGGGAGTGAAAGGGCCTTTTTTTAAGTGATTGTTAAGTGTTCCCTTCTTTCCTAGAACATCCCCTTATGGTCTGACTTTTTATTTTATTTACTGGTGGATCCATAAAATAGTTCCAAAAGTAATTTCAAAAGTAATTTCAAAAAATGAAGAATATCTGCATTTTAAAGCAAAATTTTAAAGTCACTTCAGTCACATGACCATCTGGAAAACAACGTGATGATTATTCCTGCTGCATCTTCACACATTTTTTTCCCTAGCATGTCCGACTCTCACAACATGTCACTGGCAGTTTTTAAGGAATGTCTTTTTTCCCTAGTTATTGCTTTTTCATTATAAAACGTCCCCCAATCTCCCTCAGTATCGTGCTTTAGGAGTGATAACTCGGAATCATTGACAGAGGGCCAGGTGCTGTTGGGAAGAGACCACTGTACAGGTCTGAGGCTCGTGGTCATCTCGGGGCGTGTTCCCAGCATGAGTTTTCCTGAGAGGAATGCGTGGCTCCCTCCGCCTGCCCTCTGGGGCAGGTGCAGCCTTTTGTCTCCATTCAGAGGATTTTCCATCCACTAATACCACACAAGGGGAGAAGGACACGGCAGCCCACTCCCAAAACAATCCCGAAATAGCCAGCCATGGAAAACCCCCTGAAGGTCGCTGTGAGTCAGACCTTACTCAGTGGCATGGTGCAAACCAAAACTCACCCAAATTATCTCTTTTATTATTGTTTTTAATGTTCCAACCAAATCTAAATGTTTCAAAATCTTAAGCTCCCCCAGCGACATTCCATTTGAGCACATAATATAAATACATCCAATTAAAAATATGGACTTCATCAGAAGATTATTCCACATGTCCAGAACATTCCAAAGTAGAATCGTAACATTGCACATCGAGCCCGTGAACGAAGCACGGCTGAGCCCTTGACCTCCTCAGCTCCCCACTGGTTTTGGCAGGGCCCTGCTGGAGCATCTCGCTTTGAGCACGGCACTGAAAGCTTCACAAATTGATGCTTCTGGCATAATACCCATTGAATAATGTGAAGTTTCTAGTAGGTCAAAATTTTGAGGTCTCATTGGCAACAAGTTCGATGCTACGTCCACCACTTTGATTGACAAAGGCTCCGGCATGTGGAAGCCCTGATGAGAAAGATCGGCCACGGGCAAAAGTTTGGTCGGTTTCGCTTTTTAGTCAGCATTGGCCTCATCACCCAGTCTGAGCATGAGTCCTCTGCATCACAGTCACACAGGCTGAGGCAACTTCTGCTTGTGAGCAGCATTGTGGGTTCCAAGCATGTTTCCACCCTAGGTGCCTCAAAGTGGTGAGAGTACTATTCCCAACATGAGGTTTTGCTCCACCAGGGTGTATATTTGTATTGCCACTGTGAAAATAAATTGCTGTATGTTCAATGTGGAATTGTAATCTGAGTTTAAAAAAAAAAAAGGCCTGTTCCCCCTGTGCTGGCTGGGCCCGCAGCTGCCTGAAGGCTCCACATGCTCTGCCAGCCACTGGGTGGGTGATGGCTGAGGGTCATGGACCAAAGGCTGGCAGGCAACAGATTCCACTCTGTCCCACCATGTGGGGCCAGGAGGCACAGCCATTCTTCCACCCAAGGTTGGGGCATCCTGCCTCTTGACACCTCAGATGGAACATCTTAGGTAAGCTGGTCTGAGGCGAGTCAGGAGAAAGAGCACTGGGGCCAGCTGTGTGTCAGCCCCAGTTTCACCGTCCGCCACCCACGAGCCCTCATGCTCTCAGGAAAGATCACAAAGAAACCGTAAGCACAAAGTTACAGTGGACGGGCAGAGCCCTCCCGGCAGGTCTTAGCGTGACGGCAGCCACACCTCGTTAAAAAGCAGGACATTTGGGACAAATGCCAGACCTTGAGGAAGCAACAGTGCTTACCATAAATGGAAGGTAGCCTTAAAATAAACTTATTTAAAAATCAAGTGACAACCAGATTTTCTTGCCCACCATTGTCTGAGGCTGATGTCAGTGATATCTGTTTGCAAGGGAGACTGGCACGCGTCCGCGTTGGCCAGCGAACACCAGGCTTAGGCCCTTGCTGATCACTGTCATGGTTTTAAGGATGGGGGCCAAAGTGGCTTTGCATGGTGTCGCTGTGGTCAGATGGCAGGCAGGTAAAATCATCTGCGTGGGCTATGGAAGCACCAGTGGTGTGCACACTTAGGAACCTGAGTCAAACAAAGAAAAACAAGCCACCAAAGCCACCCAGGCCACCAGAGCCCTAAATTCTTGGGGTCTTTTGCCATCAGGCTGCCAATGGAGGCAGAAGAGACATCTTCCCCACTGAGCCCAGCTGGCCCCAGTCCCTCGTCCCTCAGAGATCCCAGGGCAAAGAGGTCATCTCTGCCCTACTGGACAACAACCTTGCCCCCAACTGCAGTGCCAAGGCACAGAGACTGCTGATGTTTGCATCTGAGAAGACAATGCTACCCAACAACAGGAAGCATGACCTGTCCCTGGAGTACAGCAAGCATCTTAAGTTATAGGAAGTGAGTCAAGATGAACAGGCAGAGGCTTCGATGGGAAGCAGCTCTGTCTGGAAGTCGAGGCAGAGGCAGAAAGCTTCAGCCATGATGCCTGCATGTGGGCCCCAGGGCCTCTACCCCAACCTCAGTGAGGAACCTGGTCATGGGGTGCCCTCCTGCTACAGGGTCTCCCAGGGGCCCCTGGATACTCTGAGGCTGAGCACCTCCAGGCAGCTGCCCAGCAGGAGGTCAGGAAGCCCTGAAGATGCCGGCCCTGTGTCAACTGATGTTGACATCCTATTCTGGGGTGTGGGGCAGGTAGCAGAAGGTCTAAGAGCCCCACAAGGTGAGGGGACCCTCCACAGCGGAGCTGGGTCAAAGTGGTGATGTGGGCAAGACCTGGCTGCCACTCCAATGGCTGCCAGGGCCTGGTTCCTTCCCTGGAGAGCAGGGGACCCTGGCCTCGCCCACAAATCACGGTAGGGTCATAGCTGGTGCATGAATCAGAAATCATCTTGACCACAAATTCTGTGGAATCACCAACACATAAGCAGCCCCTCTGCGTGGCTCTGCCAGGGCTGGGGCATCCAGCCTGCTCTGTGGGGAGGGGTACTGAGAGCAGATGTCCCAGGTAGGGGCAAGGCTACCTACAGAGCTATGCTCTCTGGACCAGAAGCTGCCAGCTGCAGCCGCACCCTTTGGGAGAGAGAAGTGGAGTCCTGGTGAGGGAGCAGCCCAGCTCTTTTGTTCCTTTCTGGGCTCAATGCCCATCCTCTCGGCCACGGTGCTGAGCGAGCAAAGCTGCCCAGCCCTAAGCCCTGGACCAAGAGGCCACGACAAACAGCAGAGACTACGCCGGCCTCAGAGCACAGATGTAACTCCAAGGAGTGACAGAGCCTGAGCACTGCAGCCTGGGGCTCCCTCACTCACCCTGAAGGGACCCAGGGAACCCCAGACCCCAGGGACGGCCTCAGTGCTGCCCCCACTCAGCTCTGGGTGCACCAGGCCTCCCCCTCAGAGTTTCTGATGCATGTCACAGCAGGGTGAGTGGATGTCCAGCAGGGACCCACACGTCCTCTGCCCTCCTAGGGATGCGGGTCGCACGGCCATAGCAGATGCGCTCACCTGCCCCACCAGGCCTGGGGGAAAATAGATGTGTGACTATCAGAGCTGCAGGGTCTCCGGTTCGGGATGTCCCTGAGGAGGGATTTGAGCATTTCTTCACTAGCCCAACACCAGAGCAAAGAGACTCTTGGTGGAGTCCACTGCTGCAGCCTTCTCAGCCCCTGGGAGGGTTTGGCAGGGTGTGGCCACCAGGAGGGGCCTTGGGGAGCCTCTGAAGGGGGAGGGGACAAGGTTCAGCCAACTTCTGGTGACATTCTGGGCACTGGGCCCTAGCATCTCGAGGTCGCCCTGGTGCTAAGTCTAAGCTGAGTCCTATGGAGAGGGGAACACAGCTCTGGCTGCTCCTTGGGCACTGGGGCCTGGAGAACCCGGCCAGGCGGCCTCTCTGGAAACACTGTTTGGGGCTGTTTTCTCCACAGCTTTGTTACCAAGGACATTTTGTTCCAAATCCCTGCCCCTCACCTGAGATCATCATTCATCTTCATGGAAAGACAAAGTAACTATTTCCATCCTTGCTGGCCAGGCCCAAGTTCATTGGCCAGAGCATGGTTGGCAGGGCAATGAATCATAGCTGGAAGAAGGGACACCTGAGCCATAGCCGCACACGGCACTGTGTGTGCTCCCTGGAGAGGACATTGTGCCCTCTGTCACCACCTTGTTACCTGACATGTGAGTGTTTATGGGGGCCAGGCCACGCATAGGAAGCTTTTCATGTGAATTGTGCCATTTAACCCTCCTGACAGCAATAGAATGCAGCTATCAACATTTATCCCAATTGTAAAGATAAAAATCTGGCAGTAAACACTCACATATGTGCTCCATTGATTTTCAACACAGATGCCAAGACTATTCAATGGAGACAGGACAATCTCTTCAACAAATGGTGCTGAGATGACTGGGTACCCACAAGCAAAAGAATGAAGTTGGACCCCTGCCTCACACCATACATAAAAATTCACTCAAAATGTACCAAAAGTAGGACCGTAAGAGCTAAAACTACAAAAGCCTTAGGAAAAAACAAAAGTGCAAATCTTCATGAGTTTGGACAGCAAGAAAAGAAAAAAACAGGTAAATTGTATCAAAATCAAAATTTTCTGCAAAGGACACGATCAAGAAAATAACAAGACATACAATGAGAGAAAGTGCTTGCAAGTCATCTATCTGATAAAGAACATGTATCTAGAATACATAAAGAACTACAACTCAATAATGAAAAGGCAACCTGAATAAAATATGGGAAAAAGATCTGAATAGAGGGTTTGAAGGTAACAATAAAAGGCTGTGGACAACAATAAGGTCAAGATTAGGGACTGACTGAACCTCCTCTGCATAGACCACAGGGAAAAGGCTCCACAGGGTGGACAAAGCCACCACTAGGTCCAGTGGTACCAGCTGAGGAACTGAGAAACGGAGCAGACACACTGACAGACTCTGCGTGGGGTCTGAGAGCCTCCTCAGCACTGCACGGGCACACCAGCCATTCTCCATCAGAAAGGACCCACCAGCCTCAAGAAGGAAATGATGTGCATAGGGACGAGCATCCCAGCTCCTACTGGCCACAGAATGTGCCACTCTGTCCCTGACTGTTCTATGTGCTCCTCCTGCAGGGGCAGACCCGGGGCTGGCCAAGACAGGGGACAGCCAGACCTACGACCTGCATGGGGTTTGGTCTTACCGGGTCACGGGTGGGCAGGCACGTGGGGTGCGTCCACAACCCCACAGAACAGGCCTCTGGAATCTGACTGTGTCGGGCACTGGACACTCACTGACAGATGGGCATGGGGAGACACGCTGTTTCTCTGAACAGATGGCACTGTCCCACCAACTTCGGGGGAGGCAGCCAGGAAGGGGCATTTGGCGGGAAACCACTGTCCCTCACCCCTGTGAACGGCAGGGGCTCCATCGTCATCTGTGGTGCAAATGAACAAACAGAAAAATGGCAGGGCAGAGGCGCTGTAAGAAGTCCAGACCATGCTCCGCCAGGCCCGACTTCCCACTGGAGAGGCGCCTGGGAACACAGTAGCTGTTTCCTTCCTATTAGGTGTCTGACCTCTACTTAGGGAACATCAAGGTCAGGAGTAACGGCTCCCAGCGGCCCCTTCCATCTCCTGCGCTGCGCAGCTGTCACAGGGCTGCCAAGGGCCTCTGCAGAGCTCTGATGCGCAGTGTCTCGCCCCAGATTCCCTCACACGTGCTGCCTTGGTGGCTGAAGGCTCGGCCATCACGCCACGCTGAGATGCATGGCTCCCACACCCAAACCTGTCCCTGGAGGAAAAGCAGAACTTCTCACTGCAGCAGCACGGTTGACTTGCTCTCTGTTCCCCAGCAAGGCACAGTGGGCATTCCCGCACCCTGTGCCGCGCCCCCTGCTGGCAGCCACGCACAATGGCACAGATGAGGGTCCGAGTTGCCACAGCCAGGTCCACCTGCACCCGGGAAACACAGCTCTGCTCTTAGAGGGGACAGTGGCCACAAACAGCAGCCTCTTGTCTTCTTGTACATGGACCTGCGTCAGCGAAGCAAGCCGGAAGGGCCCTGAGACACAGACCAGACAAGCACACGGTGACTTCACTCGGCAACACCAAACACACAGGAGCCGGAAGAGCAGCCGCACTCCTGGACCTTGAGCTGCAGAGACGCACCCAGCGCTGTTGGAGATGAAGGCTGGGGAGCAGCACAGCGCCACCAGGAAGGCGTCCCCACCTGAGTGCCAGGCCTCTTCACCGTGAAAGCCCGGGTGGCTCCAAAGAGCAGGATGTCCTTACAAATGGAAGCACTCAGATATGTGAGGATGCATGGTAGGGATGGGGGGGCCAAGGTCAGCTCGCCTGTGGAAAGGGGAACCCTATGTCCCACGTGATGAGTGCAGATCTTGGCAGAATTGGCACAAAGAGCCAGAGGGGGGTGGAAGTGGGGGAAGGAGACTTCCTGCCCTTGAAGATCCTCCTTCCTCCCTTCCTTCCTTCCTTCCTTCCCACCCTCCATCCCTTCCTTCCTTCCATCCTTCTTCCCTTCCTTCCTTGACAGAGCCCCACTCTGTAGCCCAGGCTGGACTTGAACTCAGTCCTCTGGCCCCAGCATCCCGAGTGCTGGAAGTACAGGAGTGTGCTACCACTCTTACCTTTGCCTGGCTATTTTTTGTCAGTGTTGAGATTTTTATCTGGAGCCCATATGTCCTAATCAAAACGGTAAATATTGCCAACGGCATTTTATATCTCTTTTGAAGGCCCTCAAGGTGTCAAACTTATAGATTGGAAAATTTTGATTCTTGCCAAACTTTGTCTGTCCTTTGGCCAACCAGCCAAAGGACAGCCAGATATCAGTTTGCCCAAGCACACTGGACTTGGAGGGCTGGGGGTGAGGTTGTGGCACTTTGTCAAGATACTAAACAGGCAAAGTAGAAAGCTTCGTGCAAGGTACTATGCTGTGCCACAATGCAAACAGGTGAGGGAACCAGAGAAACTGGGAAGGCAAACCCACAACTGCTGTGGGCTGAGCTATGTCCCTTAAATTCATGTACTAAGGCCCTGATCCCCAGTGCAGCTGCATTTGGAGACAGATCCTTTAAAGTAATCAAGGTAAAATGGGGTCATGAGGGTGGGCCCTGATCCAATGGGACTGGTAGCCTCATGAGAAGAGGAAGAGATGCCATGGACCTCTCTCTGTCCCCCGCCCCATGTCTCTCTCCCCACATGTACCAAGGGGACATCTAAGTACAGATAGAAAGCATCCTCCTGCAAGCCGTGGAAAGAGGCCTGTGGAGAAGCCCATGCTGTTGGCTCCTTGTTCTTGGACTTACGGGCTCCAGAACAGCAAGAGGTAGGTTTGTGTCATGTAGCCCCGTCCGTGGGGTCTTACTGTGGCAGCCTGAGTGGGCTGATATGCGGCATCTCAAATGCTTGCTGACAACAGCTGACCTTCATATCCACACCCATGACCCATGCCCCAAACAAAGTTCAGCCTCATCCTGTGCTGTGTAGGCACATATTTCTGCCCACATAAAATTCCTCCAAATAACCAGAACGTTCTGCCTTATCTTCCCATTCATTTTCTTCTTCCAAAGCACCAAGTTGCCTCCCCAGCTCCAAGATGTCAGTGTGAGAAAAGCTGAGAGTGGGTAAGTGCTCAGGGAAGGCTGTGGAAACCTGGCATGCCCATTGCCCCCAGGAAGGCAGGAGAGGCCTTTGGAATACCTGGCATGGAGACCATGCTCAGGGTTCCCTGCTCAAATTCTTCACCTGTGGCTGCAGGGGGTACAGAAAAAAGGAAGAGGTGCTGGATTTGGGCTGCCCTGGCTTCCCTGTGCCCAGGCATTCTCCAGCCCCTCCTAATGGTCTGCCTGGGGCATGGAGGGGGTCAGAATAAAGGAATCTGGGAGGAGGGATAATGGGAGGTGCTACCACAGCATCAGCTGCCAACCTAGCAAGGGTGCTGGGGGCACCAGCACTCCAGCACCTCTGTAGCAGGTGAGGGAGGAAACGGCACTCGGAACAGTTACCCTGGAAAGAAACCCACCTCCTCACCAAAGCCCTCTGCGAGAACACAATTGGTTTAAGTTGGGAGGTCATCTGACAGTGGTCTGTACAAGAAACGTACAATGGATCACCAGAAACGGCCTCCTTGCCCGCTCTGAGTGCAGGTCTTTAAGAGATCAGCATTCTCAGAAAGCGACATTTCTCCAGGAGTGAAATTGTCAGGGGAGGGATGGGGCTTACCAATCTAAGCAATTCTTGCATGAAGAATAAATGCATGTAGAGACCCAGGAAGAGCCAGTGGTTTTTCCCAATTAACACAGACGCCGGTGAGTTATTTCAGAGCTCACCTGTGCTGTGCCCTTTGACTCAGCGGGGCTGGCACTAGACAGGCCAGGAGAGGAGTCCGTGGAGAGGCACTTAGGAGGCCAGGTAGACCTCAGCAGCACGTCAGGATCCACAGCTGCTGAGCCCTGGTGGGCCTGGAGAGGGAGGGAAGCTCAGCTAGCTTTCTGCGCTCCACTAGAACAAACACACGAAGGAATGCTGGGAACCCTGGGAAATGGAAGGCACACCTGAGGTCTGTTCGTGGGCTGCGTGTTAGCTTTCCCTGCCATGACCCATCGCAGCTCTGAGCAAGGCAGGGCCTGGTGTGGAATTTTAGCCAGTTACTTTTCAGCACATTTTAAAACGCAACCTTCCCTTTGCTGCACATCTCAAATTGTTTTTCCATCAACGGTCTGTCACGTCTGCAGCTGCCTTCAAGTCGGCTGTGTAGGGCATGTGTCACCCCATGCCCTGGCCCAAGACCAGGAATCGAGAAACTCGCTGCCCTGCAGGAATTGGCTCCTCGGCAAACACTGCTCCTCGCGAAAGTTTTCAATTGCCAGGAGACGTTTTCTGAGGCTCCAGGTTCCCACAACTTTGTCACTCGATGCAACTTCTGGGCTTGCCTTGTGATTGCCTCATGGCTGTAACGCTAAGGGGTTTTACAGATCACTTGGGGCTTCCGTCCAGATGCTGGGCTCCACATCTCGTGATGTGTGCTTAGCAGTCTGACTGAGGTGGAAGAAGGACTCTCCTCGAAAGGGTCGAGGTCTAGGGAGCATCCTCCTGGGGTAAGGGAGTCACACAGAGACAGGTATTTGTTTCTTAAAGAATTATCACAAAATAAAAAGCTGGTGCCCGCTGCTGCCCACGGAAGGTACTGGAAGTGCCAGTGATTTTGAGGTGTGCTCCCAGGGCTGCCTCAGGGCCTGCGTAACTGCAGCTTGCCACCAACTGTGGCTGACACATGACCTCCCTGTGCAGAGTCGAGCTCCTACTTCTGGGAGCCACAAAGTGAAGCTAAAGCAGGTGAGTGGCCAGACTGTTTCCCTGTCCCATCGTGGACACACACTTTCTAAATATCGGGCCTCCCCGGGGACAGGTTGCCAAGTTTGAAGTCAGGGCTAAGCAAATGTACAAGTCAGGCTGAGTAGCCACGTGGATGCTCCAGGCCAACCACGACTCCCGACACCATGGGATGTGGGGTCCCCTGCCTGACCACTGGAGCCTGGGTGTGCGTGTTGGTGTGGCGTCCAGTGTCAGCCCCTGGGTGGCCTCCTGCACATCTGGAGGAGCATGCCACTTCTTTGCAGAGGGTTCTGTCCTGAGAGTCGGCCAGGTGCTGCTGTCCACTCAGGGTGTGGAGGCCCCACCCTGAGTGGCTTCACCTTGAGGCCCTGGTTCAAGGGAACCGCAGGTTCCTGTGCTACTTTAATTGGTGAGTCACAAAATATGCTTAGGCCATTTACAAAGTACGTGTGAGGCTCTGGCTACAACCCCCAAGTACCACAAAAAATAAAATAAAGTAAAACAAAATAAAATATGCTTAAGTCCTTTTCTCAGGCACTCTTGGGAGGCTCCAACCACCTTTGGGCTGGAGGCATCTAGACCCTGTGCCTCTGCCTCAGTTTCCTCACTGTCCCAGCTTGTGGCTCAAGAGACAGCCGACTCTGTAGGGTGGAGTTCCAGTGCTGGCCACGGCCTGGCTAGGGGGCCTATTTCTTGCTCCTCAAAGTTGGTGCCTCCGTCCTTCCAATGCCTCCTATCCTTCTGTTCTGTCCTAGTGCACGAGAGGGGGAGCTGAGCAGGCAATTCACCTGTGTCTGGGAGTCCTGCGTGGCTCTCCCTGTACTGCTCCAAGCCCATGGTGGGCAGGGCCTATGACAGCACAGCCTGGGCTCATGGGAGACAGGAACCGATGCCCAGGGTCCCACAGCACTCAAGGCCTCTCCTGTCAGTGCCTGGGCTCTGCAGCAACATGGCTGCAGCAGCAATGCCTCGCTCCTGGCATGGGAGGTGGGGAAGGCATGAAAATTAAAAGTGAGTTCTCGAAAAATCCCTCTGACCGGTGTGATGAAGGCGGAAACAGCACAAGAGCCTGTGGACAGACTCATAAGCAACACCCTCCAGCCTCAGCGGGTCCTCACCTGTGGGCAGAGACCACCAGCAGCACTGTCACCAGGGGCCGGCCCCCCACAGAAGTGCGGGCACCACTATGGGCTGTGCGAGTCCCAACCCCCGCCACACATGGATGAACCTAGGGGATGTTGCACGAAATGAAATGAGCCAGGCACAAAGGACAAATCCCATGCGGTCCCAACTCTGAGAGGTTCCTGGCAGCATCAAGTCCACAGAGACAGAAAATAGCAAGGTGAGTGCCAGGGGCTGTGGGGCTGTGGTCTAATGGGGACGGAGCTTCACTCCAGGAAGAAGGAAAAGTTCTGCAGACAGATGTCGGTGATGGTGGCAGAACACTGACAGCTGCTGATGCCACTGGTATGCACACTCAAAAGTGGTTACAATGGTCCGTTTCATGTTAGGTACATTTCACCACAATAAAAACCAAGCAAGCAGGAGTCTGGACAGACCCAATCCTTCTGCCTAATCCTGGTTTAACCCGGTACTTCCAGGAACTGCCCACTTGAAGCCTGAAAGCCAAAGCCGAGGGCTCCAGCTCACAAGTGACAAGATCCACCTGGGTTCACGCAGCCTGTTCACCACATTGCTCACTGCCAGGCAGGGCTCTCACCACAGTCAGACACCACCAGCACCATGGTAGGGGGCCGACCCCCCTCAGGTGTGTGGGTACCATGCTAGGCTGTGAGAGCTGGGTTGGGGAGGAGGGTCCCCGGGTGTTTGCATTTAGCGAGCCCCAGATGATGCTCAGACCTGTTCCAAAGAGAACAGTGCAGATGCTGCGGGTCACCCTCGGAGATGCCATGCGAAAACCGAGTCCAGCTCTCACTGCGTCCCAGAGAGGAAAGTGGCCCAGACAGATTTTCACAGCACATTCTGTAAAACGTCAAGTCCCCAGTCTCCACACTGCAACAGCCTGGGTGGAAAGGCATTAATCTCAAAGCAGCTCCAAGCAGCCCTTAACAGAGGCATTAGGGGTTCAGGAGAGACCCATAAACCCAGCTTCCGTTTATGACTTGAGAGTGAGGCTGGGAATGCAGGGCTTCTACAACCACGCGGGCAGCCTCGAGGCGGCAGGTCACAGCCCTGCCAGGTGACTGTGCTCCCTGCCCTCTGCTGCCAAAGTCATGGTTCCTCCCTGGGGACTTGTGTGTCCTCTGTAGGCCTGGAGCCAGCCTCGCCCAATGTTCTGCTCACAGGAGGCAGAAATGGAAGGTCAGAGAAGAGCCAGGTGCCACCTCAACCCTGAGATCTAAGCTGACAGCTGCCACACTCAGTGCCAGCCAGAGCCCAGGGACGTCCCTGAGCAGGAAGTTCTCCCCATCTTCACTGCTGAATGAGACCCATCCAGCCACGTTCCAGTTAGGAGCAGGCCAGGTCCTCCCTATGCAACATGAGGAGGTGGGTGATGGGCCAGACCCAAGCCAGGTGAGAAGCAATGGGAAGGACCAGGAGTCAGGAGTCTCTGCTGGGTGGGCCACCAAGGGGCGCGGTGTCCCCCCATCCCAATGGCAGCTCTGGAGAGGGCCTTCCCGGCACCTTTCTGTACACAGAGGACAAGCAAAAGTATGTTCCAACTGGGTCCCCTGATGAGGGTCCCAAGATCACCAATCCTGACAGTGTTTCACTCCCCATGGCTTCCTGAGAAGAGGCTCCAAACACAGCAATGCAGAGCCTGGCAGGTGGCAAGAGCACAGCAAAGCTGAGCAGGGCAATCCCCCCACCTTGAGAGCAGGCACGTGAGCAGGGCTGAGACAGGCTGTAGCTCACCAGCGACAAAGGCATCCTGTTTCCTGAGGAGGAACCTGGGACCAAAAGAGGGCAAATGACCTGCTGGACCTGTGTTGGGGGAGGCTGAAACTGGGGGCCGGGGGCTGAGGCCCAGCACCCCAGCATTATCAGTGTTTTGGGGAGCTACAGAGGGTAGGAAGAGTTCTTTGGAGGTGAGACCACCTGCCAGCTTGGTCTCCTTGAGACTTTTGGATTGAGCTCAAGACACACCGTCTTCTTACTAAACTCTACCCCCACCTGAACTGCAGTCCATTGAAGGATGGGAACAAAGCACAGGGCTGGAAGGAGAAGCTGAGTTTGGTGGCTTGCCCATCTCAGCACTCAGAGGCTATGGCACAGGGAGCCAGGGTGGGGAGAGATGGGAGGTTGACAGATGGCACCTGCCCAGAGACAGACACAGCAGCCCAACAGATGAAGGTGGCTGGCCGGCTCTGGTCTTCTCTGTGAAAATGAACCCATGGCGACCTCCCCAGGCGCAGCAGATGCCAGCAAGATTATCTCTGGCCATGAAGTCCAGGAACCCACAGGGAAGGTCCAGCAGGCCGGGCAGAGTGCTTTCCAGAAATGGCAGGAGGAGAATGCCTGGCTGCCATCCCTTGCGGGAAGGCTCCAGAAGGCGGTTCCTTTGGTGACAAGGAGCAGTGAGGTCCAGATGTGGCTGATGGGAGGCCTCGGGTGACCCTGGAGAGACATCGCTGTGGATGAGCTCAGCTTCCATCTCAGAAAAGTGACGGAGGATCGTGTCCAGCCCCTCCCAACCTCGCTGGAGAATAAGTAGGGTTTGATTTAACTGCTGAGCAAGCCTGAAGGAATCTGCAAGGGCCTTGACCTCGCTGGAGGACGCTCCGCGTGGCGCGGCAGCATCCCACTGGCCAGGGATGGAGCCTTGAGCACCTGCCACACACCAGGAACTGCCTGAGCCCCGAGGACCCAGCAGAGATGCAAAGGGCACCCAGTGTGTCCCAGATGAGATGCTGCCCCAGTCCGAGGGGCCTGTGTTCCACACTTAACATGAGCCAGTGACCTGCTGACATGGTTGGAGATGGCCCTGGGCACTGTGTCCATCTGAGCCCGGAGGAGTGGCCTTCTAAAGCCTGGGTCAGCTAGGCTCACTTGCCTCTGGATGCCTGTGCAGGGGATTGGGGCATGCAGGGAGGGGCAGTGCCGGGCCTCCTGAGGAGCTCCGCTGGCTGGCCTTGCCCGCAGGAGCCATGGATTGTGGGGTCCTTCATAAAGACTGGAAAATTTATGAACAAAAGCGCTGTAAAAGCTGGGAACAGAGGTGCCAGGCAACCCTGGAGGAGACTGCAAGGACCTCCTGCCTCACAGGGGCAACTTGGTGAGGTAAACACTCACCCAGGAGGAAATGTGTCACAGCACCAGCGCTGTGGAGGCTACAAGGGCAAAGGCAGGTGACACTGTCCACATGCAACTGAGAAGGGGACCCATCTGCACCCTTTCCTGCAGGTGTATCGTCTCCCAGCAGACTACGATGCAGCTTGTCCACGTGGCCAGACACACATGGCCTGTGGAAGGTTGAGGGGACCCCCATGACAAGAGGAAGCTGGGGGTGTGTTCCACCTGCTCATGATCTGAGGTCTGTGCTGGCCACAGCTGGGGCTTGGGAGCTGTGGGGGAGCAAGCAGCTCCCCAAGGGCTCCAGCCCAAGGGCCCAGCCTCCCCACGACTATACTGCACCCACACGTGCTCGGGGCTTGAAGAGCCTCCACTTCCCCCCAGAGATAACACAGCCTGGACCTCTCCTCTCAGCCCTAACAGAACCTCCACTTGCACCTTGTTCTATTAGCCCTGCTCCTCCTGCACCCCCCACACTCTTGGTTCTGATGTGGCACCTAAGGGCCCAGGAGCTGCTTCTACCGTGTAAGTTTCCCGTGATGTCATAACATGTAACTCTGACTTTAGTGGCGTAACACAGCCCAGCCTGCACCCATAGCCCTGTGGCATACGATCCCATCAGATCTTGGAAACTAAGCAGGGTCAGATCTGGTTAATGCTTGGATGGGAGACCGCCTGGGAACACCAGGTGCTATGGGCTTGGGAGAAGGACCCCCCAAAATCAATCTGCCATTGAAAACCCTATGAATAGCAGAGAAGCACTGACAATAGTGTTTTTCCTGTTGTATGTAGGGTCGCTATGAGTCGGATACCGACTGAACAGCACCTAATGACAA